>OY992877.1:204773638-204798638 GCA_963921405.1 Cepaea hortensis
AGGGTTGGTGGTAGGAGACCTTGCCTCTCATTATCCCAGATTTCTCTGTCTGGCCAGTAAGCTCCAAGGGTTGTTGATATAAGGCCTTGCCTCTCATTATCCCAGATTTCTCTGTCTGGCCAGTAAGCTCCAAGGGTTGTTGATTGAAGACCTTGCCTCTCATTATCCCAAGTTTCTCTGCCTGGCCGGTAAGCTCCAAGGGTTGTTGATTGAAGACCTTGCCTCTCATTATCCCAAGTTTCTCTGTCTGGCCAGTAAGCTCCAAGGGTTGGTGGTAGGAGACCTTGCCTCTCATTATCCCAGGTTTCTCTGTCTGGCAGGTAAGCTCCAAGGGTTGTTGATATAAGGCCTTGCCTCTCATTATCCCAAGTTTCTCTGCCTGGCCAGTAAGCTCCAAGGGTTGGTGGTAGGAGACCTTGCCTCTCATTATCCCAGATTTCTCTGTCTGGCCAGTAAGCTCCAAGGGTTGGTGGTAGGAGACCTTGCCTCTCATTATCCCAGGTTTCTCTGTCTGGCCAGTAAGCTCCAAGGGTTGTTGATTGAAGACCTTGCCTCTCATTATCCCAAGTTTCTCTGCCTGGTCGGTAAGCTTCAAGGGCTGGTGGTAGGAGACCTTGCCTCTCATTATCCCAGATTTCTCTGTCTGGCCGGTAAGCTCCAAGGGTTGTTGATTGAAGACCTTGCCTCTCATTATCCCAGATTTCTCTGTCTGGCCAGTAAGCTCCAAGGGTTGGTGGTAGGAGACCTTGCCTCTCATTATCCCAGGTTTCTCTGTCTGGCCAGTAAGCTCCAAGGGTTGTTGATTGAAGACCTTGCCTCTCATTATCCCAGGTTTCTCTGTCTGGCCAGTAAGCTCCAAGGGTTGGTGGTAGGAGACCTTGCCTCTCATTACCCCAGGTTTCTCTGTCTGGCAGGTAAGCTCCAAGGGTTGTTGATATAAGGCCTTGCCTCTCATTATCCCAAGTTTCTCTGCCTGGCCAGTAAGCTCCAAGGGTTGGTGGTAGGAGACCTTGCCTCTCATTATCCCAGGTTTCTCTGTCTGGCCAGTAAGCTCCAAGGGTTGGTGGTAGGAGACCTTGCCTCTCATTATCCCAGGTTTCTCTGTCTGGCCAGTAAGCTCCAAGGGTTGTTGATTGAAGACCTTGCCTCTCATTATCCCAAGTTTCTCTGCCTGGTCGGTAAGCTTCAAGGGCTGGTGGTAGGAGACCTTGCCTCTCATTATCCCAGGTTTCTCTGTCTGGCCAGTAAGCTCCAAGGGTTGGTGGTAGGAGACCTTGCCTCTCATTATCCCAGGTTTCTCTGTCTGGCCAGTAAGCTCCAAGGGTTGTTGATTGAAGACCTTGCCTCTCATTATCCCAAGTTTCTCTGTCTGGCCAGTAAGCTCCAAGGGTTGGTGGTAGGAGACCTTGCCTCTCATTATCCCAGGTTTCTCTGTCTGGCCAGTAAGCTCCAAGGGTTGTTGATTGAAGACCTTGCCTCTCATTATCCCAGATTTCTCTGTCTGGCCAGTAAGCTCCAAGGGTTGTTGATTGAAGACCTTGCCTCTCATTATCCCAAGTTTCTCTGCCTGGTCGGTAAGCTTCAAGGGCTGGTGGTAGGAGACCTTGCCTCTCATTATCCCAGATTTCTCTGTCTGGCCGGTAAGCTCCAAGGGTTGTTGATTGAAGACCTTGCCTCTCATTATCCCAGATTTCTCTGTCTGGCCAGTAAGCTCCAAGGGTTGGTGGTAGGAGACCTTGCCTCTCATTATCCCAGGTTTCTCTGTCTGGCCAGTAAGCTCCAAGGGTTGTTGATTGAAGACCTTGCCTCTCATTATCCCAGGTTTCTCTGTCTGGCCAGTAAGCTCCAAGGGTTGGTGGTAGGAGACCTTGCCTCTCATTACCCCAGGTTTCTCTGTCTGGCAGGTAAGCTCCAAGGGTTGTTGATATAAGGCCTTGCCTCTCATTATCCCAAGTTTCTCTGCCTGGCCAGTAAGCTCCAAGGGTTGGTGGTAGGAGACCTTGCCTCTCATTATCCCAGGTTTCTCTGTCTGGCCAGTAAGCTCCAAGGGTTGGTGGTAGGAGACCTTGCCTCTCATTATCCCAGATTTCTCTGTCTGGCCGGTAAGCTCCAAGGGTTGTTGATTGAAGACCTTGCCTCTCATTATCCCAAGTTTCTCTGTCTGGCCAGTAAGCTCCAAGGGTTGGTGGTAGGAGACCTTGCCTCTCATTATCCCAGGTTTCTCTGTCTGGCCAGTAAGCTCCAAGGGTTGTTGATTGAAGACCTTGCCTCTCATTATCCCAGATTTCTCTGTCTGGCCAGTAAGCTCCAAGGGTTGGTGGTAGGAGACCTTGCCTCTCATTACCCCAGGTTTCTCTGTCTGGCCAGTAAGCTCCAAGGGTTGTTGATTGAAGACCTTGCCTCTCATTATCCCAGATTTCTCTGTCTGGCCAGTAAGCTCCAAGGGTTGGTGGTAGGAGACCTTGCCTCTCATTACCCCAGGTTTCTCTGTCTGGCCAGTAAGCTCCAAGGGTTGTTGATTGAAGACCTTGCCTCTCATTATCCCAGATTTCTCTGTCTGGCCAGTAAGCTCCAAGGGTTGGTGGTAGGAGACCTTGCCTCTCATTATCCCAGGTTTCTCTGTCTGGCCAGTAAGCTCCAAGGGTTGTTGATTGAAGACCTTGCCTCTCATTATCCCAGATTTCTCTGTCTGGCCAGTAAGCTCCAAGGGTTGGTGGTAGGAGACCTTGCCTCTCATTATCCCAGGTTTCTCTGTCTGGCCAGTAAGCTCCAAGGGTTGTTGATTGAAGACCTTGCCTCTCATTATCCCAAGTATCTTTGTCCGGCCGGTAAGCTCCAAGGGCTGGTGGTAGGAGACCTTGCCTCTCATTATCCCAGGTTTCTCTGTCTGGCCAGTAAGCTCCAAGGGTTGTTGATTGAAGACCTTGCCTCTCATTATCCCAGATTTCTCTGTCTGGCCAGTAAGCTCCAAGGGTTGGTGGTAGGAGACCTTGCCTCTCATTATCCCAGGTTTCTCTGTCTGGCCAGTAAGCTCCAAGGGTTGTTGATTGAAGACCTTGCCTCTCATTATCCCAGATTTCTCTGTCTGGCCAGTAAGCTCCAAGGGTTGGTGGTAGGAGACCTTGCCTCTCATTATCCCAGGTTTCTCTGTCTGGCCAGTAAGCTCCAAGGGTTGTTGATTGAAGACCTTGCCTCTCATTATCCCAAGTATCTTTGTCCGGCCGGTAAGCTCCAAGGGCTGGTGGTAGGAGACCATGTCTCTCAAACTGGCGGATATTTTCCTGACTTGTTATCTTTTCCACGAGCTTGCCTATGGTATTCTACATGATGATTACCCGATATCCCCGAATCTTTGTCTGGTCTTCGCTAGGCTGATTGGAACATCAAGTAAGTACAGCAAAACCCTGCTTCTTGTACACCCAAGTATAATAATACGCAGATCCTCGTTCTGTATTCTTCCGGTCTCTGAGAGTTCTGAGAGTGAGGATGTACTCAATCACCGAGAATCACAGTATCATATCGAAAGCCTTGGTGTACTGAATGAAGCAAAGGTGTAGGTATTTGTTTACTTTTTTCAAACGCACTAGTAAAGTTCTCGTCATTAATGTTCTCTTTAGTTGGTCGGTTTGCTGATTTTAAAATGTCTGAGCTGCGGCCTTTCCACTGACCCAGGACCCAGGAGAAAGACAGGGATCCTTGGGTTCCTTACTGTGTACAATTCTAAAAAAACCAGGTCTATTGGTCAGTGGCAGGCGTAGTTCATCTAAACCACAGGCCCCCTGTGAGAGTGCGTCGTCACAGGCATTCATTCAGTAGCATGTTCTTTGCAGAAAACCTCACAAGGAGGTTATGCAAAGGACATGCTACTGAATGAATGCCTGTAGGGACAGAAAATACTGAAAACCCATTGTAACCGACTTTAAATGTGAAGATGGCAACTCATCTGATCTGAACGTCTAGCATTTCACCGCCCCACGATAGTATCTACCAAGGGATTGCTCTTACCCTGACGTCAGCTTACGCTACAAGGCGGCCTTAGGGTTAAATGTCACACCAGCGCCTGTACATGGCGTCTCAGAATCTCTCTCCATCTGTTAAAATACACAGCCTCCCTCAACCGATAGCCTCCCAAAAAGCAGGCCCGCCACGGACACTGGCAAGGTAGCGCCCGATAAGGTGGCGTCTGCACGAAAACTCCAGCTAGACGAGTGTTTACACTCCACAAACACGTGAAATCAGATAGCCATTTTGTATTGAGTGAAAGGGCTGCCCATGTTTGTGTCTGCTAATCCGCAAAAGCGATCCCCAAACAGCGGGAAAAGAATAGCTCTAAGACAAGGCATTAGAGACACGTTTACTCTGTGCTATTACAGGGGTGCAATGACAGATGAGTTTCAGGCCGTATTTTTGTTGCAAACATTTTGATAGTTGGGCCTCTGTAATCGATAGCCTAGGCTGTATATTGATCCCACGGGAACAGGTGCTGGGTCTCACACTAGCCTTGTCTGTTCCAGGGTGGCTTATTTGAATTTGATGAGTATTTGCTCATTCTGGCAGGTCGTAACGGCTCTCGGCCGCCTTGATAAATGTACCAGGCCCATATCCGGCATTGTGGCCAAGAGGGTTTCAAACGCAATTCGCAATCCAGCATACCACTTTCCAAACAAAGCTCGGGCGATTTGGAAGCAGACCGCATTGCGTTGGTTTTCATACCATGGTATGAGTGTTGGTCCATCAGAAAGAAATGGCAAACTGCTGAACGTAAACTTGCCACGAAATCACAAACAGTTTTTAAAAAAATGGCCGGGTTGACTGCGACATTCTGTGTTGTTGTTTGTCCATCAAGAATGATGATGACCATTCATTTCATCCAGTGGGGTTGAAAGCATGGAGCCGTGAGTTCTAAGATGGCTGATAAGGCCTATTTTGGCTCGAAATGTTCTTTGACAATGTGGACAAAGAATGCTTGACGTTTCTGGAGGAGGATTTTCTGCAGTGGTTTTTCTGTTCTGTCTTTTCTTCACAGCTCTTGCAGTCCTGGTTGCCTCACAAGTGACTGCACCCTTGCGTAATGATGTACGCCACGAATTTCGGTCTCTGGCTGCAGTCTCCCAGGTGTCATGATTAATTCCAAAAGCATTCAGTGAGATTTTCAGAGTGTCCTTAAAGCGTTTCCTCTGGCCGCCTTGGGAGCGTTTACCACAACTGTAAACGATATGTAAATAACTTTTCCCCCTAGCCTTTGACTGTCCCCAGTCTACCTACAAGACAGCAGGTTTGTGTCTCTCTTCGTCTAGTTCCTAACCCTTGACCTGCCCAATATGGGAGACACTACCAGTAGCTGCGTTACCGTCGGCATAGCTGCTGAAGTCAATAGAACACGCAAACCCCTCTACCACTGTAAGGTAGAGACACGACAGGGAGAAAATAATGTGACGGAACTAGAGGATCGTGTCTCAAGATACAAGAAAACAGAAATGGCCTTTCCCAAGTGGAAAAAAAAGGAGTACAGCAATGCAACACGCAAGTAAACCGTGGATTGCTTACAAAAGTGAACTATTTCAACTGTATCATTTGAAGTTAATAGATGAATCGTATGTGTGGGGGATAAATACAAAAAAACAAATAGTCACTGATACTGTTAGAGCATTTGTTCTCCCCGTGGTAATAGCAACGTCACTATGAAGTCTGTCTGCATAACCCAGGTCTTAGACATCTAATTGCTGGAGCTTTCCCGGTGCGATGCCTTTACTTATTTTACTTCGGTTTAATATCAATGCAGGATGAACTAGGTTTGTGTCTTCTAATCCGAAAAAAAAGCGATCTCCAAACAGCGGGAATGGGATAGCTCTAGGACAAGGCATGAACGACATCTTTACAAAGGGGCAATTACAGATGAATTTCAGGCCACATGTTTGTTGGACGGGCAGCCCTTTCACTCAGTGCAAGCCATCCCAGATCGATACAGCTAAGATGGACACAAGGAAGTGTTCTGGGAGATAAAGGCGATCGTTGTGATATCGATCACATCATCAATCGATTGCCGCCGGGTCTATACAGATGGGAGGCTGGCAACATGTACCCAGAAAACTTCAGGTGTGTAGAACGGTCCATTACTTCAAATGTTCACTACGTACCTATCACATACTGTCTGTAAACATTTTATATATCCAACGTGACCGAGTTATTAAGGAGTTGGACTTAAGATCCCTTGTATCTCCGCGTTAGTTCAAACCCCATCTGTCCTAGTTATCAATTTTCTTTCAGACAGGAGTCTGTAGTCTAGTGGTCAGTGACACGTAGTTTGACAGCTAGACATAACCAGTTGAGCTTTCGACGTCATCCCAGATCTGGAATCAGATCGCTTTGCGTTGATTTAGGTGACATGAGGTGTCGGCCGTTCAGAAATCAATGGCAAAATACTGAATCTAATAATGGCCTATTAAATCACAAACAGCCAAGAAATGCAGTGGTTGATTGACACGTCCTGTTGGTTGATGGACACGTCCTGTTGGTTGATTGACACGTCCTGTTGGTTGATTGACACGTCCTGTTGGTTGATTGACACGTCCTGTAAAGGACATGCAACCAACTGAAGACATCCACCAGAAAGTCAATGAAATCAGTTATGTTTGCATTCGATGCGAACTCCACCGCTCTGCCCTCCCACGCCGCCCTGTGTTATCTGGTAGTGACTCACGTTATTCTGCAGACACAATCCTCCCGCCGATCCTCAATCCTAAATACAAAACAAAGCAACAATCCCAGAGTTCAATATTTGCCCACGTGATTGTGTGTACAAAGAAAAATGCTCCGACATCGGTGTTAACAATCTACCACTACCTCCCTGGCCTTGCCGTCCCCTCCTCTGCATCTCACTATCCCTCACGGAGGTCTTCTGTTTGCTTGGAGCAATATCACATTCCCAGGCCAGGAAATGTTCTCTCACCTTAGACAAGAGCAGCGCACAGAGAGTACTGTTCTCGCAAGACATGTAGAACGAGCCAGCAGCGAGGATGTTTACTCATGTCACTTCAAGCGCGGATACAGTTAGTATGGAGGCCATCTTGAGGCGGACAGCTGACAAAAGGTTTCCAAATTGTGATAAAAAATATACTTCTAATGTCTTTAGAAAATGGCAAACACAATTCACTGAGGCTAGAGCTAGTTCAAGGAAGAATGTTTATGTTTTAATGACGAAACAAGAAGTATGTGAAACAGATTGTTCACTAGTTTGTGAGTGCTGCTCATTAAATATGTACGTTCAGATAGGCAACTCCAGCTTGTCCTGTGCCTGTGAGAAGGATAAAACATTCACGCCAGGTCAACAGCACGCCTCAGCGAAAGTAAACTTTGTAGCGCGACGGCACGACTCAGAGAAAGTAAACTTTGTTGAGTGACCGAACGTGAGGGCGAGTGCATGGAAAATAACCGTCAGAAAGTGACCGGTAGGAGCCGGTTTACAGACATGGCGAGAGGACGGGGGGGGGGGGGGGGATAGAACAGATGAAATTATGGAGATTTGTGTAATTCCGATACTGCAACTTGTCAGGTCGTGTGGAAGCACGACATGGTTCTAGATTCAATTTTATCCCTCTCTTCCTCTCATAGCCTCTCACCCCATCCCCCCTCCCATCACTCCACACATATTTTAAAATGATAATGAGGATGCCGGTTTGTGCTTCCAGCCTCTTGGTTCCTCCAAATAAAGGCAAGATCCCACATTTGGCTTTCTCGAAGATTCCTCAAGGGAGACCCGGGGCGGAAATGTCGTCAGTTGATGAAGCTGTGGGTGATGGTGGTAGTGTTCTTTGTATTGAGTTTGTGTTCTGTTCTCTTCTTTGTTCTATTGCATATCACATCTACACTTGAACCTTTGTAGGTTACAGTTTTGAGTTTTTATTTAACTGACGGTTGGTGGAAGATAAGATAGATTGATTCATGCATTGAAGGACGGCTGGACGAACGGATAAACAGACAGATATGCCGACGTTCGGATGGGAAAGAGACGGACTCACAGATAGATACGCAGATGGACGAACGAATAAACAAACAGGCAGGCAGGCAAACAGACAAACAGACAAAAGGACAGGGCGGGTGGGCAGGGGAATAGACTGATAGAGCGAGAGAGAGAGAAAGTGGGGGGGGGGAGAGAGAGAGAGAGAGAGAGAGAGAGAGAGAGAGAGAGAGAGAGAGAGAGAGAGAGGGCTTATTGACGTGTAGATATAAGTAAAGTAATAGTCTCCTTGGTGAAGTGGCCAAGCTGTCTGCCTCAGGCTCCGAAGGTTGTGGGTTCGATTCCGGGCCGCATCCTTCGGTTCACGAATTCATTTTTAAGAGACTCCTGAGGGCCTAAAGAGACTAAGTCATATGGGATAAAACCCGGTGCAATGAAGTCGACCCTGTCGACTTTTAAGCGACTTTTTAGTAAAGTAAATACGAGGGTAAGTTAATAAGTAAGTCACAAATGGCTGTAGAAAAATAACTAAATATAACAACTTTAAACCAATTTATTTTTAATCATACATGGTCCCTTTATTTCTCAACATAATTTCCACCAATATTGATGCACTTATCCCATCGTTTTATCAGTCCTCCCAAACCGGCTGCATAGAACTGCGTGCTCTGTTTTCTAAATCACATTTTCACTTCACATTCAACTTTGGCGTCACTCGCGAAATGTCTCCCGTCAAGGTGGGTTTTCAGTGGACTTAACCCCTAGCGATTTCCCGTAAAGCGGTGCATAGCTGGCTAGAAAAAGTTACGAGGGTGAGTCAATAATTAAGTCACACAGTTCTGTGTGATGGCAGGTAAATGAAAACAAAGCACGCAGTTCTATACAGCCGGTTTGGGAGGACTGATAAAAGGATGGGATAAATGCATCAATGTTGGTGGAAATTATCTTGAGAAATAAAGGGACAATGTATGTATAAAAATAAACTAGTTTTAAGCTATTATCATATTTAGTTATTTTTCTACAGCCATTTGTGACTTACTTATTGACTTCCCCGCGTAAGTCCCCCCCCCTTCCCGTGTTACACGCCGTACCGTGCATTGTGCATATGATGCCCCACCCATACTTGTTATAAACCACACGACACTCGGATGGATGATGTTGTCACTATCAAGCCGGATGCCTTTACTTGCCAAGAATTTTCTGTGTCCCATCTTAGCCGGTCTCCGTGGCCAAAGGCTTGCAAACGCGGTTCGTGAGCCGCTTACCAGCGTTCGAAACGCAGCCGCAACCGATTTGTGCAGCAGTCTGTGTCGCTCTGTGTTATAACGTATTGGTATGGGAGTCGGACGTTCAGAAAGCAATGGCAAACTACTGAACGTAAAAATTTGCATAGTACATCAACAGCAGCTGGAAAATGTTGGTGTTGACTGCAACGTCCTGCAAGGGATATGCAACATTACAAATAAAATCTTAGGCTAGGTCTACTTATATCAATTTTAAAAATCTAAAACAGCCCCGATGCGGCTCGAACACGTCAGCAGCAGACTAGGGTCTAATCACTGAGCTATAGCGACTTCCTGCTTGTGGGTATACACATGGGTATTTCGTTATGTGTCATTATGAAGTATCGTTTGTTGTGTGCCACTAGAAGATTCGCATGTAATCTTTGACAAGATGCGATCTTTGGAGGCGGCAGGGCAAGGAATTGTCTGTCGTCCTGCGGAGTAGACGTGACCTGAATGAGATAAATGTTAACGAGATACGTGTTAATGAGATACATTTGCATTAATTAAGAAAATTTTTCATTTCCACGTTAATTAGGATTTCCGCATGAAGGGTGTGCATCTGGTACCCATATCTCATATATTTATATAGCCTAGTTTAGTTTCTGGTATCCCACATATCTCTATAGCCTAATTTAGTTTCTGGTACCCCACATATCTCTATAGCCTAATTTAGTTTCTGGTATCCCACATATATCTATAGCCTAGTTTAGTTTCTGGTATCCCACATATTTCCACAGCCTCGTGTAATCTCTAATATCTCACATATTTCCGCATTTCTACAACGTGTGCCAGTCAATGCGGATAATGTGTTTCTCTTGCCACAGTTTGCGTCAAAGTCAGGCGACATTGTCAGCAACAGCATGGTCGAAATTGCAGCCAACAGCATGGAGGACATAGAAATCAACATTACAGCGGACAAAGAAACCAAAAGCACCTCGGACACTGCAACCAACAGCATGACGGACATAACAACCAGCAGCATGGCGGACATAACAACCAACAGCATGGCGGACATAACAACCAACAGCATGGCGGACATAACAACCAACAGCATGGCGGACATAACAACCAACAGCATGGCTGACATAACAACCAACAGCATGGCGGACATAACAACCAACAGCATGGCGGACATAACAACCAACAGCACATCAGACATAGCAACCAACAAACAGCACGGTTCACATAGCAACTAAAAGCACGGCGGACATAGCGACCAAGAGTACGGCGGACATAAAAACCAACAGCAATGCAGAGGCTCTGCCCCGTAGCGACGAGGTTACGGATGCAGCTCGTGATCCCGCATACCCGCGTTAGAAACACAGCTGCGCGCGATTTGGCAGCAGACCGCGTTGCGTTGGTGTTTTACGAAATGATATGGGTGTAAGTCGTTCAGAAAGTAATGGCAAACTACTGGACGTAAACGTGCCAGGAAATCACAACAGCCAAAAATTCTAGTGCTGACTGCAACGTCCTGTAAAGGATATGCAATTACCTTAACTTTAATGCAGAGGATAAGATACCAAGCGACCGGCTGTGACTGAAACCCACAAAACGGTACAGACTCAACATCGGCGCGAAGATAGAACCCGACATCAGAAATGCCAAGTTTCATGTTCTAGACTCAGCCAAACACCGCTTCTATTTATTCTCCAGCCATATATATTCAGCAGAATCAACAATACATTTCCAGAACCCTCTCAGTAAACAAACGCCGCGATCAATAAAGTCAACATTTTGTGTCTCAGAGCGCGGTGATAAATTCTCTTTAATCCATAAGATCATTACACCAATTTTCTCTGTTTACATAAACACATAACCACGTCATGTAAACAGAGCGAGAAATATTTTAAAAATTGCCCATGCCGAGGTTAACAAATAAACATTTGCAAACTCCGCGATCAATAAGTTGAGGAAGAAAAAAGAAGTCGTGCCAACTACATTGTCATCACCATTAATCATTATTTATGACCCGATGGGGCATTTCCCTCCTTGTGTGACGCATGTTTACTTATTACCAACAAACACTGTTGATTGTCTACGTAACTTACTTCCTTCCTTCCTAATGGGATATAGAGGCTTCACGTGAATTTCAAACACCTCATGGGGAAATGGAAAGTTCAATGTGGGTTAGGGAATGACAATGAAGGTTGAGTCTTGTGGTGGAGTAGTACGTCTTGCAAGGACCACGCCCCGCAGAGATGGCGAGGGTCCAGGGGGAGGCCTAACCCTTAACAGGATTAGCCCACAGGAAGAGCTGGCTTCCACTGGAAGCGGACAGGAGGCTGGATCTACAAGCCGTGAACAGGGCACGAAAAGGCAATGTAGCTGCAATGACGTCTATTGTCAGGGTCATAGTTAACTACCAAGACAGAGGCAAAGACTGCGGCTAACTTCCGGGGGAAGAGGCTGGCTTTCCCAGAGACAGTCACGGTGCAGTGGAGATGCACCAGGTGCCCAATGTTCACTATCCCCCCCCCCCCTTTCCGAGGGTGGGATGGTCTCTGGGCAGTCACACGTAGCGATGTTGACAAGGGGAAACGTCTCGTTAAATACGCACGACAGGAAACAGTCGTGCGGGAGTCATGACCCAGACGGGTCAGCCTCCTGAGAGTTTATCATTCCATGAGAGGTGTTGCCTTCTGTTGATCAGACGCTCCCTGTCGTGCTGGCTCCCCTGCGGAGTTGTTGCCACTGAGTCAGTTTCTAGCAATCGAGGCTCTGGTTGTTCTGTCAGGCCTCTCTTCCGGGGATCTCTCCTCCGGGGATCTCTGATCCTGTGGCCTTCAACTGTTCACGTTCAGCTGGACATGTTTAGCGGTCGTGTTAACGATATTGATAGGGAGCTGCGCTGATAGTGTCCTGAGCACGGTCGGACGAGGGTTCGACGTCTGGGCTAGTCGCCTGCTAAGTGAGATAGAGACTGACCACCTATTTCCCCTGTGCACGCAGGTCTACAAAATGGGACGGCCCTATGACATCACATTTCAAATTTTCATCGCGTTTCAAAGGTTGTGGTTCGATTCCGGGCTCTTTCACGAATGCGATTTTCTCGGGGACTCCTGGGGGTCGTCTCTGGAGCTATCGAGTTTGTGCAACACTCTCGGAAGGACGCCCTGCAGAAAGAGACCGAGTCATATGGGATAAAACCCTGTGCAATGATCTCGACCTTCTTGTCTGTTACATCCTTTTAGAGATCCACAGCAGCAAACTGCTTTGGGACACGTTTAAACAAGAACAATAAAGGACCCCATTACACACCTTAGCATTGGGAATATGGTGCTACAGGCATATTTGTATGGACCAATCGGTACACGCTGTTTGATATCTTCACTATCACACCGATCACCTTTACTTCCCCAGACATTTTCTGATACTCATCTTAGACTGGCTAGAGCTGACAGCCCTTGTTATTATATTTAAAAAAAAAAAAAAAATTCGAATTGGCACTAACGTGGATCGAACCATCGACCATGAAGACACCTGTTTAACAGAATACAAAACATATGCGCGCAATCTCCTGACATCAAGACATCTGTGTAGTAGAATAAAAAACGTATGCGCGCAATTTCCTGACATCAAGACATCCGTTTAACAGAATAAGAAACGTGTGCGCAATCTCCTGGCATCAAGACATCCGTTTAACAGAATAAGAAACGTGTGCGCAATCTCCTGGCAGGGTGCGTGGCTTTGACAATATTTGAACAATTCAATCGGTATCGATCATTGCATAGAGCGGGGAGATAAATTATGAACAAACACGATCCGGCGTTCCCTTTCTCTTAGATCTAATTATATGCCATCACTTTCGTATCTCCCCCATCTAGTTACTGCCATGGTATTGAACTGTGGGTATTTTATCTTCTCCCAAGTAATACTTTCTGGTCCAGCAGTTGTTTCTTGAGAGATGTTGTTATTGTTGAACCTGTCGATTTAAGTTGTTTTCCTGTACATAATAATAATAATAATAATAATAATAATAATAATAATAATAATAATATTCTTCAGCTTTCCGAGCCATTGAGGTTCTTTGCTGCAAATACAATCCGTCTCCATTCGTCTCTCTGGTGGACCTTCTCTTGCCAGTCGTTGATTCCAAATGCTTGTAGGTCTGTACATGTATTATCTCTCCACCGTCTTCTTGGTCTACCTCGGGGTCTACGGTCATTTATTTCCTGAGTGTAAGCGAGTTTTGTTTCCCTATTATCTTCCATTCTTTCTATATGCCCCAGCCATTGTAGTCTATTAGCCTTCATGATACCAGTGATTAGCGGGGACTTAAACAGATCATAAATGTCTTTGTTACTTCTTCTTTTCCACTCTCCACTTTGTGTATCCCTAATGGGTCCAAAGATGCGTCTTAAAATTTTGTTCTCAAAGGTTTGTAACAAGGCTTCGTCTCCTTTCGTTGTACTCCAGGTTTCAGAGCCATACAGCACAACTGGTCTGATCAGTGTTTTGTATATTGTGAATAATAATAATAATAATAATAATAATAATAATAATAATAATAATAATAATAATAATAATAATCACGTGTCTTGCCAGCTGGCCTTAGACGTTCATGTCTCTCCACAGATCTGGGACCTTGGTGTTTTGGATCAATGGCTGAAGACATTCTTGCATGGCAACGTCTCAGACTCTCCAGCATCATGTGTTTTGGTCTGCCGCAGCTTCGTTCCCAACTGATCTTTACAGTTGTCACGATATTCTCTAATGCCTGTCAAGAAGAAGAAGAAGAAGAAGAAGAAGAAGAAGAAGAAGAAGAAGAAGAAGAAGAAGAAGAAGAAGAAGAAGAAGAAGAAGAAGAAGAAGAAGAAGAAGAAGAAGAAGACGAAGAAGAAGAAGACTCTCCACTTCCCGTTGTTGTGAATCTATATGTACTGGCTCTCTGGCGAAGGGGTTGCCAATTCAATTTGTAATCCCGCATACCCATGTTCGAAGCACAGCTTCGGGTGATTTGAAAGCAGACAGCTTACATTGGTTTCCATACAAAGGTACGAGTTCAGAAAACAATGGCAAACTACTGAACGTAAACTTGCCAAGAAATCACAACTAGCCCAAGAATGTTGGGGTTGACTGCGACGTCCTGTACAGGACATGCTACTAACTAACTGGATCTATGTGTATTTTCACAACGTAACCGCCGTTCAACCCATTTATGTGTCCAAGTCCGCACTACTGCTGGGCGACTGCTTAGGCAAATAGACTTTATCACTGAGTCCGGCGCCTATGGGCGTTGTGGTGAAGTCTGCGGACATTGGCATACCCCAGAGTGGGACACATGACTAGCTCAAGCTTAATCCAAGATAGTCTTAGGTATGTGAAGTGTTAGATAAGTGGCGTGTTAGGTATATGAAGTGTTAGGTATGTGACGTGTTAGGTATATGAAGTGTTAGGTATATGAAGTGTTAGGTATATGAAGTGTTAGGTATATGAAGTGTTAGGTATATGAAGTGTTAGGTATGTGACGTGTTAGGTATATGAAGTGTTAGGTATATGAAGTGTTAGATATATGAAGTGTTAGGTATATGAAGTGTTAGGTATATGAAGTGTTAGGTATATGAAGTGTTAGGTATATGAAGTGTTAGGTATATGAAGTGTTAGGTATATGAAGTGTTAGGTATGTGACGTGTTAGGTATATGAAGTGTTAGGTATATGAAGTGTTAGATATATGAAGTGTTAGGTATATGAAGTGTTAGGTATATGAAGTGTTAGATATATGAAGTGTTAGGTATATGAAGTGTTAGGTATGTGACGTGTTAGGTATATGAAGTGTTAGGTATATGAAGTGTTAGATATATGAAGTGTTAGGTATGTGAAGTGTTAGATAAGTGGCGTGTTAGGTATATGAAGTGTTAGGTATGTGACGTGTTAGGTATATGAAGTGTTAGGTATATGAAGTGTTAGATATATGAAGTGTTAGGTATGTGAAGTGTTAGATAAGTGGCGTGTTAGGTATATGAAGTGTTAGGTATATGAAGTGTTAGGTATATGAAGTGTTAGGTATATGAAGTGTTAGATATATGAAGTGTTAGGTATATGAAGTGTTAGGTATATGAAGTGTTAGGTATGTGACGTGTTAGGTATATGAAGTGTTAGGTATATGAAGTGTTAGGTATATGAAGTGTTAGGTATATGAAGTGTTAGGTATATGAAGTGTTAGATATATGAAGTGTTAGGTATATGAAGTGTTAGGTATATGAAGTGTTAGGTATGTGACGTGTTAGGTATATGAAGTGTCAGGTATATGAAGTGTTAGATATATGAAGTGTTAGGTATGTGACGTGTTAGGTATGTGACGTGTTAGGTATATGAAGTGTTAGGTATGTGAAGTGTTAGGTATGTGACGTGTTAGGTATATGAAGTGTTAGGTATGTGACGTGTTAGGTATATGAAGTGTTAGGTATGTGAAGTGTTAGGTATATGAAGTGTTAGGTATATGAAGTGTTAGATATATGAAGTGTTAGATATATGAAGTGTTAGGTATGTGACGTGTTAGGTATGTAAACTGGTAGGTATGTGAAGTGTCAGATATGTAAAGTGGTAGGTATGTGAAGTGTTAGGTATGTGAAGTGTTAGGTGTGTGAAGTGTTAGGTATGTAAAGTGGTAGGTATGCGAAGTGTTAGCTATGTGAAGTGTTAGGAATGTGACGTGTTAGATATGTAAAGTGGTAGGTATGTGAAGTGTCAGATATGTAAAGTAGTAGGTATGTGAAGTGTTAGGTATGTGAAGTGTTAGGTGTGTGATGTGTTAGGTATGTGAAGTGTTAGCTATGTGAAGTGTTAGGTATGTAAAGCGGTAGGTATGTGAAGTGTCAGGTATGTGAAGTGTTAGGTATATAAAGTGTTAGGTATGTGAAGTGTTAGGTATGTGAAGTGTTAGCAATGTGAAGTGTTAGGTATGTGAAGTGTTAGCTATGTGAAGTGTCAGAAATGTAAAGTGGTAGGTATGTGAAGTGTTATGTATGTGAAGTGTTAGGACCATCGCAATGTTTAGTCCTGAGTGCTGAGAAGGATAGGTGACAGGTGTATCACTCCCGTAGCGAACGACTAGGTATGACATCGAATCCTTGCCCAACCCTCCCGTGTGTTGCCGGGGCCCATAAGGGAAGCAAAGAATAGCAACACTGTAGCCTACCACGCATGTCGTAAGAGGCGACTAAGGAGGCTTGATGGTTCCGTCGCCCTGCTACTGAGTGAGTGCGTGGCGCGACACTGTGAGCTGTGGGTTTCGTGTGAAGTGCTTTTGAATCTGCCCAAGTTTTTTTTTTTTTTGTTTTTTTTTTTTTTTTAAGAACATGACTGCATGTTCGGAGCAATGGCAGGTGGCTATGTCCCAGAGTTGACCGGTGTTTGCCTTATGCAGAAATGCGTGGCTGCTGGGCTTCTGGTTGACTGCCAATGTCGTCGGTGATGAACTGTATGTTCATGGACTGTGTGGGTGAACATCTAGGAAACATCCAGATAGGAAAATGACTGCCGATTCCATCAGAGATGAAGTGGGTGTTTCGTGGGGGACTGGTGTGTTGACATTCTGGCGGTGGAATTATGCACAGTGTATCTGTGCGGGCTGTTGTTTGTCGAGACTCCTGTCTTGTCCACTTTTCACATTTGGCAGTGGGGAGCGCCTCGAGTACTGATTTTGCATCTGTTAGTAGCATCACAGGTTGTGTACCATTGCTGTTATTTAGTAATTTCTCTGTTGCTATCTTGATTGCCTCAATTTCGGCATCATAGTTATGGCAGTACTTTCCTGTCGGTACTCTGGCTGTGTCCCTAGTATTATTTGGGTATTCTATGTACACTCCCGCTCCTCCATTTCGAACAGCATTTTGCGCTGACCCATCTGTGTAGACTCGGATCCAGAGGTCCTGTGGGTATTCTTCATCAAGGAAGCTGAGAGTGGCTGTTCTGCGCTGCACACTGTTCTGTTCTTCCTTGTCAAATATTCCTCTCACTTTTGTCTGGATTTGTAACGATAGTCTATGCTCATCTTTCCATGGAGTTCGCTCTGGAATAGTTGTTAGGGGGATACCAACTGTGGGCAGATCAGTGGTTTCTCTGCAGAGTCGTTTGGCCTGGTGGATAAAACTACTTCTTTTCAACCGCCCCATAGCTAGGTTTTCAAATCTGTTCTTCATAGGGTGGCCTGGCAAGCTGAGGAACTTTTCTGCTTGTATTAGCGTTTTCGTATCTCTGCGCTCACTCAGTGCCTGTGTCCTCCCCATCTTCTCCATTTCCACTATAGGGGTTGATCTCATCCCTCCTGTGGTGACTCTAAGTGCTTGATTTTGCACCTTGTCCAGCTCTTGTAGTGTGGTATTTGATGCTGAACACCACGCAGTTGACCCATATTCCAGGTGTGGTCGTATGCTCTGTTGGTAAACTTTGCTAAGTATTTTCGTACTGGCTCCCCATGTGGTTCCACTTAGCTTTCTCAGGATGGCTATTTTCCTTCTGGCTTTTGCTACTGCTTTGTTGATGTGCTTTCTCCATGTCAGCTTGCCATCAAATGTTACTCCAAGGTATGTTGGTTCTTTATCTTCTCTTAGGGGTGTTCCATTTATCTGGATGATCCCTGCCTTTTGTTTTGGAGAGAGGGTAAATAGGGTGGTGCTGCACTTGTCAGTGTTTATGCTGATACACCATCTATTTGCCCATGCAGTAAATGTATCTACAGCTCTTTGTAGCAATCTGGTGGCCACTGATGCATATTCATTTGTGCTCCATAGAACCAGGTCATCGGCGTACATTGCCGCTTTAATTCCATGCGGTAGGTGAGCAACAAGATCATTGATGAAGATTAGAAAAAGTGTGGGGGACAAGACTCCGCCCTGGGGGACACCGTGACGCAGTAGTACTTTCTTGCTCTTGAGTCCGTCTATCTGTACTCGGGCTCTTCTGTTGTGCAAGTATGCTTTCACCCATTTGTACATTCTTCCATTGACTTTGCAGTTTCTCAGTTTCTTCATCAGACCTTCTTTCCAGACTTTGTCAAAGGCTTTCTTCAGATCTATCCATGCCGCAAGCACCAGCTTCTTCTCTTGGAATGCATCCTCAATTTCTTGAGAGAGGTAGGTTGTCTGATCTTCCGTAGAGTAGCACTGCCTAAAGCCAGCCTGCTGTGGCACAAGGATGTTTTTACTTTCAATGTACCACTGCAGTCTGTGATTGATGATGCGCTCCAGTGTTTTGCAGAGACAGCTGGTGAGGCTAATTGGTCTGTAGCTAGAGGCAATGGAACCATCTTTTCCTGATTTTAGGAGGGGTATCATGATTGCTTCTCTCCAGGCTTGTGGAACACTGCCTAAGGTCCAGCTGTTATTGAAGATCTGCAACAGCTTTGTTTTGGCCTCTGTTCCTAGGTCCCTGATCATTTCATTGGAGATACCATCAGCTCCTGGTGACTTTCTCATTTTCAGTTTTGATATGGCTAGCTCCAGTTCGCTGATTGTGATGGGTGCCTCCAGAACCTCATGTACTATTTCCTTCTGTCCTGTATGTTGTCGTTTCTCTCGAATCTCTTGTTGTTTCTCTGGACTAATTTTGATATTGCTATCTTGTGCGAACGAGTCCGCAAAATGGTCAGCTGCTTGCTTTCTTGTTAAGATTTTTCCATCTTTATGTAGTGCAATTTTTGAGTTTCTCCCTGTGCCCTCGTCATTAAGCTGTTTTATTAGCTTCCACAATTTCCTTGTGTCTCTTTCAAAGTTCAGAGACTCTGTTTTCTCCTGCCAGCTTTTCCGTCTAGCCTGCAGCTTGGCCCTTTGAAATTTGGCTTTTGCATGCTGGAATTTATTGTGGTGCTCTTGGCTGGGTGTGGCCGCTTTCTACACACTTCAACATCATTATGCAACTGTTCCAGTTCACTACTCCAGTAGGGTTTATATTGTTTACGGGCTCCTCTTGGTACTGTTTCTCGCGCTGCCTGTAGTATGCATTTCCCAAACTCTTCAACTGCTTTATTTATGTCTTTCTCAGTGTTCAGGTTTCTAACCAGTATGCTGGTGCGATGCTTGTACATTGCCCAGTCTGCTTTCTTGTAGTTCCACCTCGAGAGGGTGCTGCTTTCACTTACAAGCTCATTTTCTACGGTTAGAAAGACTGGCCGATGGTCACTCCCACCAAGTTGTTTCCCAACAGTTAGTGTAATGTTCCACTCCAGGTCTGGTGAATGAAAAGCCAGGTCAGGTGTAGTTGTAAAGTGCCATGATCTCGAGTAGAAAGTATGTGGGTCGGACGGCTTGTTAATCAACATGAATCTATTCTCATCTTGCCAGTCTTCCAGTCTCTCTCCTCTCTGGTCCATGTGATCATAGCCCCAGCTCTGCGAGTGGCTGTTGAAATCACCACACACAATCATTTTTTCTTTTAGTGGTAGAGTGTCCAGTGCCTGTGGGCGGTCACTTGGACAGTAGTAATTGATCAGATGTAGATCTGTATTACCTGTCTTAAGTTTAAGTGTCTGATACTCAGCCCCTTCCATGTAGACTTTGATTTGGGAAGCCATGATGTTATTTCTTACAAGGGTCAGTATCCCACCTTTTCGCCTGTTCTTTCGGTCAGATCGGTAACACTGGTAGCCTCTGATTTTGAAGGCTATATTTTCATTGAGGTGAGTTTCTTGCAAGCAACATATGCTTACTTTTTCTTGGTCCAAGATTTTTTCTAATTCTATTTTTTTGTTGCTGACTCCCTCCGCATTCCAGTGCATTATTTTAAGTCTTCGTTTAGTATGGCCAGTCGTCCTATTCTTATGTCCCCTGGCTCCACAGGACATCTGAGAAGGACCTCCAGTAGTTGGGGTTGGACCCTTTCGAGACATAGGGCCCGGCACTGCACCTGCCTAGGGGTATTATTATTATTATTATTCATCCTCTCATTTTTACACAGCCGCCTCCTCCTCCTCCCCCCCCTTCCACCATCTTCTTCTTCCTCCTCTCCACCTCCCACCCTTTCCCCTCTTCTTCTGCGTCGTCGTTGTCGTCACCCACCTTCAGAAGTCAACATAATCAACATTTAAACAAAGCAACAATTAGCTTAAGATTCCTGATACCCCCATAAAGTTTATCCTCCACAAAAACATAAGATCTATTCTACATATCTTGGACAAGCTTGCAGCAAATGCTTCCCTTTAACTTTAATTCCACAGTTACATTCATGTACAGCAAATTGAACACGTGATATTTCAGCCTGTTGTGTCCCGTACGAAGTCTCAAGATTGCTACTTGTCCACTTCGGTCGAGTTGGTAATATCCATAATCTTTCTGGCTGCCTGGATGCTCTAATTCCCACATGGTTCTCTAAGTGCTTCTTATGAGCCTCTTGAAGTGCAGCTTTCGCTTGGCCTATTCTGCTCTTAATCTCTGTCACGCATCTCCCGTAAGCTGTTACGATTGCCCCCGAATATATGAATGTAAAGAGTTGGTGAAGTAATTTTCTTTCTTGTATTATATCACTTTTTAATGTTTTCTTTTTCTTTAATATAACCATTCTTCATGTTTTCCTTTGATATTCAAGAAAAATCCACTTTTCTCACTTTCTGTTACTACAATGTCCAACAATTGTTACAAATGTTTTGCGTGTCCAGCTGTCAGTACCATGTCGTCTGCATGCCGCAGATTGTTTATACCAGTGGTTCTCAACGAATTTTGGTTCATGCACCCCTTCACCATATGTTCAGAATGTCATACCCCCCTTTTCGTATTTCCTCTCTATAAATTACCCCCTGACCCTACACAGTATACGTAAAAATGGAAGCTAAATTTAATAACACGTACTAGAACAAGTCTAGACGTCTACATAAAACGTGATTTGCGGGTCTACTTACGTTATAAAAACGAATTTTGGAAAGGCGAGAAGTACAAAAGCGTAAAGTATGGAGGGGTAAACCAATATCAAGTCATTTTCTGGTATTAACGCGATCTTGAAATAATCTTAATTCCCCCCCCCCCCTTTCCAAAAACCCTAAAATTCCCCGGGGCGGGGGATTTCCCTCCGGTTGAAAACCACTGGTTTATACAATCCTACACAGGCAATGTACTGTAGGAAGTAGATGATTGACAGTCCCAATGCAGATTCGAATTCATAACCACAGAGACGGAAGAAAAGCGACTAGCCACACCGCGGCTCCCTATAGTATTCTCGGCATCTGTGAAGAAGGCGGTCAGTTATTGCTGGCCTTACTGACACTGACCGTACAATTCGGCGACAGTAGCGATTGTTGTCGTGAAGATATCCTGTGTCTACCGTCGGGAGCTTTAGACCATCACCAACTTTCGGCTTAATACTGCAACAAATCAACAACAAATGTTAGTTCCGTGCCCTTTATAGCACTTCTACAATGGATGACGAAGTGAATGCAAGAATCTGTAAGGCCAGCGCGGCCTTTGGCAGACTGTACAAGAATGTGTGGGACAGAAATGGAATAAGCCTGCAAACAAAGCTAATAGTCTACAAAGCAGTTGTATTATCCATACTGCTATATGCTTGTGAAATCTGGACTGTTTATCAGCGACATGTTAGGAAATTAAACCACTTCCACACAATATGACTTAGGAAGCTACTGAAGATTAAATGGCAAGACAAGATTCCAGACACTGAAGTCCTAGAAAGAGCATCCATGCCCAGTATCCACACTCTACTGATGAAGAATCAGATTCGCTGGGCTGGTCACTTCATCGCATGCCAGATCACAAGATCTCTAAGCGATTTTTTACGGCGAGCTGCGTTGTGGTAAACACTCCAAAGGCAGCCAGAGGAAACGCTTTAAAGACACTCTGAATATCTCACTAAAAGCTTTTGGAATTCATCTTGACACCTGGGAGACTGCTGCTAAAGACTGAAATTCATGACGTATATCATTACGCAAAGGTGCAGTCACTTGTGAAGCAAACAGGATTGCAAGAGCTGTGTGGGGAAAAAAAAGGTTGGACAGAAAAACCAGTCTTGAATGTCAAGCATTCTTTGTCCACACTGTCAATGAACATTTCGAGCCAAAAATAGGCCTAAATCAGCCATCTTAGAACTCACGGATCCATACTTTCAACCCCACTGGATGAAATGAATGGTCATCATCATTCTTTATGGACAAACAACATCATAGCAATCAACCTCATCTTGTTTTGACTCTTTGTGATTTACTTTGAAGGTTTAGGTCCAGTAGTTTGCCATTACTTTCTGAAGGGCCAACGCTCAAGCCGGTGTTAATAATCAACACAAGGCAGTCTGCTTCCAAATCACCTGTGGCTTATTTCGAAGGCAGTATGTGGGATTGTGAATCGCGTTTGCTAGCATTTCGCCACAGACTCCAGTCAACTGTTTATAGCTTTGAAATGCTTGTCTCAAATATTGACGTTTAGAGCCCTAAACAAGTCATTTGACATGTACATGGTGACACACACAACGACATTGTGCTCTCATTTGAACATTATTCAGTGATTTGAACAAGGAAATATTTAATTAAGCAAGTATTCATCATCGACTAAAAAGCAAAAAAGAAAAAAAGAAAAACGCGATTCCATTAAAGTTGTATTTACATCATTTCGACTGTTTGTTGTAGGTAATGTGGCGGGAGGATTCTTTACCATTCACGTCCGTATAGTTTCGTATCACGTATATTTACTGACGGTGTTCTGTGAAAGTAGACATTACTGTGCTGGCGTCTGCGCTTGCGAGCAGGCGTGCGTGCACGCTGACTTGTTTTTGTGCAAATCTAATGTCTTATATAAACTATTTGAAGTATTATGGATTTTCAAATGTAAACATATTCCCGGGGTACACGGTGCGCTAAACTAAACACTGGCTATTGCATTTGTTTACATTACAGCCATGTGAAATGTTTGAGATTAACTTCTGAATTTAATTGAGACTTGACTGATGGATTATCGTTCTTGCTGTGCAATTATCTTTTCTTTGGAAAGCAAATAGCAGAACCATATTTGTGTCTGGAAATTAAATCCAAGAATTATATCCTTTGAAAATAATATTGATTTATGAAAGTGACACGTTTTATACCTTGAAAAACAAATAGAATGTATGGATATTAGTGACATCATAAAGTGAATTGCGTTGTACTGTTTCGTCAAGCCTGTAGCTTAGTACATCCGACCTCATCACGCATTTTTGTCGTGTTCGCTTTCTCTAGCATTTAACTGTCCCCAGTCTACCTACAAGGTAGTAGGTTTGTGTTTCTATTCAACTGGTTCCTATCCTTTGACCTGTCCGACATGGGAGACCCGACCAGTAGCTGCGCTACCGCCGGCATAGCGCTTGGGGTCATTGGAACACACACACACACACACATTTCTATCACTGTAAAATGGGGACACGACAGACGGGTTATACATTTTTCATGCATAGTAGCTCTAAAGGGTTCAGTTTGTGGACAGAAATGGGGTTAAAATACATTACATATAATGTGCATCAAACAAGGGTGATTCAAATGAAAACCGTAAAAGTGTGATAGAAAATACAATAGCCTTGCCAATGTCTTATAACCTGTCAATGCTGTTGTTAGAGATGCCAAGAGGGTAAAGCATGTACTATCACGGTGCAGATAAACACGGTGATGTCATAAGGACGGTTTAAAGATGGCCGCCCCACTTTTGACACGCACCAAGTAGCGTTATGTTATCCGTTGTTTGATCAGTGAAAGGGTGAAACCTATAGAAATTCAACGGCGAGTGAAGGTCCAGTATGGCGATGCATGTCTGTCAGTCCAGCAAGTGCATTATGAGTGGAGTAGGAAGTTTCAAAACGGTGTGACTTCTGTGACAGACTGTTTGTTCATGACCAGGTCATGCACCCGAGTAGTGACCCAGAGTCGATTTTTTCTACGGGAATCTAAGCACTTCATCGGCGCTGGAGGACTTGCAATAAACGCAGTGGTGACTACATCGAAATATGAATTTATTTATTTATTTATTTATTTATTTATTTATTTTGCGCTCGCTCGCTTTGAACTCAAGCGTAGTCCATACACATTATTTATAGTTGTGATGGACTGAATTTTGCACGTGGATTAGCTTTCTATGCAGTGTCCCTCGCCTTGAGGTGAAACCACTTCGACTTCAGAGGTAACCGAGAAATGATAATACATTTGTTCTTTACTGTTGCACAATAATTCACCCCCCCCCCCCCAAACCGTGGGCGGATAGAAAGACCAATGGCGATATCTTGAAAGACGTTAACTCGCACACAGAACTGGATACTCCCTTCAGATGAAGACATTTCACATTCTTTGGGTGTGTCATGAGAAGAGAAAAGCTGGAGAATGTTGTTTCAACGGAAACGTTGTTTTTTTTTTTTTTTTTTCTTCATTTTTTAAAACAGTTGGTCAACTGTTCCTCCCCACGACGTTTGACGACAAAAGTAGAAGATAATAATGATGGTCATCATCATTTTTATCTACCACTTTTGTCATCAAGCTTCGTGGGAAGAAGCATTTGACGTTCCAACGCCCGATGGGTGGCACTGGATAGAGTCATTCCGTGTGATTGTACAATGTCTTTGATGTCGTCAATCCAATGTCTTCTCTGGGGTCCTCTTGCTGTCTTATCAGATCTCCTTACAACAAATGATAAGGCACTCGAATGTGTAAGTCATAGCTACGTGTTGACTGGATGCACACCCTAAAGATCTTAACCCCAGTGTATTGCGCTTAAGAGTTAAAACGCAGTCTTCCAGAAGATCCGGAACCACGACGGCATAGTGGCTAGATGCTCGCCTGCAGGCCCAAAAGTGTATGGGTTC
>OY992877.1:204806138-205186138 GCA_963921405.1 Cepaea hortensis
GCCATATGAATGTCGATAGAGGATTAACAGCTTAACACCTATTGTCGGGCACCCAATAAAAATCAATACCGCTACTCTCGATTATTCTCATAATTACCGGTAGGAGCTTATAGGATTAATCATCATTGCAGTGCGCGGATTAATACATGGTGTCAGTTGGTGTAGTCCACATCAGCACAACTCACTATAAATACTGGGAATATTCGCTATACAAGCCACATTCGCCCAGGCCGCTGAAGAAGATATATTGGAGGAAAACCAGACGTGGACCATCGTTGCACTAGGTGAGTATATTGTCTTGCTGGTAAAACATATGCTCGTGTGTGAGCCTGTGTGTCTGTGTGGCTGTCTGTCTTTCTGTCTGTCTGTATGTATGTATGTCTGGCTGTCTGTCTGTAGATATGTCTATATTCTGTGTGTGTGTGTGTGTCTGTATGTATGTAGGTGTGGTTATGTGTATGCGAGTGTGTATGTATACATGTGTATATGTGTGTCTATATGTCTGTATGTGTGTGTGTGAGTATGTATGTATATCTGTATATATGGCTGTGTGTGAGTATGTATGGGTGTGTATGTATATATTTATGTATGTATATACGTACACGTGTGTGTATGTGAGTGTATATGTATATGTGTATGTCTATGTGTATGTGTGTATTTATTTATGCAAGTGTGAATGTGTATGTGTGTATATATATATATGCCTGTGTATGTGCGTATGTATATATATGCCTCTGTGTGTGTGTGTGTGTGTGTGTGTGTGTGTGTGTGGTCGGCTAAATGTACTTATGTGTGCGCCCTTCTTGGTGGAACTGGTTGGTAATGTATTGTGTCTTGCTTCCACAGAGCGCCTTGTATCTAACCTATCAAAGGGCCGCCACCAGCTAGTCGAGCTTGCCGACAACCAACGGCGCCTTGTATCAACATAGCAAAGGGTCACCACTAGCGACTTGATCTTGGGTAGCGACTCGATCTTGTCAACAAACAGCATTGCCTTGTGTCTGACCAAGCGAAGGTTCATCACCCGTGGAGTGGTACTACAAGCAGGTATTATGTATATGTATATTTGTATATATGTATGTGTATGTATGTCTGTATATATGTATCCGTATATGTGTGCGTGTGAACCCTGGTAACTTTGCTAGCTGAAACTAAATGGTAATAGTTCATATACTCCAGTGGTGATATGAAGACAACACTAGAACGCCTCTCTTGCTGTTCGTTCTGTACAAAGGGGTTGTTTGTCCTTATGTTTTAAACTCAAGGGGGTCTGTTAACTTCAATCAGTCATATCTTGTGGTCTTTCATATTCAGTGGTAACAAATCATGCTCCGACCTTGTGAGTTCTTCAAATGTAATATCTAGACCAGGTGTCAAACTATATTGAGTGTCTCTTGTTAAAGTTAGAAGAAAAAAATATGTTCTTAACTTCACATTCTCAATAAAGATTAATTTTATATATGGCTGTGTCACTGTCTACCTAATGGCAACTTATTTAAAATTATATTACACACATGTATGATATCGGATGTTAGCTCAATATAAAATATGAAAATTAAAAATTATTGGTGAAAACTAAAAATGTTTGTGATTGCTACTTTCACAGGTGTACGTGGTCAACCTGGTAGAATACAAAGAACCAGTATCCTTGTACGCAAACAGCCACTATTATAAAAAGCGCAGGTGATTAAATATAAAGAAAAGTGTACCAACCCGCAACAAGCAGCCGACTAACAGTAATTTACATTATTATCAACCGAAAGCATGGCCACTAACCAGAAAAATATTCATCTGTGTCCTACCTGTAACAAAGGCTTCACTGAACGCCACAATCTCACACGTCACATTCGAACAGTCCACAAAACCGAAACTCACACATGCCACATCTGCGGCAATCTATACAACAGAAAAGACACATTGCAACACCATTTAAGAACACACCACCAGACACCCATGACATCAACTACACCCGCAGCATTAAACATGGACACTACACCTCCAACACACATGGACAATATACCTTCAACATCAAACACGGATACTAAAAAATCATCGAGAAAAAGAAAAGCACATTCAGACCCACAATCACTTAAGAAACAGAAACACAATAACGAGCAAGTGGTAGCAGAGGAAGCCGACGTAGAGATAGATGAGAGAGTAGAGCTAGATGAGGAGCTAAAGACGTTAGACAAACTCCCCACCGTCGATAATATCCAACAGACATATAGAGACAACTGGCAGGCCCTTAGGACTCATCACAAGATCAACAAACATATATCAACCTATAATTGTTTTCACCGACCAGACTCGACACAACCAATAGACTGGACCGAGAAACTAGCGACTGTGTTTAGTAGTCAGACAAGCCGATTTAAGGTAAATTATAGCCATCACATGATGTTACGTCATAAGGAGACGAATGAACTTAGATTTTTCCATTCATCGTCAAATAATGCCTGTGCACTCGACGTACCCTTTTTAGTAAACAATGAACAAGACTTTGATGACTTTATAACCATAGTTCAGGAAAGTGATATGTTCAACTACGCCCTACACAACAGACCCGACTCTACGTATTTGGTAGAGACAATCCCCGCGACTAGTTTCTATGTATATCACATCAATGAGCACCCGATAGGTTGTTGTCTAAAAGGCTTACCTGACCACATAAGACACAACTACGGTATCAATATTTTGCAATACGACTCTAGCTCAAACCCCTACACTGACAATTTTTGTCTTTTTCGATGTCTGGCGGTATTTACAGGAAAACCTGTGACCGATCTTAGAAAACATACCATTCGCTTAGCTAACCAGTGGCAGAAATACCAGAAACTAGATTCATTAGAAAACTTCCCAGGGGTTAGGCTTATCGATATGCCCAGTATAGAAAAATGTTTTAAGGTAAAGGTAGACATATTTGAATTCAACGAGACCCAGGCCCTGGTCCCCAAACTTCGCGGTAGTGGGGAATACGCTAAAATTATGCGAGTATTATTATATAAGGATCACTTCATGTACATTAACGACTTTGATAGAGTAGCCAAGTCATTTGGGTGTAGTGAATGTGGGAAGTTGTGGAGTGGTTTCTGGGATATGGAGAATCATAGCAAAACCTGTAAGGGGGGAGTCCCTGTGAACAGTTATAAAGGAGGGGTCTATACTGTTACAGAGACTGTGTGGGAGACCATTAGCTCATTGGGGGTCAAGGTAGATCCAAAGTACGTATATCCTTATAGGGCTGCCTATGACTATGAATGTTACTTCGAGACCAACAATTTACCAGGGGAAACCAAGTCCACCAAATTTTTAGGTAAGCATGTCCCACTTAGCTGGTCGATAGCGTCAAATGTCCCGGGGTTTGAGGACCCCGTCTGCCACATCACAGCGGGTAATCCTCTGGACTTGGTGAGAAAGATGGTTGAATATCTGACTCAAATTGCTGATGCAGCGTACGCCGAATTACGAACTAAGTTCGACTGGTTATACACACGGTTAGAACAGCTAAATGAACACAAACTAATAACTAAGTTAGACGAGTACATGCAGGAAATGCCGGTGATAGGATTTAACTCTGGGAGGTATGATATAAATCTAATTAAGCCTTATTTGATAGAGTCCTTCCTCTCTGCCACTGATGACCCCTTTAAATACATAGTGAAGAGAAACAATAATTTCATGGCCATTTCCACAGAAAAACTGAAATTCTTAGATATAGTTAACTATCTAGCCCCAGGATTTAGCTACTCCAAATATTTAGCGGCCTATGACGTAGAGGAGACCAAGGGATTCTTTTGCTACGAGTATATTACCTCATTAGATAAACTACAAGAGACTCGCTTACCTCCACACAAGGCCTTCCATTCGCAACTGAAAAACTCCAACATTTCAGTTGCTGATTACGACGTCTGTCGGCGAGTATGGAGCGAGAACCATATGTCGACCCTGGCAGACTTCCTAAGGTGGTACAACAACAAGGACGTGCGACCATTTATTAAAGCGTTAAAGACTCAGGTTAAATTTTACAAGGGCTTAGAAGTAGATATTTTCAAAGATGCCATCTCAGTTCCCGGGGTGACCCTAAAGTACCTGTTTAAAACCATCCCCAAGAATATAGTGTTTTCACTATGTTCCAATAAGGAGAGTGATCTGCACACTACCGTTAGAAAAAATATTGTTGGGGGCCCCTCGATTATATTCCATAGATATCATGAGGTAGATAAGACCAGGATTCGAGGGGGTGAAATAGTTCAGAGTGTGAAAGGGTACGATGCCAACGCGCTATACCTGTGGGCTCTGACACAGAAGATGCCCACAGGTTTTCCTGTGATAAGATATGCAGAAGATGGGTTCAAGCCCCATAAAACCAGAGTGTACATAGTCCAGTGCAGAGAGTGGTTGGCTTGGGTACAACACAGTCAAGGCATAGAGCTACAAACACAGTTTAATGGGCGGGAGATGTCTCTAGGAGAACGACACATCCGTGTAGATGGCTGGGATAAGAAGTCTCGAACCGTCTACCAGTTTCACGGGTGCTTATTTCACGGGCATCAAGACTGTGTGCTGACACGGGGTATTGATGTTAACCCGGTGAGCAACAAACCCTTGGCCGAGCTGTATGCCAACACTCTTCAGATTCACGAGTATCTGAAGAAGGAGGTGAATGTTACGGTCGTGGAAATGTGGGAATGTGCGTGGAAGTCTCTAAAAAAGACTAATACCACCATTAAGAACTTCGTGAAGACGACATTCCCATACATCGCACCCTGGCATGGTTACCAGGACATAGACCAAGACAAAATTCTCAAGGCTGTAAAAGACGAGACTTTGTTTGGTCTAGTGGAATGCGACATCCACGTACCAGACGAGTATAAAGAGTATTTTTCTGAAATGACTCCCATCTTTAAAAACACTGATGTGTCTAGAGCCGACATTGGTGAACTTATGAGTCAGTACGCTGAGAAACATAAGTTGTTGACAAGTGCCAGACGGACACTTATAGGTAGTTATATCGGGGAAAAGATCCTATTGGCCACACCATTGCTAAAATGGTATTTGACGCATGATCTAAAGGTCACTAAAATATACCAAATAATTGAGTATAAACCTGAGAAGTGTTTCGAAAAGTTTGGTAAGGAGGTGTCTGCCGCCAGACGGGCCGGTGACAGCAATACGGCTTACACTATTAAAGGCGAGACAATGAAACTGTTGGGAAACGCAGCCTATGGCAAAACATTAACCAATAAGGCCAACCACACCAAGGTTTCATATTGTCGTGGGGCTGGCACGTCAAAGTTGGTGAATCAACCTCTATTCAAAAATATGTCCAGGCTGTCAGATGATGTGTTTGAGGTGGAGTCTCTAAAGAAGACCATCTTATGGGATCTACCCCAACAAATAGGCTTCTTTGTGTACCAGTACGCAAAGTTGCGCATGTTAGAATTTTACTATGACTGTTTAGATAAGTTTATAGATAGGAAAGATTTTCAGTTGTGTGAAATGGACACTGATAGTCTGTACTTAGCCCTTAGCGCCCCAACCCTATCACAGGTCGTCAGACCTGAACTTCAGGAAGAATTTTATAGCGTCTATAGCTCCTGGTTCCCAGCTGAGGTCTGTGATAGCCATAAAAAGGATTTTATTAGCAGTAGGGGCGTTGTACCAACCTGTGACTTCTGTAGAGATAAGCGAGTCTTCGACAAAAGAACCCCTGGGTTATTTAAGTTGGAGTATGAGGGGCGGGGAATGGTCTCCTTATGCAGCAAGACATATCACTGTTTTGGAGACTCTACCAAGACCAGCACGAAAGGGTTGACAAAACACCACAACACCCACCTTGACAGAGACACTTTCTTAAATGTACTCGACACACAGACAAATATAGGGTTTAAAACACAGGATTCCTCTGTCCTCACATATCAACAGCACAGAGAGGCCTTATCCTATTTTTATATTAAAAGAAAAGTACAAGCAGACAAAGTTACCACCTCACCACTAGACATTTAACATTCACTCATGTGACCTGTTGTTTATTAGTGTAAATGCGTATCATACTGTGTAAAAAACCGTTTGTGTGTACATAACTGTATACTTTTTTTTTTTTTCATCTCGAAAGATAATATACTCCTTCGTCAATGAAACTTGTGTGTTCTATAATATGATCCTTTAAAAACTTTTATGTGTTCGTACGTGTACTGTGATAGCCTTGTGAAATTGATGGTACAGTGAAATTGATGGTACAGTGAAATGTCTACATCATTGAAACTAAAATGTTTGTGAATATGTCACTGCTTTTGTAAATTGATGACTTGAATGCCATATAAATGCAATTTGTAAACACTTGAAATGCTTTGTAATGTACTTTGTAAATGAATGTGCTGTAACTACAAAAACTAAGTATTTGTGCATATATTTTGATACTTTGTCACTGATTTTGTACATTGATGGTTGATATAAATGAATGATATTTTGTAAACGATTGAAACAACTTTACTATACTTTGTAAATGAATGCGCTGAAAATACACACTCATGGTATCGTTGTCGATAAAATTGACTTGTTGAATATGTTTTGTACACTATTGAAATTTTATCCCATACTGGATTTTTCTGAAAAAAATAAAAGCTATGAAAACCAACTGGTGTGTTTTGTTGGTTTATTTCAGTGGTATAACTGGTTTTTCCTGTTGTCTGGCTTTTTCCTTGTTTTTCATGTTTTCGACTTTCTTGTCTTTCTTGTTTTCATGGTGACTGCTGCAAGGTGTTGTTTTTTCATGTTGACTGTGGTTGTTTGACTTGGCATAAACCTGTGGAACAATTGACATACACAAACAGACAATACCAAAAACACAAGGGAACAAACGGGCCAAGAACACAAGTACACGATCACAAAAGTACACAAACACAAATATTTGCCAACGAGCCAAGTACACAAGAAGAAGAATGTCACAAGTACAAAGGGACAACGTTTACAAAAATGGTACACAACAAATAACAAAGACAGAGATTTTCATTTTTTTTTCCCTGATTTAATTTTCATAGATGGATAGCTATACACGTTGTCTCGTCTGTCTTGGGTCCCTCAGTGGTATACAGTTGTCTGAGTAGTCATGGGCTGCTGGTCTCCGGGCTGGTGGACTCTGATCACACATCTGACTGTATGTTGGTTGACTATCAAACATCTGACTGTTGTCAGCTTCATCAAACATCTGGTTGTCTTCGGCTTCATCAGACATCTGGTAGCTGAGTAGGCCTGCTAAGTGCTGGTGACTTGGCTGTCTTGGTAGGGTTGAACAATGTTAGTGACTGGCTTGATTTGATTAGTAATGGGCTTGGTTTGAAAACTGTTAGCACCTTGATTGGCTGAGAGTCTACCAATAACAGCTAGAATCCCACTTTGCATAGCTATCAATTGTTCATATTCTTGGCGAGTACGTATCAGACCCAGTTGACCTTTTGTGGTAACAGGTGGTTAACCTTTATCATGGGATGACTAATCGACCCACAATCCGGTCATTGACCCGTTGTTTATTTGAAAACGCCTGCAGAATACGTGGCATACTCCACCCTCGACATTTCCGCTTGAGAAAATAGATAGCGTACAGGCCACAGGTGTTACTTATTACATCTTGTAAGACCCGGGTGTTGTACATTAACGGTCTGACTGAGTACTTCTCAATAAACTTGCTTATGTCAGCTTGTAAGGGTGGTAGCCCAAACGAATCAAAGTATTCACATTTGCCTAACCCATCGTAATACAGCGCGATCCAGTGGGACCCGGGTTGATCACTGGGGTCAGTGTTTATCACCTAAGCAGCTGGTTTAGCTCTATCTATTTGTGTAGGTAACTGATCACGAGCACATACTCTGACCTGGACCAGTCGAACATATCTATCCGCTAGAAGTAGACTGGTAATCTGTTCTGTGTCCATTATGAAGCATAATCTGTTAGCACTTGCCTGGTCTTGGATATTTCAATTATCCCGTCGTGCTCGGCGCAGACGATAACTTGTAATGGTTCTGGGGTGGGTGTGTTGAACTTAAATTCCAGGGTTAGGGGACCAGCCCTCGGCATCTCAAACTGATCTCCGTCCAGTAAACTGGGACTCAGGTCAAAGGCATACAGCGTATACCCATGTTTATATTGCATATAGTCAATGGAATTACCCGCGTCCTTGCCCACCAGACCCATGGCTAGATTAGTGCCAAAGAAGGCTCGTACGTATTGATTACGTTCATAGTCCATCGTTAACGGCTTGCTGGTGGCAGATCGCCCATCGACTGTTACGTTCAGATACGTCAGCCCAAAGGTTTGAAAATTATAAGGATTAGCTTTGAATGTACCGTTGAAGGCGGCTGAGGTTATTAGGCCAACCACGATACGGGTGGGTGTTTGACTCATAAACAGATTATCTTGAGTGTGAGATAACATCCCTTGGGGGATAGCTAATGTTTTCAGCGCCACACGCTTGATCGGTAGCTTCATATTGGCTCTCATCAAGGCTTTCTCATGGGCGAGAGCGACGGCTGGATTTAGTTTGGCTTTACGAACCACCAGTGTGGCATGTGTTATAACGGATGAATAAGCCAAGGTGTCGTCGGGGGCCATTAGGTTAAAGGTAGCTTTCGATGGAGTCAGCTTAATTTTCACATCCACACCGTTTATCATGTAACGGTCTTGCGCAAAGATATCGACGTGTAGTCGACCCATCATATCTATTTCTTGGCTCTCGCTGGCTAGTTGTCGTCGGGTGTTTCGACCTTTGTTGTTATCGCCTTGAGTCTCATCGAGAAATTTAGCTGTATCGTAGTAATATAGGGCGGCTGAGAGATGACTCTTCTTGGCTTCTTCCCCATGATTCAGTGTGGCTTCCAGATAGGCTCTATATGGGTATGTGTTCTCACTCGGGGTGATTAGCGTGTCGTTGAGTGAGACATCCACTTGTGAAAACAGACTGTGTAAGTAATAGTTGATGGGGGCCACTTCAGCTGTGGGTGGTAGTTTATCGCCGTTGGGTAGTGTGACTTTAGCTCTGATGTGTAAGAAGGTATTATATAAGTCTAGATACTCTTCACTGGCGCCAGATATAGCAAATTCTATAGGTGCTCCTGGTGCTAGAGATGCAAGCGGGTGTATCTCCACACACTGCCCCTCTTCTACGGCCGTTTGTGTCGGAGGCACGCTAAACAGATCCAAACCAGAATGCAGACACTCACACGAGTTGGGATGAATCAGAGCCATCATGCGAAGATATCCGAATACTTCTTCTTATGAGCCCGACTAGGACCAGCACTTAGTTTTATACGTTTACTCGGCTCACCAGGTGGCGCTGGTCGTCTTTTTCTTCTAATACCGCTACCCGATTGGCTCACATGATCGGCTGCGCCTTGCAGTAAACGCTGACCGGCTTGTTTGGCGTGGTCTTTAAAGGCTTCTCCAACGTTCCTACCAGCTAGAGCGTCTTGGGCCACTTTCAAGCCTGTACCTAGACCTTCTCGGAGTAAGGCCTTACCACCTGTCTTTAACCAGGGTAGAATTGTGCGACCAAGTCCACTGAAGAAACTGCCGATACCGCGACCTCTCTGACTCCGGCCACCCACAAACACTGGCATGCCATGGCCAGCTTGGTTGCAGTAAAAGTCCTCGTACATTTTGGGACTTCGACGTAACGCCACGTATTTCACCATTATTCTAGGTCTGAATGTTTCCGCGTGCGAAAATGTAACGTCAGCACTGAAGTTCCGCTGGTGAATGAGATCGTTGTCCCCGTCTCAGTGGTTAAAAGGATCTCCACCATGTCGAAAGAGTACCGACTCAATGGCACGTAGTGTGGCTTGTCATAGATGCGAAATACCGAGGCTGAGCGCTGGTCCAAGATCGGGACAGTCCTTAGTAGTGGGACCATGGCGTCTCCGACTGGTCTCGCGGCTATAAGATCGCAATAGACGTAGACATTTTGAATGTCATTATTCAGTTCTACCACCACCTCGCCTTCCATTAGAGGGTTGGCGTCCGTCACCTTGCCAGAGGGAAAACCTAAAATGCTTCTCAATCTCTCGCTAAATTTAACAGTGGCCCCCGGTTCGAATAGTTTCACGAGGGCTCTCTTCAAGGCCTTGTTATAATAGAATCTGACTCGCACCTTGTCATCAGTCTCTTTCACTAACCGATCAGGACGCGCCTTGTCACGCTCTTCCTCCCCTTTCACTAGTCGATTCAGTTCCTCTATAAAACCAGCTGGTGAGCTGTACATACCCGAGGGACACACCACTCTTATGGGATGTTTCCCCTGGGGTGGTATGTATATGAACCACATTTCATTCTCTAACACATTGCAGTAGTAGTTGGGAAACTGAATTTCGGCTAAACCCACTTCGTATTGTTTGGTCACATCAATAGTCTGCGGCAACTTGACGAAAAAGTGACCCGGGTTGTTGTTGGGAAACATATTCGGTGAAGCATTGCTCGGTAATGTCACGTAGAAGCTCTTAGTTTAGGATTAGGTAGCATGTAACCCAGACAACTACTCATTAGCGCAATCCACAGCTTACCCTCAGATGCTTCGGCGCTGCCGCGACTCAGATTGAATAGTGATACGCCGATAACGGTGTATATAACGACCATCTGACAGAAGAAGACAATCTCTGTTCGCGGCACCCGTTGACCAAAAAACGACCAGAACGAGGTTCTTTCGCTGGGTGGGTTATTTTGTGGGCGCAGTACAGTAGTTTCCGCAATGTCTTCGTCCATTAGCCTCGGTATCTAGTTAGGTCTGAGACCCAGCTGTTGAATGACGAATTATACCCGAACCATTTCACTAAATACTCTTTACCACCACCTCTCCTTCGTCTTTCTTGTAAGACGGTTTCAACCCGATACACTTGTTTATCTCCGACTGGTTGGATCTCTTCTCGATAGAATGATCCTCGTAGTTCTTCGCCCGAATCGTCTTTTAGCACATACGTCACCGGACTGGTCTGGTTTATACGACTGAGGGTAAACAATTCTTCTGTCCACGACGGCACATACCCCTTTTTAAAAGGTTGTTTGGGTTGAGCCAGTCTGACTCGGTCCCCTTCTGTAAAATGTACTTTTCTTGACCCGTCGGGTTTTTGGTACAAGTTATGCCACACCTCTTCTTGATTAGTATAGTTGACTTGTCGGGGGGCCATGCGAATACTTCTGTGATATGAACCGTTGTAGTTGCTGATCAGTTTATCTACGACGTCGACATAGCGCAGTGTATTAGTCTTGGTGAAATACCGCCACATTTTTTCTTTAAGCGTCCGGTTGAATCTTTCCACTATAGAGGCCTTAACATCTTCATTCTCAGTGGTAAAGAAATGCACACCTCGGTCTTTCAGATATTTTAGGAAGGTCTGGTTGACAAATTCCGACCCTTTGTCGGTCTGAAAGTTTACCGGTTGTCTATCACCAAAGATTTTACTCACAGCCTCCACCAGCGCTTTCCCCGTTTTCTTCTGGATCGGGATGGCCCAGGCATATTTACTAAACACATCGATGCAGGTCACTAGATACGACAACCCATCGTTGTATCTTTGTAATTGGCGCATATCTATCAAGTCGGCTTGAAACTGTTGATTTATCCCACCGGTTATGGTCTGGCGTCTTTGAAAACGCCGACGGATCGGTTTATGCAAACTATACGTGTCCTGATGGCGTAACCATTTCTCTATTTGCTTAGCGTTCAGTTTAGTATTTCTTTTTAAGGCGGCGGCCCCGCCATAGGCCCCTGGCTGCTGGGGATCGTAGTAATACTTTCTTAATTGCGCGGCCATTTTTCCCATTTGGTCGTAGTTAACTTACTCGGCTTCTTCTTTCGTCTGAGCTTATACACTGGAGTGGTCTCAGCTACTTGACTCTTGGGTCTTATTGGTGTATGGGTAGTTACTTGACTCTTGGGTTCGCTTACTTGAATAGGTTGACTAGGTGTCTCGGTTATTTGACTGGTTCTCTCGGGTAAAGTGCTGACTTCGGGTTTTTGTTCTTTGATATCCACTAGGCCTAAAGGCTTGTGTCTGTACTGATCTAGTCGATTCAGATATCGCTGCAAGGTTTGTTGGTATACTCGGGCTTTTTCACGAGGTGGCAGATCTTCACTCTCCAGGACTTGGCGCATTTGTTGGTCCAAGTCACGCAGGCTATCGTTTAGTGTGTCGGGTGGTGTATAGGGTCTTTCTAGCAGCCGAGGGTCGATCAGGAGCATTTTCTTGGCCATTACAATCCCACGATGCCCTTCAACACATTTAGAATTGGGCCGAGTAAGGCACCTATGAAACCACCTTGTTGCAGGATCTGTTTCCTTTTCTTGAGCGACAGTTTCTTACTCGTTAGCGCTCTCAGACTGTTTTTGTGTCGCTGCAGCCGGCGCTTCTGACTCGGTGTCAGGGGAACATTCCCTTTTAAGACATTGTGACAGCATTCACATATTGATTGGACGAGATCCGGGGATGCCGTTTTAATTACGGCTTTTACGGCAACTGGCTTTGCCTCACCCAGAAACCGCAGCATGGGCCCGTGACGTTTCACTCGGTTGGACATATTACTTGGGGACGTAGACAACTTGGTGCTGGTCAGGAAATATACGACTGCGTAAGCGGAGCTGATCCGGTGTTTCCTGTCGAAGGTCGAATAACAAATACCCGTGTGGCGTCGATGTCGCGTCTTTAAAACTATCTTGGACATATGACACGCGGCCTGGGTACATTTGTTTGGCCAGGTTGGTAATTTGCGATCCGTCTCGAGGATTTTTAAACACTACTAGGTAATGCGAATTCAGACTGATAGTTCTTTGTTCTTTGTTCTTACCAAAAAGGTTCTGGACTATATACATGACACTGAGATTACGATGATGACTACCCTTAGTAAATAGTTTGGTCACTCTATCATCTGTCTCGGACATTAAGTCATCTATAACCACTAACCGCCGTCTATCCCCAGTCCATTTTTCCACATCGGGCAGCCCCTCGTTAAATTGGACACCCTTCATAGTCTCGTACATGGGTTGCCACTCCCCATAGCACCATATAACCTCCTCTGGAATCGGGTCGACCATGTCTGGGAGATGGGCCAGAAACTGTTGTACAAAGACGGATTTACCACATCCTGTTGGACCCGCAATCATCGAGGTAAAAGGATGTTTCCATCTAGGATCCATGATTACAAATGACCACCTACCTACTTATGCCACGTATTTTATGGGGCTCGAACCCGCGACCGCGCGCCCGCACCCGGCGACCGCCCCGCCCCGGCTGCCCGCGACCGTCCCCGCGCTCGCTCGCCCCGCGCGCCTATGCTTGTCTTTTATTTTTATTTTATTTTTTTTTTTTTAAATTAGTTAAAATATTATACACATAGTTATCTGCTCTTAGAAAAAACATGTCTTTTATTAGAATTATCAACCCTTACATATGACCTAAGTACCTACCCTACCCAAACCGCACTGGTCTCGAGCTGGATTGGGGACAATCCAGCGAAGTCAATCCATAAAGTATAATTAGGAGCAGACAAAAACCCTAACCCCTAAACCCTAGCCCTAACCCCTAACCCTAACCCCTAACCCTAACCCCTAACCCTAACCCCTAACCCTAACCCTAACCCCTAACCCTAACCCTAACCCCTAACCCCTAACCCCTAACCCCTAACCCCAATCCAGCTGGATTGGGGTCAATCCAGCACCACAATCCAGAAATCCTAATCAGTTACCCGCTATCCTACTACTATGGTCTCTTAAAATTCGCTTACAAGTCGACAGGGTCGACTTCATTGCACCGGGTTTTATCCCATATGGCTCGGTCTCTTTCCGCAGCGCGGAAAGCGTCGCAAAAGGCACGAACTCAGTAGCTCTAACGACGACCCACAGGAGTCTCCGAAAGATTTCACTCGTGAACTGAAGGACACGGCCCGGAATCGAACCTACAACCTTCGGAGCCCGAGTCAAAGGGCTTCACCGCTTCGCCACGGCGACTCCCGTGTGGCGTGGTTGCCATGACCCTGATGACGTCATGGCATAGTTAAGCCATAACCCAGGTTAGGGATTAGAGGTTATGGCCGTATTCAGCAAGTGAACACCGGAACGTGAAAAGTGGGTACTTTTCACACAACGTGAAGGTTGGGACTCACTTCCCAAGTCACAGGAAGTGGGGTCCAGACACGGCAGTCTAGGTTATGGTTTCGCGGAGTGCGAACCACAGTATGACAATGAGTTATGGCCAACACTGAGCCACTCTTTTAGATAGTGCACGTGTAGATATTTGTAATGTAGAATGGGAGATGCGTGGTCTCGAGGTATGGTGTCCGCCTAGAGTGCTGGAGGTCCTTTGTTCAGGCCCCGGTGAGGACCGGGATTTATTTAAAAAATCCACCTGGACTTCCAGTAATAAAATTTCCCCTGGTCTCTGGGTAGTGAGATCGGACGCCCATGTGTATTGTTGCGCACGTAAAATATCCCTTGGCAGTTGGAAATCGAAAAAGGGTAGCCTAACGGCGCTGCCCGGGCAAAATTTCGAGTTAAAAATCTACCCAAAGTATTTCAGGATACTCGCCGATGCAACGGAGTTCGTGCATTGAGCTGAGTTTCTCCAGACTCAGGTTTGAGTTAGGAGGAAAACGGAGCACTTATGGATTAAACCGTGTGCCATGATGTTGATCCAACGACTAAACTAAACTAAACTGTAATGTAGAATTATTGTCGAATACCTGATTTGTGCATTGGTGGTGTCTACTTTAGTCTGTGTAGAATAATATACACCTAAAACTACAACTGGCGTTTGAGTCGACTACTGTTTGAGTTCCGTATTGTCCAGTCATGTCGAGTGGCGTTCATAGTAAGTCCAGTAATGTGTGGCGGTTTAAAGAATGACTATCAGCTAAGGTATATGCTGAGAAAACGACCAGGGTGCCGACTGGAGAAGAAGGGAAGAATTAGTCATATCCATTGTTGGATACGAGCAGCACGAAAGAAGAAGGGTTTACAATAGTTCGCCTTTAAATCGGCCAACCCATAGCCCCAGTGGCATCATGGCACAACATCTAGCTTAAGAATGGAGGTGGAGGCGGTCACTGCAGCTTTCCGCTGGATGGAGAATGTGATACATACATACATCGTGGTTGTAACTGACTCAGAAAGCATGCTGAGGAAGGTGAGGACAGGCAAGCTTCGGGCAGAGTGGCGTGCTTCGCTTCGGAGGTCAGAAGTGACAAGCATCACCTGGATCTTTTCTCCGGGGCATGTCGGTGTGCTGGGGAATGAACAGGTGGACAGATTGGCTGGCTCTGCAAAACGTGGTGGAGTATTGATGCATGACAAGGCAGACGTGGTTGCGGCCTTGTGGGAGCTCGTGTACACCTCGGAGGAGCAAATGGATCACCATGGTCTGGCAAGAATGAGACAGCGAGGAGTGACGAGGGGATCTGGCCGACGCTCGACGCTCAGAGGAAAGGCGAGACGGACATATAATCAGATTGCTACTGGTACTATTGGTGTTGGAATTTTTCGCTGGCTGCTGAGGATGGGGACGGAGCGTTTATTAGGAATGCCCCGAATGCTGTGATGTCGGTTCCTAAATCAATAAATAAATAAATAAATAAATAAATAAATCATTCAATCATCGAAGAAGGAAGCTGCATTTAAGATATTGCTGAAATGCTCTGCGCAGCGTTGAAGGGTGCCTTTCTTATCGGTGACCAATGTTCCCCCATCTGCACTGAGGAGGGGGACTATGCCTGGTGATGTAGGACCACAGACCGCTTTCAGTGAGTCTTAGAAGTTTTTCATATCATGTCTGTTAGCAAAGCCTTGAATTTAATCAGCTTTGTTGCTCAGCCAGGAGTCGCACGTGTGCCCAAGTTTCTGCTGCACTACTCTCCGAATGTTATTAAAGGCTATTTTTTTTTTAAATGTTGACTTCGGGTCATTCAAATATGCCTTGAGGAGAAAATGTTTCTCTGCCAGCAATTGGTTGATGTCTTCGGAATTTTCATCAAACCAGTCTTTATGCTTTCGGGAGGCTGGACCCAGGATTTCCCTAGCAGTGTTGTAAATTATGTTCTTTAGGGCTCTCCACTCTGTTTCTGCATTCTGCTTAGCTGCAGCATTGGGCTTGAGGCGGTCTTCCAGTATATTTTCAAACGACAACTGATTTTTTTTTTTTTTTTTTGCGGTGCTGTTTAGGCGGGTGACATTTTTTTTTTTTTTTTTTGCATTTTTACCCCTTGAGGACGCCGTGGTAGTTTGATGTATATGTTTATTTTCGAGATAATGAGATGATGGTCTGTCCAACACATGGATTTTGTCACCCGAACTTCTTGTCTGACACTCCTCCTGACGATGACATAGTAAATGAGGTGCCAGTGTTTCGAGCGAGTGTGCATCCACGATGTCCCATTTCTCGTATGAAGACGAATTGTGTTGGTGATCAGGAGATCGTGTTCGGCACAGATCTGAAGGAGGAGGAGTCCATTGCTGTTACACTTTCCGACTCCGTACTTTTCAAAGATGCCAATCAAAGAGGCGGGGTCCTTGCCTACTCTGGCATTGAAGTCCCCAAGGAGTATAAGTTTGCCACCTTTTGGGAACATGTGTTAATACGTTTTGCAGGTCCTCATAGAACTTGGTTTTCACGTCATCTTCATTGATCATGGTTGGTGCGTAGACACTCACGATGGTTGCATGCTTCTTTTCTTTTAGCAGGGGTAACGTAATGGTCATAAGCCATCATATGTTGATGACCATTATAATAATGATGGTGATGACCATTATAATTATCATGATGATGATGTTGATTGGGAGAAGGAGGACAATTATAATTATGATGGTGATAATTATAATTATGATGATGACCATTATAATGATGATGGTGATGACCATTATAATTATGATGATGATGATGAGGTTAAGTAGGAGAAGGAGGACAATTATAATTATGATGCTAATGATGATATGATTTAAGACCTATAACGACTAGGGTAATACAGTGACTTGCCAATACTGCGGAAATAGAGCAGTTTTACAAGAACGCATTATGATATGGGGTAGACGCAGATTTGCTGTGTGTTTGTACAGAGTATCATTGTTGCTTTCTGTTATATATTTTTATTTGTGTTGAGTCTGATGAAGATTGTCCCAACTGAAACTTTGAGATTGTGGTATGTTTAGCGAATGTATTCTTACTTTCTTCGGTGTTACACATACACGCGCGCGCCAGCACATACATGTGTGTGAGTGTGTGTGTGTCTGTGTGTGTGTCTGTGTGTGTGTCTGTGTGTGTGTCTGTGTGTGTGTCTGTGTTTGTGTGTGTCTGTGTGTGTGTCTGTGTGTGTGTGTGTCTGTGTGTGTGTCTGTGTGTGTGTGTCTGTGTGTGTGTGTGTGTCTGTGTGTGTGTCTGTGTGTGTGTCTGTGTGTGTGTGTCTGTGTGTGTGTGTCTGTGTGTGTGTGTGTCTGTGTGTGTGTGTCTGTGTGTGTGTCTGTGTGTGTGTGTCTGTGTGTGTCTGTGTGTGTGTCTGTGTGTGTGTGTCTGTGTGTGTGTCTGTGTGTGTGTGTCTGTGTGTGTGTCTGTGTGTGTGTCTGTGTGTGTGTCTGTGTGTGTGTCTGTGTGTGTGTGTCTGTGTGTGTGTCTGTATGTGTGTGTGTCTGTGTGTGTGTGTGTGTCTGTGTGTGTGTCTGTGTGTGTGTGTCTGTGTGTGTGTGTCTGTGTGTGTGTCTGTGTGTGTGTCTGTGTGTGTGTCTGTGTGTGTGTCTGTGTGTGTGTGTCTGTGTGTGTGTGTCTGTGTGTGTGTCTGTGTGTGTGTCTGTGTGTGTGTCTGTGTGTGTGTCTGTGTGTGTGTCTGTGTGTGTGTCTGTGTGTGTGTCTGTGTGTGTGTCTGTGTGTGTGTCTGTGTGTGTGTCTGTGTGTGTGTCTGTGTGTGTGTCTGTGTGTGTGTCTGTGTGTGTGTCTGTGTGTGTGTGTCTGTGTGTGTGTCTGTGTGTGTGTGTCTGTGTGTGTGTGTCTGTGTGTGTGTCTGTGTGTGTGTCTGTGTGTGTGTGTCTGTGTGTGTGTGTCTGTGTGTGTGTCTGTGTGTGTGTCTGTGTGTGTGTGTCTGTGTTTGTGTGTGGGTATATATGCGTGTGTGTATGAGTGTATAGTAGTAGAAGTAGTAGTAGTAGTAGTAGTAGTAGTAGTAGTAGTAGTAGTAGTAGTAGTAGTAGTAGTAGTATTAGTAGTAGTAGTAGTAGTAGTAGTAGTAGTAGTAGTAGTAGTAGTAGTAGTAGTAGTAGTAGTGACGGTAGTAGTAGTAGTAGTAACGGTAGTAGTAGTAGTAGTAGTAGTAGTAGTAGTAGTAGTAGTAGTAGTAGTAGTAGTAGTAGTAGTAGTAGTAGTAGTAGTAGTAGTAGTAGTAGTAGTGGTGACGGTAGTAGTAGTAGTAGTAACGGTGGTGGTAGTAGTAGTAGTAGTAGTAGTAGTAGTAGTAGTAGTAGTAGTAGTAGTAGTAGTAGTAGTAGTAGCAGTAGCAGTAGTAGTAGTACTATTAGTAGTAGTGGCGGTAGTAGTAGCAGTAGTAGTAGTAGTAGCAGTAGCAGTAGTAGTAGTAGTAGTAGTAGTAGTAGTAGTAGTAGTAGTAGTAGTAGTAGTAGTAGTAGTAGTAGTGGCAGTAGCAGTAGTAGTAGCAGCAGCAGCAGCAGCAGTAGTAGTAGTAGTAGTATTAGTAGTAGTAGTAGTAGTAGTAGTAGTAGTAGTAGTAGTAGTAGTAGTATTGGTGGTGGTGATGGTGGTGGTGGTAGTAGTAGTAGTAGTAGTAGTAGTAGTAGTAGTAGTAGTAGTAGTAGTAGTAGTAGTAGTAGTAGTAGTAGTAGTAGTAGTGGTAGTAGTAGTAGTAGTAGTAGTAGTAGTAGTAGTAGTAGTAGTAGTAGTAGTAGTAGTAGTAGTAGTAGTAGTAGTAGTAGTAGTAGTAGTAGTAGTAGTAGTAGTGGTGGTGGTGGTGGTGGTGTTGGTAGGAGGAGGAGGAGGAGGAATTGGAGAAGGCGAAGGCGGAGAAAGAAGAAGAAGAAGAAGAAGAAGAAGAAGAAGAAGAAGAAGAAGAAGAAGAAGAAGAAGAAGAAGAAGAAGAAGAAGAAGAAGAAGGAGAAGAAGAAGAAGAAGAAGAAGAAGAAGAAGAAGAAGAAGAAAGGAGACAAGCAAGGCACTCATTAGATGAACAAAAGACGCACGTATACATTCTAAGAATCCCTGCCCTAGAAACATCTTACCAATAGAAAACTAAAGAGGATAAAAGTGGTTTCTGGGGGTGGATGGGACGGGGGCGAGACCTCTACAAACAAGCTTATCGTACTGAATCAATCACAGTGTCTTGTTGTGTTTACTGAGGTTCAGCAATAAACAAACGAAACAATCTGTCTCTTGTTTCCATCCCAGGTATTTGCTTTCACCTGATTCTGTTGGCCTGTGCAATCACCGCGATTGACACTGAATGACTAAGACAATAACAAAACAAAAGCATAAATCCCAATCCAAGCCAATATTTTCGAAAACAAACACGAGATCCTGCGAGATACAGCGAGTAAATAAATACCCCGGGCTTGTAACGAATTTTCTAGAGATGCCCCTCAGCCGTGTCAACAACAAAGCAAATAGTCACAGAGCTATGTCCCTAATGGACACCCTTCTCGACGGCAAATACGGAATGAGATTGCTGTACAACCCGAGGAGTTGACGAGGTTTCCCGGCTACCCTGTGTGGGGTCGGCAGTGTGTTGTAATACTTGGTTTTACGGTTGGCTTCGATATGTACCGGAACTTGGTCGCTTTAACTGCGACATGTAATCGTAGTGATATTGTGGGGAAGGCAATGACTTATCAAAACAAGAAGAAGGAGGTGGAGGAGGAGTAGATTGTGGGGAAGAAGAGGAGGAGAGGTGGTGGTAGTATAGTAGTAGTAGTAGTAGTAGTAGTAGTAGTAGTAGTAGTAGTAGTAGTAGTAGTAGTAGTAGTAGTAGTAGTAGTAGTAGTAGTAGTAGTAGTAGTAAAACAAGAAGAAAATGAAAAAGGAGGAAGAAGAGGCGGCGGGGCAGGAAAAGAAGGAGGAAGAGTAGAAGAAGAAGTTAATGCTGATTAAGAAGAAGAAGAAGAACAACAACAACAACAACAACATAAAAAGAACAAGAAGACGAAGAACAGGAAGAACAATAAAAAGAATAATAATAACGAGAAGAACATCTAATAATAAGAAGACCGGAGTCGCGCAATACATGCATTGGCTAAAAGACACGTGTATACAAAGTGAGAACCCCTTTATCGGAAGTACAGGTGTTGTGGATGTTTTTTTTTTTTTTAAATTAAGACAATTACAATTGAAAAACATGAAATATATTGGGCGTGTAAAACAAACTAGAATCAATTCTGAAAATAAGATATACTATGCACTACAACATCTACTAAAATCAAAGGCGCTATCTCGTAACACCAAAATCACAATATACAAAACACTGATCAGACCAGTTGTGCTGTATGGCTCTGAAACCTTGAGTACAACGAAAGGAGACGAAGCCTAGTTACAAACCTTTGAGAACAAAGTTTTAAGACGCATCTTTGGACCCATTAGGGATACACAAAGTGGAGAGTGGAAAAGAAGAAGTAACAAAGACATTTATGATCTGTTTAAGTCCCCGCTAATCACTGGTATCATGAAGGCTAATAGACTACAATGGCTGGGGCATATAGAAAGAATGGAAGATAATAGGGAAACAAAACTCGCTTACACTCAGGAAATAAATGACCGTAGACCCCGAGGTAGACCAAGAAGACGGTGGAGAGATAATATATATACAGACCTACAAGCACTTGGAATCAACGACTGGCAAGAGAGAGTCAACCAGAGAGATGAATGGAGACGGATTGTATCTGCAGCAAAGAACCTAAATGGCTCGGTACGCTGAAGAAGAAGAAGAAGAAGAAGAAGAAGAAGAAGAAGAAGAAGAAGAAGAAGAAGAAGAAGAAGAAGAAGAAGAAGAAGAAGAAGAAGAAGAAGAAGAAGAAGAAGAAGAAGGAAGAAGAAGAAGAAGAAGAAGAAGAAGAAGAAGAAGAAGAAGAAGAAGAAGAAGAAGAAGAAGAAGAAGAAGAAGAAGAAGAAGAAGAAGAACTGTAAACAGACATGAATGTCTGGGAGATATAGTTCTGAGGGGAATTGGTGTCTCAGTATCGGAGAACCATGTCGTGGATGGATTCAGAATGTTATTGTTATTATGTTTTTATTTTTTGATTCGCATATCCTTTACAGGACATCGCTGTCAACATCAGCATCTTTCAGCTGATTGTTGATTTCTTAGCAAGATTACGCTCAGTAGTTTGCCATTGCTTTCTGGGCGACCGGCTCACATACCCCGTAAGTTACCGACGGGAGAGAACCTGTACCGATTCTCGCGCAATGTCATGTTACTTACTTACGAGTATACGGGATTACGGAGAAAGTCGTGTAACCTCAGAATGTTATAGTGAGGTATTAATCAATATTCTTTTATGCGGGAAACGTATTGCACAGGACAAGCAACTGGGTGGTGGTGGTGGTGGTGATGATGGTGGTGATGGTGGTGGTGGTGATGGACCGGGTTCACACTTCAGTGGTGAGATTGTCGGATGTTTCACACCAGGTATTTTTCTAGGACCCTCTTCGATTCCGTCAGATGAGATGTTACTTTGGGAAGGAACCAGCTAATGAGCAGAAGATAATCTGTCACCTCAATCACCACCACTACCAACATCATTATTCTCATTCTCATCACCATATTGCCGTTATCATAATCATCAGCATCACAATCATCATTCATCGTAAAAAGCATTTCCACAATCACCAAAATGCCGAGAAGAGGAAGGCGGAGAGGGTAGGGTAGGGACAAATATTGTTAGGAGGATTCGAACCCAACTGATTAATTTGTAGTATGCACAGCTACACCACATAGACGCCCTACTTAACAATGTAAATTACAAAGTGTGATTTCTTCCGGTGTAAATATGTGTTTGTGCCACACTGTGTTTTCCTTTGTACCACAATCCTCCACTCTCTTTAACGACGCCTTCTTTTCAATTCAAAAGAACACTAATCCTGTTTGCTTATTTCCGTCTTAATTCGGATTACTTAATTTGGGACCAGGAACAAGGTGGAATAAACCCATTAAGAAAGCATATTCCATTGTCAGGAATCGACGTCACATCAAAACAGACTGGGGCCCGGATATAAAATGAAATATTCATTTCCCCCAGATGTCTGATGCAATTTTCTCCTACCTGTCGGCGCAAGGATACAGTCTTGATTACCGCCAAATCAGTCGTGAAACGCTACACAAGCAACAGACGCGCGGGCTTATGGCTCCACATTCTAAACCCAATGGTTTATTCAACGGCTGTTTTCTGCGTGCTGCATGTGTTGCTTTCATGTCATCGCATTATGGTTTCAAGAGGCTTATTGCAACGCCTACCGTGTTCATTGGGGTGTATATAAGTTAATTGTGCGTTGAATAGACACATTTGTGAATCTTTGACTTCTGCTTTGATCTTTAGTTACTGAGAAGTAACGCCTTTAAAAAAAAATGATTACATGTGACGTCTTTGAAGATTATTACCAAACTGCGTCCACTTTGCTCGGTTGGCGGTCATCATTCATACAGTGCCCCATCTGTGGTTTGTGATTGCTAACTTCCAAAATTTCACGCCAGATTGTTGTACCCCAGAAGCTTTCTCTCTGGGATTAAACGTAAGCTAGATAGATCTGATGAGGCATCACCATTCTGAGGACAGTTTCGATCCAGTGACATAATGTTCTTGTTGCAAAAGTTATGCTGTCTTTCTGCTGGTTTCTGATAACCAATCTGGATTAATGTTGGTGTTCAGCCTGTATTTCCCTTCAGCAGGCTGAGCTGAAAGATGTCTGTATGAGCGTTGCTTCAATTACTTTCCGAAATTCGGTTCCATACACACGTACAGACAGCACCATACATACACACATACAGACAGAACTGTCAGAGTCTAACAGGGGACAGCGATGCAGGGACATCGTTACGACCGCCAGGCGACTTAGCTCCCAGTAAGGGATGCAACAACTTCGTTGCGCCGCCAGGCGAATAGGAGTTACCGGCCTGCGAGATCGCTGGCTGACCAGCGGTCAGGCCGCCAACGCAAGACGCACGCCTGCCACGTAACGCCACGTCAGGCAGGAGGCAAGTTGCGAACCAGGTCCAGACAGCTCTGGGGACACGGTACAGGACGGACGTGTGATTGAGAGAAAGGCGTTGTATGGTTTCTGTATTGAAAGGCGAGTGTCTGGACATCTTGCGAGTCAGACTTGTGAACTGTATTGTGGATGTAAGTTGTAAACTATCCATTATATATTGTTGTGATCATCATTCTGTATTTGATATGTTAATAAATCCATTGAATGGTGTATCGCTGAGTCTTACGTCAAATCACGTTGTATTTGTACTGTCTCACACTTGTTAGGAAAGCGAGCCAAGTTTAAGACTCTGACATGTGTGAACGTGGGGGCTCGTCCTTGTTAAACGTGAGAAGCTCGTCCTTGTTAAACGTGCGTAGCTCGTCCTTGTTGAACGTAGCTCGTCCTTTTTGAACGTGAAGGTCTCGTCCAGCTTTAATTTAGTTGGATGTAAACCTAAATGTGATCATGGAAGGCTCATTTTGATTGTTACTACATTATTTAAACATGTGTAAGACCATCTGTAAACGTACAATGCATACATTTTGTTTGATCCTGTAAGCGTGTAAAACATTTGTGATTTGTGAAACTTGTCACCGTTTTGACCTTGTCGACATTGTGATCTTGTCGCCATTTTGACCTTGTCGCCATCTTGTAAACTTGATGTCTATGTCCTTACTGAATGTCATCTTGATGTAAGTGATGTGTCATCAATGTTGTAGAGTGTTAAGATACTTGTAGATTGTCTTTGTGCATTGAGTTTGTGGAACGCGAAAAGTGTTTGGAAAGAAAGTAACGTGTATCGTAAAAAAAAAAAAAAAAAAACTGTTGACAGACAAACTTACGACATACAATTACACTCAACGCCATACAAACCTAATCAACACTTAGTGACAAGCAGGCACACACCAACAAATAGACGCTAATTTATCTTCTTCCAAAAATAAAAGCAGGTTTTTCCGTACCATCCGAAACCTTGCCGTAGAGGTCATTTACGATTCGAAGTAGCGACCCTACAGTTCCTAGCCCGATTTTCAACCGTTCTTCACCGCATCCAGGGCACTTGAGTATAATTTTTTTTCTTTTCGTATACTTTAAAAATGCATTTTTAGGCACATATCGTCCATATAAACAAATTGTAAATTGTTGATTACTAACCACTTATTACATATTGTGTGTGGCTGGTATTTCATTGACATTTTTCCATCATGTCTTCATTATTTGATTTCATTGATATGGGCATAAAGTTACAGTTACATGGTGAGGAACTAACACGTTGGAGTGAGCAGAAGTACGCTGAATACCTACTAGTACAGGAGAAAGCTACCGAACGCGATGACAGGGCAGCAGAACGCGAAGAAAGAGCAGCAGAAAGGGCTGCCAAGCAAGCCGAATTAGAACTGGCTGCCAAGCAAGCTGAGATGGATAGCGAACAAAAGAAGGCAGAAACAGCCTTAAAGCAAGCTGAAATGGAAACAGAGCTGAAGAAGGCAGAAATAGCAGCTCAGAGTAAGAGAGAAGAACTGGAGTTACAGTTAAAGATAAAACAACTTGACACTGAGACTGCAATTAACAAAGAGGTTAAGAAATCTGAGAGACTGGAGAAAGAAAACCAGTTTAAGAAATACCAAGGTATTGTACGTAATTATACCTCGGGTGACTGCATCGCAGCCTTTACCCAAAATTTTGAAACTTTAATGGAACATTATCAAGTTCCACTGTCTGAATGGAATATTGTGTACATGAGGAGTTTGTCAGGGGAACCTCTTAAAGTTATTGAAACCATCCCCAAAGACCTCAGAAAAGATTACCATTATCTGAAATCTAAGATTATGGCACATTTTATGTTAGATGAGGCAGGTTACAGAGAACAATTCAGTAAATTGAGCCCAAAACCGACTCAAACGTTCTCTGACTACCTCTGCTTAGTCCGAGATATTTTCACCAAATGGACGTCAGCAGCCAAAATTGAAAAAAGTTATCAGAGATTGGAAGATCTAATCATTAGAGACAAAATTGTATCATCTATTCCTTCAGCCTTTGCTAAATTTTTGTTAGAGAATGAATGCTCTAGTGTGGATGAGATTGAAAGACGTGGGTCGGCTTACTACACAGCCAACAAACATTGCTTTGCTACTGAAGATACTAACATTAACTTTGTAGCAGCGGCTAATTATGACAAACAACCCTATAGTAGGCAGAAACCTCATAGGCCTACCTCTGAGAAATTTAATCATTGCATTTATTGTAAATATTCACATCATCAGGGTGAAATGTGCGATCAGAACCCAGGATACCATACTTACTTATCAAACATGGTAAACAGACAAGACAAGGAACGTAAATCCTTTAAAAACTCACGAAAATGTTTCCTCTGCAAAGCATGGGGACACCATCGGAAAGATTGTAAGGGCAGGCATATGACCAACAAAGCAAATGCCGCCTTGTTTGATAGTTCGTCTTCTGATGAAGAAGAGCCAGAGAAACATCCTGTGAACTCAGCACAGGCGTTTGACATATTCAATGCAAACCATTGCTCTGTTTGTAACACCTTCTATGAAGATGGTATTTTAACATGCGGTCATGCCATCCCTATTGCCAATGAAGAAGCTAATTTGGTAGTAGACTCAAAAGGCAGAATAAACATCCATCACGGATATGTAAATGGCAAATCTGCTACAGTCCTTCGCGACACGGGGAATTCACTCATTGGCCTGAAGAGAACGTTCATAATGCCTACAGACTATACAGGCAGGCACGTAACATGTAGAACATTCTCAGGCAATATTGAGAAATACCCATTAGCATGGGCATATATTGAAACACCTTTCCTCACTGGGAAAGTAAAGTGCGCTGCACTAACCAGTCCAGTTTGTGATATAATTATTGGTAATTTACCTGAGGTAAATGATAAACCTCATGACATAACATCTGTATGTATTGATGATACCATAACATCACCATCAAATGTCATCATTGAAAATGTCACACCACCTATTGATTATAAAGTAGCTAATGTAGCACTAAGTTCTCATGCCATCATTGAAACTGTTGCTCCATCATCATCTGACATCATTGAGTGTGTGAACGCAGTAACGAGAGCTACTGCTAGAGTGCAAGATGAAATAAATCAAACTGAGGCGATACAATTGCTCAGCCCAGTTTCACTACCTACTAACAACATGAAGGAAGCATTTATAACAGCCCAAAAAGCTGATCCTTCATTGTCAAAATACTTTGACCTGATCGGCCGAAAGCCAAAAGTAACCAAGAATGCAAAATGGCATTTTGCTATGAAAAATGATATACTCACCAGGTATTACACCAGAGGTGACAATACCACAGAGCAAACTGTTTTGCCAACTAGTTATCGCAAGCAAGCCTTACATCTTGCACACGATATACCTCTTGCAGGACATATGGCATACGTTAAGACCAGATCAAGGTTATTGACACAATTTCACTGGCCAAAATTTTGCAATGACATTAAAGAATATTGCAGAAGTTGTGACACCTGCCAGAAACTGGTTAAAAAAGGTAAACACCCACAGGCAAAGTTACAAGTTACCGACTTAGCCAGTCGACCTTTTGAAAAGTTATCGGTTGACACAGTGGGCCCTCTTAGTCATACAACAACTAGAGGGAATAAATTTATTCTAACTGTTATTGATACATGTAGTCGCTGGCCAGAAGCTATTCCGTTAAAGAACATAACTGCCAATGACATAATGGAAGTGTTCTTCCATATTTTTTCTAGGATAGGTTTTCCAGATACTATCCAATCTGATAGGGGCACTCAGTTTATTGCCGCATCCACCCAAGCTTTCACCAAAATGTTGGGAGTGAAGCAGTGTTTCAATTCACCCTACCACCCTCACAGTAGCGGAGTAATAGAGAAGTTTAACGGGGATCTCAAGCACATGCTTGCAAAAGTAACGCAAGAACACCCCAACAACTGGGATGTATATCTACCAGCTATTCTTTTTGCTTATCGCGAGGTACCACATGCTAGCACAGGTTTCTCTCCTTTTGAACTCATCTATGGTGCCAAACCACGTGGCCCATTGACCATTTACCACCAAATGTTAACTGACTCTACACCAGTACTTAAACCCATATCATCATACTTATATGTTACATCATTGCGTGAAAGAATCATCAAATCTTGTGTTATTGCAAAGAATGCACTAAAACTATCTGGTGCTACTTATAGACAGTATGCTGACAAAGGTAACCGGACAATAACATTGACACCTGGACAGGACATTCTTCTGCTACTACCTAGTGACAGACACCTACTGACTGATTCTTGGCAGGGACCTTTTAAAGTGACGAGACAGATTTCACCTGTAGACTACGAAATCCTTATAAAAGACAAACACAAAATATTTCACATAAATATGCTAAGACCATACCACAACAGAGACAACGAACAGGACGACACGACAGCTTGTACAGTGATAATAGATCACGACGACGACGATGCTAGTGACGAAATTCAAACACCTGCATTAGACACGACAGACTGCTTGAAGGAGATCAAAATCAACCCAAAGTTAACTCAAGCAGAGACAGACAGGTGCAAACAACTTATACAACAGTACAACACCATCTTTTCCAATAACCCAGGACAAACAGAATTAGTACAGCATCACATCACACTCACATCAAACACACCCATTAGATGCAGACCATACACCATCCCATTACATTACAAAGAACATTTACATCAAGAAATCATCAACTTAGAGAAAAATAACATCATAAGACGATCCCAATCAGACTACTCATCTCCCATGGTCATAGTCCGCAAAAAGGACAATACAATAAGACTTTGCATCGACTACCGAAAACTGAATAAAATAACTGTTCTAGATCTTGAGCCAATGGCAAACACTGACGATCTTTTGACAGAACTGACAGACGCTAGGTTCTTTACGACTGTAGACATGACTAAAGGTTATTGGCAGATTGATGTAGACGAACAGAGCAGACATCTGACAGCATTTGCCACACCTTGGGGACTGTACGAATGGTGCAAACTTCCATTTGGGCTTGTTAACGCCCCAGCCACATTCGTACGTATGACACGACTACTTCTAATAGACATTCCTAACATAATCTGCTATATTGACGACATATGTATTCACACAGAGACAATGACGGAGCACATTAAGACATTAGACCAAACATTTGAACGGATCAGACAGCACGGACTGACAGTGAAGCCTGCAAAAGTAGACATAGCCTACCAGGAAATATCATTCTTGGGTTACAAAATATCCAATGGCTTTGTCACGACAGACGATAAAATTGTGTCCAAAATACTAAAACTCTCACTTCCGACTACAAAAAAACAAGTCAGAAGTTTGTTGGGCTTAATAAATTACTACCGGCAGTTTATTCCTGATTTTTCTGAACTGACCGAGTTATTTACTAATCTACTAACAAAAGATAAACCAGAGAAAATTGTACAAGATCAATGCCTAAAAATTGCATTTCATAAAGTTCTATCATGTTTTTCTGATAAGAATGAACGCAATCTTATCCTTAAATTGCCCGATATCCGTTTACCTTTCAGATTACGCACAGATGCTAGCTCCGTGGCGATTGGAGCAGTCCTGTTGCAGGAGTATAACAACATTCTCCACCCCGTTTATTTTGTATCCAGGAAGCTGAAGGCCCGAGAGCGGGCATGGTCCATTCCTCAATTGGAAGCCCTAGCTTTAGTAGTAGGTATTACAAAATTGTCTAGATTTCTTCTAGGACGCCATTTCATCGTAGAATCGGACAGCAGCCCTTTACGATGGATGAATTCAGGAGTGCCGTCGAACCATATGGTAGCGCGTTGGTCTTTGAAACTCCAAGATTATAGCTTTGAGGTTCGACACATCCCAGGCAAAACCAATTCAATTGCCGATCTTTTGTCACGTTGCCCGACCGACCCAGTGAGCACCAATGTCTGAGTGCAGTATGTAGAAATACACTCAGACCGACACAGCCATTTAGCAGTGAATAGTGGTTTTTCATTCACAAAAAGCTGTGTAATGTCTACAATATTGTGATAGGGATTACTCCCGTTATATATAGTGTTCTTATTTTACTAGTTCATGTAATGATTGTTGTGTATAAATGTGCAGTATGTGGTAGAAAGCGAACTATATTAATTGTAGATAATACGTACAAGAACAGTGTCACATTAGCACTTACCTGAAGCGAATTATCCGACTTCACAGTGACAACTTCGTGTGGAATCTTCCAGGAACATTTTAATTACGAGTGTGAAAGCAAAAACTGAACAGTGACGACTTTTCTACACCTCTGCAGTGAACCGAAATCTTTAATGTTCGACTGAAACATCTAACACATGAACATTCGATCCTAATCCAGAAGATTGTGTAGCAACATCTAACACGAACTTTGAGAACATTGTACCTTCCTTAAACTACATCAAACCGGAACAGGTGTGTTCTACAAGCTTTACCATCAGCTGATTTTAGTATTCGTGTGTACTTCCGGATTAATTAGAAATTTAGAACAAAAATAGCAGACAACATATAAAAGAAGAAAAAGTTTTGACGATTCTAAAATGTTTAGGATTCTATAAAATTGAATACACGAATTGTGTGTTTATTTATTTCTCTAATGTAATCTTAGAATCATATCTTGATTAACGAATTCATATTACCGACTTTTTTCTCGTTAATATGAAGAAACGTCAAGCAATGACACTAAGAAATTAAATAGTTATTGTAAATTATTGTGTGTCACTAATGTTAAAATTACTTCCCTTTCATTTATTGTTATTACATTTTCACACAAAGGGCCATAATTTGAAATGTATATGCTAATGTGTTGTGTGTAATATAACATGTTGTTGTTAAAGTGTTGACACCACAGGCAGGCATCTACTGGGCATGGCAGAGTGTTGCCAACATTGTATGCCAACACAAGAACTCCTGGCCAAGTAGGGACAGGGTTGGAGTGTTTTATACGACTTATATAAAGCCGTATTTCAGTCTGGCTAGATGGTTTTTGTTCCAAGAACCATATTATTCTTTTTTTTTTCAAATTGCTGCGAGGTAGATGCGTGAAGCTGGTACTACTGATCTGACTGGGTGATAATACAATTGAGGTAACCAGCCATCGAGAGGGTGAAGCCTGATATGTGTTAAACATGAAGCACCACATGTCTTTGTACCCAACTCCCAGTGCTTATATATTTCTATGCCATGTGTGTATTTTGATAACGTTGTGTATAACAATAGAAAGGTAGACTCTGACAAGGGTATACTATTAACCCAACAGGTACAGACATTATACATGAAAGACGACATCTTTCATGGATTTTACCGGGGGAGCGTGTCAGAGTCTAACAGGGGACAGCGATGCAGGGACATCGTTACGACCGCCAGGCGACTTAGCTCCCAGTAAGGGATGCAACAACTTCGTTGCGCCGCCAGGCGAATAGGAGTTACCGGCCTGCGAGATCGCTGGCTGACCAGCGGTCAGGCCGCCAACGCAAGACGCACGCCTGCCACGTAACGCCACGTCAGGCAGGAGGCAAGTTGCGAACCAGGTCCAGACAGCTCTGGGGACACGGTACAGGACGGACGTGTGATTGAGAGAAAGGCGGTGTATGGTTTCTGTATTGAAAGGCGAGTGTCTGGACATCTTGCGAGTCAGACTTGTGAACTGTATTGTGGATGTAAGTTGTAAACTATCCATTATATATTGTTGTGATCATCATTCTGTATTTGATATGTTAATAAATCCATTGAATGGTGTATCGCTGAGTCTTACGTCAAATCACGTTGTATTTGTACTGTCTCACACTTGTTAGGAAAGCGAGCCAAGTTTAAGACTCTGACAAGAACCATAAACACATACAGACAGCACCATACACACGTACAGACAGCACCATACACACAAACAGCACCATACGTACGTACAGACAGCACCATACACGTACAGACAACACACGTCTATCATGCACAGCAGAGTCCTCTTAACTGTGGCGGGTGCTAGCCATTTACAGGGACAGATTCGAATTCAGGAGCATAAATAGTATTTAGCCTGACTGTGTCCAGTTTAGTTGAGCCAACCTATAATCGGGGGTACTGAAGGTGCTAATTTGGTTTAATACCAATTACAAATGTGACCAGACGTTCCATCCATCATGTGCCATGTCGATAAGCGTAGGTGGTCATTTTTCGCCATCTCACTTGATCATCAGAGTCGTGGATCAGCTTCGTGTTCCTGTCTCGACCATGCCAAGTGGACAAGCCATCCAGGTATTTACATCTCGGCCTTCCCCTTGGTCTTTTCCCCTCGATCTTGCCAGTTGTCACCAAGTTCTCCAATTCATTTCTTCTCATAACATGCCTAAAACATTTGGACTGTCTACGTCTAATGACTTTAATCAGTTTACAATGTTAGTTTGTTTCCTGACGGACTTGTTTATTGGTTTTTCTGTCTGTCCATGATATTCTTTGCATTTTGCTCAGAAACCACGACCAGATGTTACATTCAGTTTATGGGTCAAGTTCATTATAAAGGCATTGGTAGAGATGCCACATATAGATTTCCCGTTACTACAAAAGATCGCTGTTCTATACAAGATATCAGAAGCCAAATCTTATATCTGAACATGGATAGCAAATACATTACATGGAAAGTCCGAATCAAAAGCTCACTGTGTGGGCTTCATAAAAGGTGGGAAAAGTGTCCTAGTGGCACGAAATGGAATATTGCTCGGATAGCAAATCCATTAGCGGAAAGTCCGAATCGAAAGCTCACTGTGTGGATGTCATCTGCACACTGCATTCTTCTGGTTTCCGGAAGAACAGCCTATGGTGAACGGAAGGCCCAATATACGGAAGTGAGGTTAAGCAGCCATTTTCAGGACGTGACTCGATGCGGTTTGATTGATTATTAATCAATTTGATTATTGCTCACTGGATTTTAATCTGATTTTAATTTGGTTATTAATCAATTTGATTATTGCTCACTGGATTTTAGGAGGCCTGGTGATCCTTGCCAGTGAGAAGTCCTGATCGTTTGGGTCCACATCGATTGACGGACGTCAGTCGCGGCGATTGGGCAATCTTGAGCATGGCCTACGATGGGTAACGTTGTGATATTCTGTTATGATAATTTGGCGTGTCCAGCGTGTGCCGCGTGGTTACACACCTGCTTCACGCGCCAGTGATCCGGGGCTTGTTTCCGGATCCGGTCAGGGATATGCACTACTGATGAGCTCAAACGAGAGCGAAACTCGAGTATAGTGCTTCCATATTGACGTTGATAGGCCTTAGGTTCATACCAGAATACAATCAGCGTTGCCAGTAGTGGGTTATGCTCAATATTTAAATTTCAAATTCCGAAAGAACCAAATAATCAATGGCCTTAATCTCTATCTGAAGGTAGTGTGCGAGTAAGTGTATTGCCCTATGCAGATGTGCGTGTAAATATGTAATGAATGAATCACTGAAAAACGAGAAGTTGATTGAGAGCTTTACCAAAGCACGACTACAAAAAACTATGGACGTTGCGGCCAAAGCCTTCATCAGCACAGAACAAACAAACAAAAATAGATTAACAAATATACGATCGACACTACATGAAAGTATAAATTTCAACTTATCTGTGTCCTAGCATGAACTGCTATCCGTGGATCAAATTCGTGTGTATTCTTGTGTAAGTATGTAGCCCTTTTGGAGCTATGTGTGTAAGTGGCTCTATCGAGCTCTGTGTGTGTGTAAGTGGCTCTATCGAGCTCTGTGTGTGTGTGTGTGTGTAAGTGGCTCTATCGAGCTCTGTGTGTAAAGGGGCTTATAGAGCTGTGTGTATAACTGATTCTATACAGCTGTGAGTGTGTAAGTGACTATATGGAGCTGTGTGTGTCAGTGACTCTATGGAGCTGTGCGTGTAAGTGACTCCACAGAGCTCTGTGTGTAAGTGACTCCGTGGAGCTGTGTATGTAAGTGACTCTGTGTGGCTATGTGTGTGTAAGTAATTCTATGAAGTTGTTTGTGTAAGTGAATCTATGGAGATGTGTGTAGGTGACTCTATGGAGCTGTGTGTAAATGACTCCATGAGGCTATTTGTAAGTGACTCCATGGAGCTGTGTGTAAGTGACTCTGGAGCTGTGTGTAAGTGATTATATGGAGCTGTGTGTGTGTAACAGACCCTATGGAGCTGTGTGTTTAAGTGACCTTATGGAGCTGTATATGTAAATGACTCTATGGAGCTGTGTGTGTGAGTAATTCTATGGAGTTGTGTGTGTGACTCTATGGAGCTGTGCATTAGTGATACTATGGAGCTGTGTGTGTAAGTGACTCCACGGAGCTGTGTGTAAGTGACAATATGGAGCTGTGTGTGTAAGTAACTCTATGGAGCTGTGTGTAATTGATCCTATAGAGCAGTGTGTGTAAGTGACTCCATGGAGCTGTGTGTAAGTGATTCTATGAAGCAGATTGTTTATGTGACCCTATGGAGCAGTGTGTGTAAGTGACGCTATGGAGCTGTGTGTGTAAATGACTCTATGGAGTTGTGTGTAAGTAATTCTATGGACTTGTGTGTGTGACTCTATGGAGCTGCGTGTAAGTGACTCAATGAAGCTGTGTGTAAGTGACTCCACGGAGCTGTGTGTAAGTGACTCTATGGAGCTGTGTGTATAAGTGACTCTATGGAGCTGTGTGTAATTGACCCTATTGAGCTGTGCGTAAATGACTCCATGGAGCTGTGTGTAAGTGACTCCATGGAGCTGTATGTAAGTGACTCCATGGAGCTGTGTGTGTGTGACTCCGTGAAGCAGTATGTGTAAGTGACTCTATGGAGCTGTGTGTAAGTGACTCCATGGAGCTGTGTGTAAGTGACTCTATTGAGCTGTGTGTATAAGTGACTCTATAGAGCTGTGTGTATAAGTGACTCTATGGAGCTGTGTGCAAGTGACTCCATGGAGCTGTGTGTGTGTCTATATGGAGCACTCTAGTGGTGATGTCGTTGGTATCACGATAGTCGCCTTTACTCCTTATGGCATTTCCTAGTACTTATTTTTACTCAGCCATGAGGCCAATGAAATAATAAAATCTGAGTCAGCTCCGATGCGGATGGAATAATGACCTCCGGGTCGGCAGACAAGCGTCTAGCCACTACGCTACCTCGGTCACCAAGGATGGGTTAACAATGACCTTGTCTGTGCAGAGAACAAGACTAGTTAACCCGTTCCGTCCCAGCAAAGCGTTACACTTAACAACTCTTAACGGATGCGGGATTTTCCTATACTTGGTGCTGGGATTTTTCCTCTATCTTTGGGTTTTCCCCATACCGTTGAAGTTTTCAGATATTGTTTCCACGATTCTTTCATAACTATTTAAGTAAACGTTTTCAATGTTTGGTTTGGTTTGGTTTGTGAATATATGCTGTCACTGCACACGGATACCCCAATAAGTGCTCCAGTCTCTATCCACTGGTCATACAAGGAGAATCTTACACAGTGCACAAACTCCTTAGCACCGGCGAGAATCCAACATGCATGTATAGCAGAATCATACATACAATACATTTTGTTGTAGTAGGTTTTCTGCTTAAGAAATGTTGCATAGGCAGCTGACTATTCGACCTGTTCTTTTCCAACAGTCGAGATATTTTTAACGTTCACACGGATCTTTTTTTTTCTTTCCCCGCCCTTATCCGAGAAGGCAAGACGTCTGATCCACTACCCAAGGATCAGGGGATGTTTATCATAATTTTTCTTATATTGTGAACATCCTAAAAGTCAACACCGTGAAATGAACCTGATCTGCTCGAGTCAGAGGCGGGCGCCTTTACCTCTGACCTACTCAGTGAAAGTGTAAACAGGAAGAACGCGACAGAAAGAACTGTATGCATGCTAATAGCCAGTAAACAAAAGTTAGTCGTTTGTCTTTTACAGGAGGTCGCAATCAACCTCAGCATTTTTGGCTGTTTGTGATTTTTTTTTAGCAAGTTTACGTTCACTAATTTGCCATTGTTTTCTAAACGACCGGAACCCATACCATTCCGTAAAAAAACAACGCAGCGCGATCTGCTGCCAAATTGCGCGCAGCTGTGTTTCGAACGCGGATATGCGGGATCACGAACCGCGCCCGTAACGCCTTCGCCACGGAGCAGGTGTGATGTGATAGGGATATATATTGTAGGCTCGCATACACGGGACCCTGAAGTTGACTTCTCGTTTAGAAAGCAATGGCAAACTACCAATAACAATGTGGCATCTCCTTTGCCGGATTTTGAGGTCAACCCCAAGCCGATTTTCTAGCAGCAGTCTGCCATTGTTTTCTGAACGAGGAATCAACCTTTAAGTCCAACTTATTGCCGATGTAGGCGGTAAACCGCAAACCTGGTTATCACTGAACCGTTTAAGAGAATGGCAAACTACAGCACGTAAAAGTGCCTAGAATAAATTAACCGGAGGGGGAGTGGGAGTGTGAGGTTGATCGCAAAGTCCTGCAAAGTACTTGCAATATTTACTTTGCATTCACTTTCTGAAAGAGAAGTCGACGTTGGCGCGGACTAAAGTAGGGAACTAAACCCCCTATCCCGTCCTCAGCGAACCGGAAGTTTATGCGTATGAAGCCCCGTCACGAAAACAAATCCCCCTTACAGAGAAGTTGGAACCGAGGACCACGGCAATCCAGACACATTTTCTATGTAATGCACCATCGAAGGTCCTAGTGCTACGTTTTATTTTAACCCAGGATGTGACAGCTGGTTTTAAAAATTCCTCCGTTCCACAGAGTTATTGCTCTAGCGCTTCTACCCACATGTTTATTGCTCTACAGTATAAGCTGTTTTTTTTTTTCATATCCCTTACAGGACGTTGCAGTCAACATTAGCATTTTCCAGCTGCTGTTGATGTACTAGGCAAGATTACGCCGAACATGATCTCCTGATTACGAACACAATTTTCCGTCTCCCCATGAGAAATAGAACATCGTGGATGCACCCTTGCTCGAAACACTGGCACCTCATTGACTATGTCATCGTCAGGAGGAGTGACAGACAAGACGTTCGAGTGACAAAATCCATGTGTGGTGCCGAATGTTGGACAGACCATCGTCTCATTGTCTCGAAAATGAACATGCACATCAGGCCACCACGGCGTCCTCAAGGGGCGAAAATGCAAACAAAGCTAAATGTCACCCGCCTAAACAGCAAGAAAATGCAGCAGTCGTTTGAAAATATGCTGGAAGACCGCCTCAAGCCCAATGCTGAAGCTAAACAGGATACAGAAACAGAATGGAGAGCCCTAAAGGACATAATTTACAACACTGCTATGGAAATCCTGGGTCCAGCCCCCCGAAAGCATAAAGACTGGTTTGATGAAAATTCCGAAGACATCAACCAATTGTTGGCCGAGAAACATCTTCTCCTCAAGGCACATTTGAATGACCTGGGTCAAACATCAAAAAAAGATGCTTTCAAGAACATTCAGAGAGTAGTGCAGCAGAAACTTCGGCACATGCGGGACTCCTGGCTGAGCAGCAAAGCTGATGGAATTCAAGGCTTTGCTGACAGACATGATATGAAAAACTTCTACGACTCACTGAAAGCGGTCCATGGTGCTTCATCACCAGGCATAGTTCCCCTCCTCAGTGCAGATGGGGGAACATTGGTCACCGATAAGAAAGAAATCCTTCAACGCTGGGCAGAGCATTTCAGCAAAATCTTAAATGCAACTTCCTTCTTCGATGATGAAACCATCAACTGCCTTCCTCAAGTTCCCACCAATGAGACACTTGATGACCTGCCAACCATAGTGGAGGTAAACAAAGCCATCCAGCAACTCTCCAGCGGCAAGGCACCTGGTCCTGACTCCATCCCAGCAGAGATATACAAGGCAGGTGGGCCGGTCCTAACAGAGCAGCTTCACCAAGTCTTCACAAACATATGGATGAACGAGACCATGCCACAAGATTTTAAGGACGCGTCAGTAGTCCACCTTTACAAACGTAAAGGAAACCGCCAATCCTGTGACAACCACCGAGGCATCTCCTTGCTTTCAATTGCAGGGAAGATACTCCCCAGAATTCTTCTAAATCGCCTCACAGCCCATCTCGATCAAGGTCTTCTTCCTGAGAGTCAATGTGGCTTCAGAAAAGAACGTGGAACTGTTGACATGATTTTCGCTGCAAGGCAGCTGCAAGAGAAATGTCAGGAACAGAACTGCGAAATGTTCTCCACTTTTATTGACCTTACAAAGGCTTTTGATACAGTCAGCAGAGAAGGACTGTGGAAGATTATGGCAAAATATGGCTGTCCACGAAAGTTTGTCCAAATAGTGCGGCTATTTCATGACGGAATGCAGGCTAGAGTACAGGAAAATGGTGAACTGTCTGAACCCTTTCCTGTCACCAATGGAGTGAAGCAAGGATGTGTCCTGGCACCAACACTGTTCAGCCTCATGTTTTCAGCCATGTTGATGAATGCCTTCGAGAACGACGACATTGGAATAGACATCAACTACCGTATGGATGGAAAGTTATTCAATCTCAGAAGGCTGAAAGCTAAAACCAAAATTGACAGCGGCACCGTCAGAGAGCTCCTGTTTGCTGATGATTGCGCTCTATACGCCAACTCAGAGGCGGACATGCAACATAATGTTTAAGCTTTCTCACATGCCTGTGCCAACTTTGGGCTCAATATCAACTTGGAGAAAACTGTAGTTATGTACCAGCCAGCTCCAGGGAATAATCACACTGTGCCGAATATCAAAGTGAATGATCATAGACTAAGTGTTGTGGACAAATTCACCTATCTTGGCAGCACCGTGTCACAAGCTGCCACAATCGATGACGAAGTGAATGCAAGAATCTCCAAGGCCAGTGCAGCCTTTGGCAGACTGTACAAGAATGTATGGGACAGAACTGGAATAAGCCTGCAAACAAAGCTAAAAGTCTACAAAGCAGTTGTATTATCCACACTGCTATATGCTTGTGAAACCTGGACTGTTTATCAGCGACACGCTAGGCAATTAAACCACTTCCACACAGTCTGCCTAAGGAAGCTACTGAAGATTAAATGGCAAGACAAGATTCCAGCATTGTGGTAAACGCTCCCAAGGTGGCCAGAGGAAACGTTTTAAAGACACTCTGAAAATTTCACTGAATGCTTTTGGAATTCATCATGACACCTGGGAGGCTACAGCCAGAGACCGAAATTCGTGGCGTGCATCATTGCGCAAAGGTGCAGTCATATGTGAGGCAACCAGGACTGCAAGAGCTGTGAAGAAAAGGCAGGACAGAAAAACCACTGCAGGAAATCCTCCTCCAGAGACGTCAAGCATTCTTTGCCCACATTGTCAAAGAACATTTCGAGCCAAAATAGGCCTTATCAGCCATCTTAGAACCCACGGCTCCACACCTTCAACCCCACTGGATGAAATGAATGGTCATCATCATTCTTGATGGACAAACAACAACAACAACAACAACGCTCAGTAGTTTGCCTTTGTTTTCTAAGCGACCGGCTCATATACCCCGTAAGTTGCCAACGAGGCGAGAACCGCTACCGATTCTCGCGCAGGTTACGTTGGCCAGAGCGAATTCATCAAAAGGTATTGTCAGGGGTAACTATACCATGGTTTTACTGGGGGTGAAAGCCCTCCGAGCTGTCCAGAGCTCGCCGCGTTGGTTTATTTAACAGATTCAGTGCCTAATATAAAGTAACTAGCTGACCCGGCCCGGCTTCACCCAATTCCTGGCGGGAATCTGTCTGTCTGTCTGTCTGTCTGTCTGTCTGTCTGTCTGTGTGTCTGTCTGTCTGTCTGTCTGTCTGTCTGTCTGTCTGTCTGTCTGTCTGACCCGGCCCGGCTTCGCCCAGCCTCTGGTGGGGAGCATCTCATTTAATTCATATAAGTAGTCATATAAGCTCCCGTACCCGACTATCTGTCTGTCTGTCTATCTATCTGACCCGGCGCGGCTTCGCCCAGCTCCTGGCGATGAGAGTCTCATTAAATCCATATAACAAAAAAAAAATTAACTTAAGAATGTCCTTCCACACACCATCCATTATTTTTATTGAAAACTGTTTTTAATCACCTACATGACTGTAGATAACTTCTTTAAACATAAAAAGATGAGTTAGAAAATTTTCACTATTTAAATAGATGCACTATGTTTATGAAAACTTTGAAAAAACCTTAAAGATTATATCATTATTTATTATAACTCATATGCATGTAAATAACTGTAGACAAAGAGTTTATAAATCTTTGAAAACAATGCAACAATCTATATATAAAATATATAGCAATGCTATTAAATGTTATGCCCCTTGAAATAACTTTTCTTAAGTTAAGTCCCCTCGCTATATATAAATGATAATGTAAATTTCAATATTAAATTTTAGTAAGTAAATAGCTGATTGTACACTAACAAACTATGACAGTTGGCTGCACGGGAATGAAAAGAATACATGTAGAAAATTTCATCTAAATCGGATGGACCGTTATCGAACGCATCAAATACATCCCTACACACATACATACATCGTCTTTTATATATATAGATTTTGGACCAAACAAAAATGGATGGCGGGAAAATGGAAAGTAGGGGTGTGTCACAGTTATGGCTTAAAAGTTGTTAATATGGTATCAGACACGTTGTATTATTAGGAAATTATAACATTTTGGCGATTTATAAGCCATTGAAGATACGGGAAGTCGACGAATACGATTAATCATCCCATGGCACTTAATCAGTTAATGTTACAGAGGTTCAAACTCCTCTCATAGCCATACGGGTCCTCTACCCTTTCCTCAGTATTCTGAAACCACCGTCTATATAACAACACATATGACTAGGAAAGCATTGCACACAACGGCACAACATTGTAAAATCTATGGTTATTATCCATTGCCAACATTATCCACATTTCTCGGAGTGTCGTGAATGTTTCTTTTTTTATATTTTTTATTTTTATTTTGAGATCGCTTTGAACTCAAGTGTAGTCCCTACACACTACTTCTAGTACAGTGGTTCTCAACCTAATTTTGGCCCATGTCCCCTTCACCATATTTTCAGAACGTCATACCCCCCCCCTTTTTTTTCGTATTTCCTACCTAACAATTTGGCCCGTGTCCCCCCTTCACCATATTTTCAGAACGTCATTCCCCCCTTTCGTATTTCCTACCTAAAAATCCACCCCCCCCCCCCACCTTCTACACAGTTTACGTAATAATGAAAGCTAAATTTAATAGCACATACTAAAACAAGTCTAGACAGACGTCCACATAAAACATGATTTGTGGATCTATTTACTTTATAAATTGAATTTTAGAAGAAGAGACGTACAGAACCGTACAGTATGAAGGGAAAAACAATATCAAGTAATCGGTTCTTGTATTAACGCGATCTTGAAATAATCTTAACCTCCCCCCCCCCCCCGGAAACACTAAAATTCCCCCGGGGGGGGGGGGGGAGATGTCCCACCAGTTGTGAACCACTGTTCTACTAGCACTGGACTGAATTTTGCGTGTGGATTAGTTTTCCTTATTACTCCGAGTTCAGAGGTATGTCATCAATGTGATTCACAATGTTGTGTACTTTAAATCATTGTAAAATAATGCTATCACAATAAAGCGTTAAGATGACTTGCACTCGACACCTTCCCGCTTGGGTGTGTGCTTGTTCTCTCGCGGCATCAGATTAACACTTTTTATGAGTATTTTCAATTCTTGCGTTAATGGTCACGTGATTCTTGTCGATTTCGTTCAACCCATGCCCCACGACTAGCCCATTGCTGACATGAGCCCAACTTAGTTCCTGTCAGGTATTGATTGGCACACGCAGAACAGAAAAGATTATAGTTTTATATAGGTGACTATTGAGGAATCAATAAGCAGCTTATCCTCACCGAGCGGGCGCGTTGCTGTAATGGTTACGAAATTACGGTGACAATGGCATGAGAGCGGTCGGATAGACAGGCGGATGGAGAGACAAACTGAAAGACGGGCGAACGGACAGGCGGAAGGACAGACATATAGGTAGGTATGGAGACAGAACGAACGAACGAACGAACGAACAAACTTTATTTTCGAAGGGTAACAAATTGGGCACGCAGGCCCGTCTTACATTCGGTCCTTCCAATCACTCATCTTTCGTTTATCAGTGCATAGTGCATTCACATAAGAAAAAACATTGTCAAATGAATGTTGTAAGCATAAACAATGCATGTTACCATGTTATGAGACAAATTCCCCACCCACCCACCCATCTTCTATACATCCGCGTGTCTCCCACACACACATCTACCACCCAACCACACACATACCTACAGGCACATACATGACCCCATCCATCCACCCTTCCCCCAACCCACACATCCCACACACACCAGCACATACACCATCTCCCCACCCCACACACACATCTTCCACCCATCACACATCCCCCCACCACACATCCCTCACACACCCACACACAAACCCAGGCACACATGCATGCAACCACCCATCCATACCCACCCACACATCCCCCACCTTCACACATCTCCCCACCCACACGCACACAGCCTCCACCCATCCCATAACCTACCAACACTCACCCACCCACATATCCTCCACCACCCACCCACACACCCCCAACTACTCAGCAAAACATACATCCCCCAACAACAAATCCAACACCCACACACACATATTCCCGCCAGCTCACATATCCTGCACTTACCCACACACAAAACCCACACCCACCCATACATCCCCCACTTACACATATCGCCCACCCACACAATCTCCCCCACCCACACATCCCGCACCAACACACATCCCCTCACACTCCCAACCTACACACACTCACCATCCCACACATCCTCCACCCACCCACTCGCCAACCACTCCCCCCCCCCCACCCCCCGGATCTCCAATCTACCTACTTTATAAAATGAATTTTAGAAGGGGAGATGTACAGAACCGTGCAGTATGAAGGGAAAAGCAATATCAAGTAATCAGTTCTTGTATTAACGCGATCTTGAAATAATTTTAATCCCCCCCCCCCTGGAAATTGGAAATCCTAAAATTCCCCCCTGGGGCGGGGGGGGGGGGGGTAGAGAGACTCCCCGCCCACACATGCATCCTCCACCCACTCACATTTATCCCATCCACACTCACACACTCAGACCCACACAGACATATCCCATTCACAGACACACCCCCACACCCATTCCCAACACCCATCCCCAACCCACACACACATCTCCCAAACACCCATTCACCCACCCAAATACACATTCCCTTCCCACACCCCCAACCAACCAACACCCACATCCACACACAACCCCTCCACACATACATTCCCCACCCCCACCACACACACACACACACACACATACACACACACACACGCATCCCTCACATACACACCCACGCACACATCCTCAATCTAGAGTCTAGACACATACATGATGCCTCACATGATCACTGAAACTAATAAGAACAAACTCCCACACTTTACACACAGTTGAGACACTGACGATTGTCGTCAGCATTCTCGCAAGACAGACAGATTAGATTAGATTAGGTTAGATTATCGTGATCATCTATATTCCCAATTCGTCGGTTCTACTCAAACAATATTCAGACCGGTTTTATGAGCCGGACACACCCAAACAATGACAAGCACGCATGCTCACTCACTCACACCGACAAAGATATAGCGAGACCATGTAACGTCTTTGGTTCAAACCAATAGAAAGCACACTTACATAAACATGCTTCAAGATAAATGAATTCTGGGGATATACGGGCAAAATAATTGGGAATTTCCCCATGGTTAGATGCAAATTGTTTACTTTGAGGAACGCAGTGATGAATGATGCTGCATGAAAAGTAGGATGGGAGGACCGATCGAGGGAATTGTAACTTAAAACAAAATGACGTCGTTAAAGAAGGGGCGACAAAACGTGGTTGATTGATGCATTGCTAGTTACTTCCTTTGAGCATTTATAAACGGTAAGAACAAAGTGATGATCACATATCACTGTCTGCAGACCCGAATGTCCCCCAACGATTAATGGCCTCAATTTGGTCCTGAAGAGGTTTTACTGGGGGGCTTATGAGGGCTCGATCATCAAGAGGTGGCTGCTATTGATTCTTGGGCTCAAGACATGTAGACAGGGCCCTACCGTCGGGAAGAAATAATCGCGCGTTCTTTGGATTAATCCTCTTGTGACGGTTTTGACAGGATTAGAGTGGGGGAGAGGAGAAGAGTGTTTGCCAGCGCTAGGAGGGGACTATTAAATTCAGATGGAACCGGTCAGGGCTGTCACGGGCTGGCAAGATGGTGGGAGAGGGAAGTTGAGATCACATGAATGTGTTCTGTTGCTGTGGGAAGCAGATATGTTCCAGAGTGTTCAGTAGCTGAGTACAGAACACTGTTATATTCCTTCTGGGTAGTGGGCGTATGGTGCTTGACATATGTTCTTTTATACCAGCGATACCATCACTGCGTGGAAAGCCAGCCAGCTCCAGGGAATAATCACACTGTGCCGAATATCAAGGTGAATGGTCATAAACTAAGTGTTGGGGATAAATTCAACTATCTTTGCAGCACTGTGTCACAAGCTGCCACAATTGATGACGAAGTGAAATGCAAGAATCTCCAAGGCCAGCGCGGCCTTTGGCAGACTGTACAAGAATGTATGGGACAGAAATGGAATAAGCCTGCAAACAAAGCTGAAAATCTACAAAGCAGTTGTATTATCCACACTGCTATATGCTTGTGACACCTGGACTGTTTTTCAGCGACACGCTAGGAAATTAAACCACTTACATACAATCTGCCTTCGGAATCTATTAAAGATTAAATGGCAAGACAAGGTCCCAGACACTGAAGTTCTAGAAAGAGCGTCCATGCCCAGTATCCACACTATACTAATGAAGAATCAGATTCGATGGGCTGGTCACTTGACTCGCATGCTAAACGAATTTTTTTACGGCGAGTTGTATTGTGGTAAACGCTACCAAGGCGACCAGAGGAAACGCTTTAAAGACACTGAAGATCTCACTAAAAGATTTGGAATTCACCTTGACACCTGGGAGACTGCTGCCAAAGAACGAAATTCGTGGCGTACATCATTACGCAAGGGTGCAGTCACTTGTGAAGCAGCCAGGACTGCAAGAGCTGTGAAGAAAAGGCTGGACAGAAAAACCACTGCAGGAGATCCTCCTAATGGAACGTCAAGCATTCTTGTCCTACATTGTCAAAGAACAATTCGAGCCAAAATAGGCTTTATCGGCCATCGTAAAACTCACGGCTCCATACTTTCATCACCACTGGATGAAATAAATAGTCATCATCATTCTTGATGGACAAACAACACAACACACACCATCACGGGAGTCTCCGTGGCGAAGAGGTCAAGCCGTCTGACTCGGGCTCCGAAGGTTGTGGGTTCGATTCCGGGCCGCGTCCTTCGGTTCACGGGTGCATTTTTCGGACTCTTGAGGGTCGTCGCTGGAGCAATGGAGCTCGTGCTTTGTACAACGCTTTCCGCTCTGCGGAAAGAGACTGAGCCATATGGGATACAACCGGTGCAATAAAGTCGACTTTTAAGCGACTTTTTTGTGTTAAGCGACACTTGATGAATGATGTGAAAATCAGATCGGTCGCTTTTACTTCTATGACACTTCCTTGTATCTATTTCATGCAGTACCGTGCGGTAGATTTTCTCAGTATGATGCAAGTCTTCGAAATGCCGCGCCTTACATGTTTTATTTTTCTTCTTTAAAAATGCCGCTTCCTTATGAAGCCCCCTTACGGTGCCGCCTAATGCGGCCGCCTCTCTGTACCTTAGCACGGCACGGCCCTGATTTCATGCTGAGTGGACCAGGGACGCCGGGTAATGCTACAATATCCGCATGGATGGAGCTTTGTACAAATAACCACCGAGCCGGCAGGCGAGCGTGCTGGTCACGGCGACGAAGCCTAGTGATTCTTCGTTGATTATAATTTAGAGATGTCTGTGACCTAGCGTTGGGACAAATGTCTTACAGCACATATCATTGGTCGTTGGTTCAAATCTCCTTATCGTCTTTCACCCATATTCTTCCACTGGTCTTAGACCCTCAACCAACCAACTCACTTCTTCTTCTTCTTCTTCCTCTTCTTCTTCTTCTTCTTCTTCTCCTTCTTCCTCTTCTTCTTCTTCTTCTTCTTCTTCTTCTTCTTCTTCTTCTTCTTCTTCTTCTTCTTCTTCTTCTCTCCTCCTCCTCCTCCTCCTCCTCCTTCCTTCTTCTTCTTCTTCTTCTTCTTCTTCTTCTTCTTCTTCTTCTTCTTCTTCTTCTTCTTCTTCTTCTTCTTCTCTCGTTTATCCTCAACTGTGACATAAGCCCTCGGCCGACTCGCCTCGTGCCCTAATCCCAGTCTATGTCCTAAAGCTATAAAAACTACTCTCGCTTTGCACATTCTAACTTTAATGTCTTTACTTGTTTCCCGTCTTTGTCTACGTCACTACCTAGTTGGGTATATGTCTTCGTTGCTTGAAGTGAGGTATGTTTTGCCACACGCTAATCTATTGTCCATAATGTGGAACCATACAAGACATCTGGCCAGATATCAAGGCGTTTTTTTTTTTATTGTTTCGTAGATCAAGTGCATATTCCTTTATGTTGTTGTTGTTTTTTTTTTTTTTTCTCTAAATACTCTATTTACCGATTCTAATATTGATATTTGACCGGCTCCGTGGCCGAGGGGTTAGCAGCTTTCTCCGCTAACTCCGAATACTCTCGTCACGTGACGCGACAAGAATTAGCAGAGGTTCGAATCGCAAAAGTGACTTATGAGAGTATGGAGCCGGTCGCTCAGAAAGTCGTGGCGTGCTGATGAGCGTAATCTAGCCTAGGAATCAACATACAGCTGAAAGATGCTGGTGTTGACCGCAATATCCTGAAAACAGGATGGAAACGCGGAAAAAAAAAAAAAAAAAAAAAAATATTGATATTTGGACCCATTAGGGATACACACAGTGGAGAGTGGAAAAGAAGAAGTAACAAAGACATTTATGATCTGTTTAAGTCCCCGCTGATCACTGGTATCATGAAGGCTAATAGACTACAATGGCTGGGGCATATAGAAAGAATGGAAGATAATAGGGAAACAAAACTCGCTTACACTCAGGAAATAAATAACCGTAGACTCCGAGGTAGACCAAGAAGACGGTGGAGAGATAGCTTTTATACAGACCTACAGGCACTTGGAATCAACGACTGGCAAGAGAAGGTCAACAAGAGAGACGAATGGAGACGTATTGTATCTGCAGCACAGAACTTCAATGGCTCGGAGCGCTGAAGAAGAAGAAGAAGATGATGAAGAAGAAGAAGAAGAAGAAGACGAAGAAGAAGAAGAAGAAGAAGAAGAAGAAGAAGAAGAAGAAGAAGAAGAAGAAGAAGAAGAAGAAGAAGAAGAAGAAGAAGAAGAAGAAGAAGAAGAAGAATATTGATATCGGTCTCAAACAGACACTGGTGGTATTAAACCAGTATTGTAAACATAACATGACAAGCAAACGTATATTAGCAACATAATGCAACATACAAAATCAAAGCCCTGCCCATCCCTGCGAAGAATATTGTGGGCTGATGGAGCTCATAAACCTTGGACGGAGATCCATCTACTTGAAGGACACACGGTATGCCAAACCACAATTGCCTTGTGGATGTTGCCTTGTTGGCAATCACAACCTACAAGCCAGATAAGGCAAGGATCTGCCTACGGGAGGAGCAAAGAAACCTCAACCGTCGAAGCCGGAAGATGTTGATCCAAGTGACATGGGACTAGAAAGAAGACTTTTGAGAATACGCACTACAATGGATGCTAAACACCACACATAGCAAACGTTGATCGCAGTAGAGACTGTAAAATGACCATTTAAAACGCTTGAGACCACTTCTGGTACATGGTTGGTCAGTCAGTCAGTCAGTCAGTCAGTCATTCAGTCAGTCCTTCCTCTTGAGCTTAAGGCGGCGCATAGGGCAGAAGTCATGGCTCTCCATGCCTGGCGGTTCGCTGCTATTTATTGTAGAACTTAGATGTTCACTTGGCCGTTGAATGAGCCTACTCTGATGATGGTTCTACGCAGGGTCTCTTTTGGTCTTCCCCGTTATTTTCCCTCCCGGTGACCATATGAGGGCTTGGCTGGAGAGTCTTGTCTTGTCCATTCTGAATGCTTTACCCATATTTTGTTAGACCAATAGGTACACGGCGGGTCAAGTGGTCAATATCTTGCCGGACACATCTACTTCCCCAGACATTTCCTTGTAGCCATTTTAGACTGGGCCCACGTGCTCGTTCAGGTCATGTTTTTTTTTTTTTTTTAAATCACCAACGATGTGCATTGCATTTGAAGACATGACCACCGCGTGGCCAGCCAATAGGCTACCGCACCTGTCACGCAATGTTTAAATATAATGGTGCATGTCATGTGCATGACGTTGCCGTCAACCCGAGATTGTTGTTCTAGGCAATTTTACATTCAGTAGTTTGGCATTGCTTTGTGAACGAGAAGTCAACGTTTACGGTGTGGGAAATGAACTACCTCGCTACCATCAGCGCACAGGAAGAGAGAGCGAGCTTAACCTTTCGGCTACGCTGACCTATGTGTCTGTGTCTGTGTGTTTGAGAGACAGAGAGCGAGAAAGAGAGAGAGAGGGGGGGGGGAGAAAGAGAGGGAGAGAGGGAGTATGTATGTGATTTTAATGATTAAAAAAAAAACATATAACAATGAAATGATGAAAATCAGCATCTATTCCAGAATGTTTTCCGTTTTCCCCTGTCACACGAGTATACATATAAAATAACAGGTTCTCATCCAGGGATATACAGCACCAGTAATTCAAACCCCAGATTCCTGACATTCATACACAGTGTCTCATTAGCTTCCGCCCGGCTGTTAGCAATCATGTCGGCAGTAAATCTCCGCAGACAAAACGGTACAAGCAGCAGCCAGAATCTGGCATCCTCCTGGACAGCACGCGGGCATTGAGGAAACCAACTATGTGCTATACATGTCAATATGGTTTTCTCAAGGTCACGACAAAACAAAAGGAAAATGGATAGCTGAAGAGAAAGGTGGGGGTGGTATATCAGCGAATTAATCAAAATCCATACATTGAGAGAATCAACAGAGACGTGCAGCAAAGCAAAGCAACGCAAGTGATTGTATGTATGTAAGTATGTATACGCGGACACACGCAGTCATGAAGATAGGGGCCCGAATGTAAGACGGGCCTGCGTGCCCAATTTGTTACCCTTTGAAAATAAAGTCCGTTGTTCTATCTATCTATCTATCTATCTATCTATCTATCTATCTATCTATCTATCTATCTATCTATCTATCTATCTATCTATCTATCTATCTATCTATCTACCAATCTATCTATCTATCTATCTATCTATCTATCTATCTATCTATCTATCTATCTATCTATCTATCTATCTATCTATCTATCTATCTATCTATCTATCTGTCTGTCTATCTGTCTGTCTGTCTGTCTGTCTGTCTGCCTGCCTGTCTGTCTGTCGGTATGTCTGTTCGTGTGTGTGTGGGTGTGTGTGTGGGTGTGTGTGTGTGTGTGTGTGTGTGTGTGTGTGTGTGTGTGTGGGTGTGTGTGTGTGTGTGTGTGTGTGTGTGTGTGAGACAGGAACGTTATGAGACTGTCAGTATACGTGCCGGGAAATGCAATGAAAGAGTTCGTTGCTCCCGTCGAAGACTATATACCACAGAGGAGACGCCGCTTTATGAATCTCATCTTCACGATCCCAATAAAAAGTAAACTTGGCCATATGGACTGAGGTTGAGAGTGGCCGACAGATAGTTGTTGGTCATGGTCTCGAGTTTACGACGGTAGGCAGAAGATCTCTTTACCGAAACAATGACTTCGGCTATACATACCGAGTCAGGTTTCGAAATCTGCCAAATGCGATTTAGGAGCAGATCGCTTTGCGTTGATTTCAGTGTTATAAGTGTTGGCATTTCAAAAAGCAATGGTAAACTTCTGACCGTAAAATTGCTCAAAGAGCAAATACATGCTGGTGTTGACTGCAAGTTCTTTAATAGCTCGTGCAACTAGCTTTAGGAAACCATGGCAATGGAAGACAATGAAGACACTTCAAAAGTCTCGTATGAGGGACAATCTTTTAAACGACAGTCCACTGGATGTTGTTTGATGTCCATGTCCACACTTTTGACACTTTCCAGGAACAGTCAATGCTACCCATTGTAGACTCCCATACCACAGCGTCCCCTACAGAAGTAATGCATAGATGGATTTTGGAACATGGGAAATGGGTATCTCACTTGTGCCTGTCATCCCTGGTCTAGACATTTCTAGAAAAGAAGAAATAGGGCAAGAGCGCTCCACTACCAGTGAGCTGACATGTTTTAATCCGTGCAGTTCAAAGGCAGCTTTCTGGATGTTGTATGTTTATTCGTAAATGGTTTATGGGGCACTTCAACAAATCGCCGCGGTCGAGCAAATATGAAGAACCAGAGCCGTGTGTGCTAAAATAACTCGGCAAACAGAAGCCGGCTACTGGGCACACACTCATGTTTGCACCAGCACGTGTACTCAATGGACGACAAGGAAAAAACAGTTTGCTGGGAAATAAGTTTGGGCACAGTGGATCGATTTTTGATAGTATCCGAAAGGAACCCTAAAAAACACGTAAAAAGAAACATAGAAAGGCATCGTGTTGTAGTAACAAATGAAAATGTTTGAAGCAAACTGAGTATGGTGTGAGAAAAAATGGGGGAAGGGGGTATGTTTGGTTAAGATTATTTACTTTAGAAGTTTGTGTGTATAACCCAGTATGCGCTTGAAATGGATGGGTGAATGGGTGCTATCGTGTCTCTGTTTTCGCGCATGCGTATTGTTTCAATTCCCACACCTGCTGTGTATAAACTTCAAACGAAGATATGTACTTCGCAACGCTGGTAAACTGCATATTTCTTCTGTTTGCTAATAATTTTCACAATGTAGCCAATTTGGGACTTTTAGTTCAACTTGTTTGTTTTGTTTGTTCCGACGTATTTTGATTGCTTTGGCACCAACTCACAAATAGCTCAGACGGTCTGCGTTGTCGAGAGGTCAGCGTACGGCAATCAAACGGGAACGAAAATGGATTTTATAAGTTGGAGGTGGTTTTAAGATCAGATACTTTGCACACTGCATGCAGTCCACTACAGCAACAAATTGTAGGTTATCAGTCTCATGAATCTACTTTGCGGAAATTTGCAATGGTCGTTACTTGGCCAAATGCTCGCTTTCGTCTCTTTCCTGATTCACAAAACTACACACACACACACACACACGCGCACGCACACACACACGCACGCACGCACACACACACGCACGCACGCGCACACACACACACACATCCAGCTGGTGTAGGTGTTCACGCATCTCCGCAAATCTCGGTCCTTAGTTCTCCGGATAAATTCTGCTGATGATATTCCTCCATGCCACCGCCGCATCATTCACCACCTTCGAGCATCATTCCCCTCTGATTACTCCTGCCTATTTTACCACTGATCTTTCCGGTTGTCACGATGCTTTCCACTGCCTCCCGTCTCATTACATGACCAGCGAACACTGTTTGTTTCGTTCCTATAGTTTCATAAAGTAACACTTGACAATAACAGCTTGATTTTACTTTTACAGACTACAAAAACACAACACATTTAATTACTAGCCGAGTCCCTAGAATGCCAGGGTTCAATTCGAGAGACCAGGTTCGAATCTTCAGTAAGGTGGTGGTATGTTTTCTATCGGGGGGGGGGGGGGGGGAAGAACTCTAACCTGCACAGTTCGCGGTGACTGCACTAGCGAGGCGGCCATAACTCATCAGGCTCAAGCCACACCTATCCTAAACCGCATTCTATAAGCGTATTTACGCATCTATGTACCTGTCATTCTATAAGCGTGCTTATGTATCTACCCTCTGACCGAAACCTACCAGTAATTACAGTGTTTTAATTCCACCCACCCCGTCCCCAATTCATTAGATCAATGCTGTGATTGACAGGTAATTACTTATCCTGAGTAATTCTGCGGAAGAATGTTTCATTACTCCGGCTCAGTGGAAATGTCATAAGACCTAGAAGTTGTGAATTTTCCACTACCACGTACGCAGTTTAACGGATGCGTTAGCGAAGTGGATAGGGGATAGCGCTGATAATGTCACGGACACGAACGGAGAAGGGTTCGAAGTCTGAATAACTTATTCCTCCGTGCATTCGCTAATACAAAATGGGATGGTTCAATCACATAACGATCCCTGGCAGGAGACTGCTTCCGGGCGGGAACAGTTTACAAATGTCAGGCATGTATATGGTGCCCGACCCGCATATATTGTCAGGGTCATGGCGTAAGGCTTATAGGTTATGAGTATGTGTGCGGGTCCGCATGGCCGAATGGATAAGAATGCGTGTTCTTAGACATCCGGTGTGCTGATTTCGAAGTAAGCGGTTCAACCCCTACACCGGACAGTTGGACTAAAATGTTGACCTGTCGTCCTTGACTTGGGGCCGTTAAACACAAGTACCTCTGAAGTCGGAGAGGGTTCGCCTGAAGGTGAGGGACTCTGTTAATAGGGAAAACTAATCCACACGCAATATTCAGTCCATCACTACTATAAATAGTATGTATGAACTACGTTTGAGTTCAAAGCGAGTGAGCGAAAAAAAAATGAGTATGTGTGTTCTAGTTTTGTATTGTTGAACTGTTTTTGTTGGGGACTCGTGGTAGCGCAGTCTGGAGAACCGTGGTAGCGCAGCCTAGAGAACCGTGGTAGCGCAGTCTGGAGAACCGTGGTAGCGCAGTCTGGAGAACGGAGGTAGCGCAGTCTGGAGAACCGTGGTAGCGCAGTCTGGAGAACCGTGGTAGCGCAGTCAGGAGAACCGTGGTAGCGCAGTCTGGAGAACCGTGGTAGCGCAGTCTGCGGAACCGGGATAGTGCAGTCTGGGGAGCCGGGATAGTGCAGTCTGGGGAGCCGTGGTAGCGCAGTCTGCGGAACCGGGATAGTGCAGTCTGGGGAGCCGTGGTAGCGCAGTCTGGGGAGCCGTGGTAGCGCAGTCTGGAGAACCGTGGTAGCGCAGTCTGGAGAACCGTGGTAGCGCAGTCTGGAGAACCGTGGTAGCGCAGTCTATGGAACCACGGTAGCGCAGTCTGGAGAACCGTGGTAGCGCAGTCTGGAGAACCGTGGTAGCGCAGTCTATGGAACCACGGTAGTGCAGTCTGGGGAGCCGTGGTAGCGCAGTCTAGGAAGCCGTGGTAGCGTGGTAGCGGAGTTTGGGGAGCCGTGGTAGCGCAGGAGGTGCGAGGTGCGAAACGATAAATAGGGGGACTGGGTAATTGAGTGACCGGAGGTGCGAAACGATAAATAGGGGGACTGGGTAGTGGAGTGACCGGAGGTGCGAAACGATAAATAGTGGGACTGGGTAGTGGAGTGACCGGAGGTGCGAAACGATAAATAGGGGGACTGGGTAGTGGAGTGACCGGAGGTGCGAAACGATAAATAAGGGGACTGGGTAATGGGGTGACCGGAGGTGCGAAACGATAAATAGTGGGACTGGGTAATGGAGTGACCGGAGGTGCGAAACGATAAATAGGGGGACTGGGTAGTGGAGTGACCGGAGGTGCGAAACGATAAATAAGGGGACTGGGTAGTGGAGTGACCGGATGTGCGAAACGATAAATAAGGGGACTGGGTAGTGGAGTGACCGGATGTGCGAAACGAAGACGGCAATAATCATGGGGCCATTTGTTGCATGCTATGAAACAACTATGTGGCATGTCGTTCTATGTAACGATCATGTTGCATGACGTTCCGCGTAATAATTATGTTGCATGTCGTTTTCCGTAACAATTATGTTGCATGACGTTCCAGGGGGACTGGGTAATTGAGTGACCGGAGGTGCGAAACGATAAATAGGGGGACTGGGTAGTGGAGTGACCGGAGGTGCGAAACGATAAATAGTGGGACTGGGTAGTGGAGTGACCGGAGGTGCGAAACGATAAATAGGGGGACTGGGTAGTGGAGTGACCGGAGGTGCGAAACGATAAATAAGGGGACTGGGTAATGGGGTGACCGGAGGTGCGAAACGATAAATAGTGGGACTGGGTAATGGAGTGACCGGAGGTGCGAAACGATAAATAGGGGGACTGGGTAGTGGAGTGACCGGAGGTGCGAAACGATAAATAAGGGGACTGGGTAGTGGAGTGACCGGATGTGCGAAACGATAAATAAGGGGACTGGGTAGTGGAGTGACCGGATGTGCGAAACGAAGACGGCAATAATCATGGGGCCATTTGTTGCATGCTATGAAACAACTATGTGGCATGTCGTTCTATGTAACGATCATGTTGCATGACGTTCCGCGTAATAATTATGTTGCATGTCGTTTTCCGTAACAATTATGTTGCATGACGTTCCATGTAACAATTATGTTGCATGTCGTTCTATGTAACAATTATGTTGCATGACGTTCTATGTAACAATCATGTTGCATGTCGTTCTATGTAACAATTATGTTGCATGTCGTTCTATGTAACAATCATGTTGCATGACGTTCTATGTAACAATCATGTTGCATGACGTTCTATGTAACAATTATGTTGCATGTCGTTCTATGTAACAATCATGTTGCATGACGTTCTATGTAACAATCATGTTGCATGACGTTCTATGTAACAATCATGTTGCATGATGTTCTACGTAACAATCATGTTGCATGACGTTCTATGTAACAATCATGTTGCATGACGTTCTATGTAACAATCATGTTGCATGACGTTCTATGTAACAATCATGTTGCATGACGTTCTAGGTAACAATCATGTTGCATGACGTTCTATGTAACAATCATGTTGCATGACGTTCTAGGTAACAATCATGTTGCATGACGTTCTATGTAACAATCATGTTGCATGACGTTCTATGTAACAATCATGTTGCATGACGTTCTATGTAACAATCATGTTGCATGACTTTCTATGTAACAATTATGTTGCATGACGTTCTATGTAACAATCATGTTGTATGACGTTCTATGTAACAATCATGTTGCATGACATTCTATGTAACAATCATGTTGCATGACGTTCTATGTAACAATCATGTTGCATGTCGTTCTATGTAACAATTATGTTGCATGACGTTCTATGTAACAATCATGTTGCATGACGTTCTATGTAACAATCATGTATCATGTCATTTGCAGGACGTTGCCAATCACCCCAGGTTGAATTTCTAGGCAATTTTATGTTTAGTAGCCTGTCTTTTCTGAACGAGAAGTCATCTCCAAAGCCCAGTTCATCGGTGTCTGGAACGAACCAAACTAGACGCAAACGAGATTAAAGATTGTGTTATTCTGGAATATACATAATAAGTAGTTTTAAACAAATGTTAGTTACATATACTTTACAGGACGTCGCAGTCAACTCCGGCATTATGTTTGGCTGTTGTTTATTTCCTGGCAATCCTATGTTCAATAGTTTGCCATTGCTTTCTGAACGACCGGTAAGCAATTCATTGTATGAAAATAACCTCAAAGCGGTTGCTTCCAAATCACCCAAAGCTGTGTCTCGAACTCGGTATGCGGGACTACGAATTGCGTTCGTTACCCCTTCACCGCAGCGCAGGCAATAATAAGTAGCAGGGTGTAGAAAGTAACGGAGATGTGACAATGTGACGTTTATCAGAAAATAACAGAGATGTGACAATTTGATATTTAAAGAAAATAACGGAGATGTGACAATGTGACGTTTACAAGAAAATAACGGAGATGTGACAATGTGACGTTTACCAGAAAATAACGGAGATGTGACAATGTGATGTGTACCAGAAAATAACGGAGATGTGACAATGTGACTTGTACCTGAAAATAACGAAGATGTGACAATGTGACGGTTACCAGAAAATAACGAAGATGTAACAATGTGACGTTTACCAGAAAGTAACAGAGATGTGACAATGTGACGTTTACCAGAAAATAACGGAGACGTGACAATTCGACCTTTACCGGAAAATAACGGAAATGTGACAATGTGACGTTTACCAGAAAATAACGGAGATGTGACAATGTGACCTTTACCATAAAATAACGGAGATGTGACGTTTACAAGAAACGCCATGCAGACTCTGTGATCAATATAATGGTATCGAACATGGGTTACCTGCAGCTGCTGGGCGGATACTGGAGTCTAAATCAAAGACAAAATATGTTCAGGAAGCTACACGGCAGGAAACATACACAGACACAGGTGACCATTTCTACCAAAGTATTTTTCAATGAACAAGAAAATCAAAACAATTACACGCGCGTGCGCGCGCGGACACACACACACACACACACACACACACACACACACACACAAAGGGGTTTCAACCAATGGCGATTAAATGGGTGACACCAGCTGTAATACTACAATAATCAGCTGTCTTTCTATCTTTCGCGTTGTTCAAAATTGCACAATTTATTGCCTGGCATATTTCGCTGCATCTCGTCAGGTGGACACTGCAGAAATCACATAACATAAAGTAAAGCAAAATATATTAACTTTCCAAGCTGAAATATACAACACACATATTCCCACTGTAATTTAAATTATCAACCAATGATAATATTTAACTGACTATCATGTCTTTTTGTTTACACAAATGTGGCTTTGACCATATCAATTGCAATTGCCTCAGCTAATCTTAACAATCCCCCATTTTTTGTGTTAAGCAGCACGCGAAACTAATTGTCTGGGAAATGGGAAATACCGTCAGTGCACTCTTATGAAAAGGAAATTAAACAATGCTCAACGTTGTCTTTCCTGCATTATGGTAGCAATGAAACAATAAATAAAATTTTATGCGCGCCACAGACCTATTACCTTATTTATAGAAAAACCCTTGTACATATAGGTGTGCACCTGGAGATCAAGCTGTATCGCATCAAAGAGGGAGAAGAGAAGAATGAGCACGAAGAAGAAGGCGCAGCGGCAGCAGATTTTCAGACAGTTTGTATAAAGATACGCACACACAGTGGGTACCCAGGTTTCCGCTTGAGTGAAGTGGGACAAATAACCAGGGCGACCTTTTGTCTAGACCGAAGCTGAAATACATGGGCAGTCCACACAAACAACTGTCTGCCCTTGTCTACCGATCAGTCTACGAAATCCACAGGCATCACACGTCACTCAACATACAACACAAAACCAAACTCAACGGACAGCTGTTTTAATTTATGTAATTACGTCCTAGCCTGCGTTGTGATGTTGAGGCTGCGGACGCGATTCGCAATCACATATACTGCGTTGGAAACACAGCTGCAGACGAATCGGTAGCAGACTTCCTTGCACCTGTTTTCACACAACAGTATGATCGTCGATCGTTCAGAAACAATGGCAAACTACTGAACATAAACGTGCCCAGTAAATCACAAATCACCTAGAACATGTTGGGGTTAAGTGCAAGGACGTGCAGCTAACTTTTTTTTTTTTTAAGTCTTCATTCGATCTCTGCCAATAACCAAATGTGATTAACAAGTTCTCGATTTGAGATCCTCTACTTTCGTAGATGCTTTACTATTCAACGTGATTCTCTAATTCTGTAAGAGAAATTGACGCGCTATAATAAAGGCCTGAAAATTGCATGGGTATATTGAAAATCGTCGTGTTTCTGAAACACGTCGTATTAGAAAGCGGGATTAAGCGCCCAGGGGAATGGCGCGACACAGCCACCAAATATTGACCGATTGGACAGAAAGTAAACAGCTAATATCTTGTAACAACACTTGGCTCGGAGCGGTGTTTGTCCCTCTCGCCCTACACACGAACTACCCACAGTACAAACAAAGGGTTCGAGGCCCGAAATCGAGCCAGGGTTTATCCGGGTCTTTTCCAATATTTGTGAATAACATAAGCCGCCGACTACTGGTCTATCACGTGATGCAGCGTCCAGAACTAGCAATGGTGAACTGGTGACCTTCAACATCTTCCAAAACTTGGACAGGACACTAGAAGTTTTATAAGGATGCAAACAATATAAAATAGCACGAAGTAATGCAGCTTTGTAAAACATAAATGAGAAAACAAAGGACGTTGCGGTAACAAGTCTTCATCGGTAAACAAACACAAGGAAATACAACATATAAACACGGAGAAGACATTGCAGTGAATACATTTACAGGGTCTACGAGGAAAGAAGATCGATTTCATTGCAACGGGGTTGATCCCATGTGGGCCGGTCTCTTTCCGCAAAGATGGCCTGCCGAAAGCGTCTCACAAAGCACGAGATCCGTAGCTCCAGCGACGACCCTCAGAAGTCTCTAAGAAAACTCCACGACGAACGACGTAGCCCGGAATCGAACCCAAACATTTAGAGTGCGAGACAGTAACCACTACGCCACGGAGACTCCCTATAGTGACTGACTACATTAAGACATAATAACCGAATGACAAGAGTGGAAGGATGAAAACAATGAAACAGAAACGAAATAGTACAAACAAAATGTGCGCTACTGCCTACTTGTCTTAGAGTCCCGGCATAATGGATGTAGGCATTTTAGCCACAGCAGAGAAGCGAGATCTGTCGGTCAAATATGATGGTCGAATTGTTACTGTGTCTTGATCGAATTATTCCTATGTCTTGGTGAAATTGTTACTGAGTCTCCTTCGAATTGTTACTGTGCCTTGATCGAATTGTTAATACGCCTTGGTGAAATTGTTACTGTGTTTTGGTGGAATTGTTACTGTGTCTTGATGGAATTGTTACTGTGTCTTGGCCGAGTTGTTACTGTGTCTTTACATTTCGGTACCCTTATGAAGCTATCAGCAAGAGGGCGGCAATATGTAGAGAGCATATGAAGGGCAGGGAGCCGAGGCAGTGTAGTGGCTGGATACTCATCTTTCGCGCCGGTGCTCTTGAGTTCGGTCCTTATCAAGAGGTTTTAAATCTTAAAAATTGGACTGGGCTCTCGTGGCGACCTAGCCTAAAATAGTGGCCAGGAAATGTTTGGGAAGTAAACGCGATCGATGTGATATTGACCTGATAATTCCATAAGTGCTGAGTGATCTTTGCAAGTACAGGACTAGCACAATATACCAGCACCCATCAAGACGTGTTAATAAGTTATTTTCTTACTTATATATACAGGTAGGAAATTAATTAAGTTGCATGTCATTCACAGGACATAGCAGTCAACCCCAGCATTTTCGCTGTTCGTGATTCCTGGGCAAATTTTACGTTCTGTAGTTTGCCATTGCTTTCTGAACGACCGGCTCCTATACCTTTTTCGCTGTGTGATACAAGTAGGTGACGTAGGAAAGCAAAGGTGTTTGTGAAAACATCAAACATATAGGCATGCAGAAGATAAAACATCAAACATATAGGCATGCAGAAGATAAAACATCAAACATATAGGCATGCAGAAGATAAAACATCAAACATATAGGCATGAAAAAGATATAACAGCAAACATATAGGCATGAAAAAGATATAATAGCAAATAATGTAGGCAGTTTTTCGGGGTTGAAGTGGAGTTGGGGGGGGGGGGGCACTTAAGAAGACATACAGACAGACTGATAATTGGTTCTGATTATTAGACGGACAGTCGATAAGACAGACACACCTAACGGCCTGCCGAACGACAGATGGACAGATTGATAATGAGTCCTTATTGCCAGACAGGCAGACAGACCTACCAACAGACAGACCTACCAACAGACAGACAGACAGACAGACAGACTGGCCGACTGACAGACAGACAGACAGACTGGCCGACAGACAGACAGACAGACAGACAGACAGACTGGCCGAGCGACCGACCGACAGACAGACAGACAGACCGGTCGGCCGACCGACCGACCGAGAGACATACAGACAGACGGACGGACGGATCGACCGACCGACCGACCGACGAACGGACCGACCGTCAGACAGATAAGCAGACAGTCAGACAGACATTGAATGAAATGTACCATTTAACGACAAGTGTTTACGGTAAGCCAATCCTATGACTGTTATTTCAAAAGCAGTGTGACTTTAATTGACAAAGAAACCCATCTTTGAGTGTCCTTTCAATACCCCCACAGGCAAATGGAGACTGATAACGTGCGCGATGGCTAACTACGCTACCCTGGGAAGGCTAGACAAGGACTTGCAGGTCATGTGAACTACACAGACCCCGATTCTAGTGTTAAGACCACTCAGTGACCATTCTTCAGCACACGTCGATGACTTTGCCTCGTTCACGCGCTCGGCCTTTGCTTTACTCTTGATTCCGTCTCGAGAGGATACTCTCGCTCCCCGAGGATGACTCTTTCCTACAGTCATTTCAAATGCTGCTGATTGCTAATTCCAAAGATAGTCTGTAGATGGTGTTGCCCTCCGATAGCACTCAGACATCTCCCACTTTGCACTGAATGTGTTCGCTCCAACAAACTCACGTGCTGGTCCCAAAAGGGGAGTGTACGAAGTACAGAAGTAATGTGTCTATATCGGCGGATCTTCTTGCTCCTACAATTTCTGTTTCTGGAAATTTCGATTCACAAGAACACACACTCAACATGCTATGTAAATTCAATCAATAAATCAGGTGCCGTCTGCATAATGAAGGTTGGCTGCAATGGAACCCCAACACTGTCTGTCTCTCGCCCTGATTGTACATTCTGACAGATTGCTGTTTGTTCATCTCTTGATGTTTGTCTTCCCACTTATATCATTTATAAGATGTCTACATCTTCCTCGTTTGCCTTTAACTTTACCCTCCAGTGTGGTGTTTATAAGAGTGTTATGTTTTATAACACGGCCGACGTATTTCACTTGCATCTTTTTTTTTCTTTCATCAACTCTTTTTTTTTTTCATTCCCAGTTTTTCTAGAACCTCTATATTGGATTGCTTTAGTTTCCATGAAATACGATATATTATTCTGTATATAAACATCTCCGATCCCTTATTAGATGTTCTAATTACTTATTTATTGTTCAAGCTTCTGCGCCATATTGTAGTGTATAATATACATAACATTTGACAATTCCCATCTTTGGCCTTTAAATTACAATTCTTTAATGTCTACCATTGATTTAATTCACCTTCATGCCATAATTTAATTACTTAAATCAGGGAAATTTTGACTGCGTTAGGGCATGGCAATATGAAATTACAACAGTTAGGTGTGTGTGGCTAATGCCAGAGGGAGAAGAGAGAGAGAGAGAGAGAGAGAGAGAGAGAGAGAGAGAGAGAGAGAGAGAGAGAGAGAGAGAGAGAGAGAGAGAGAGAGAGAGAAACAGAGACACACAGAGAGACAGAGAGAGAGAACTAGAGACATACAGAGAGACAGAAACACACACACACATACACACACGCACACACACACACACACACACACACACACACACACATATATATATATATATATATATATATATATATATATATATATATATATATCTTATATATAAATTGCGATCTCCGTCTGTCTGTCTGTCTGTCTGTCTGTCTGTCTGTCTGTCTGTCTGTATGTCTGTCTGTATGTCCGTATGTCCTTTGTGCGCTCGCGAACGGCCCATCCGATTGAGATGAAATTTTCTACACGCCTTTCTTTCATTCCAGTGCAGCCCACTGTCATATTTTTTTAGTGTGAAATCGCATGCTTACCCAGTATTATTTCATTTTTCACTTTTCATCATAATTTAATATATGTCAGGGGACTTAACTCTATAAAAGTTATTTCAAGGGGCATAACTTTTCTGTATAACTTATAGTCATATTGTGGCATCGTTTTCAAAGATTTATAAACTCTTTGTCCATAGTTATGTACCGGCATATGAGTTATAATAAATAATGATACAATCTGTAAGGCATTTTCAAAGTTTTCATAAAAATAATGCACAATGCATAACATTGTAACTCATCTTTTTTTGCTTAAGAAGTTACTGTAGTCATGCAGGTGATTAGAAAGCGTTTTCATTAAAAATAATGGATGGTGTGTAGAAGGGCATTTTTTTAAGTTACTTTTTTTGTTGTATGAATTTAATGAGACGCTACACTCCAGGAGCTGGGCGAAGTCACGCCGGGTCAGATAGATAGACAGACCCACCTTTTCGCTGCAGTTGTCTACTCCTCCTTTTCCTTCTTCTGCTGATGCTGCTGCCGCCGCTCCATTTACCCAAGTTAATTGTTGGGGGAAGATGTAAAGATCTTTCAAGTGCTCTTTCAAATGCTTTTTGTAAGTTGGTCTTCGTTTATCTAAGGTTGTTCTAACTGCAACCAATAAATGATTAGACAGACAGGCAGACAGACAGACAGAGAGGGAGGGACGGACAGACAGACAGACAGACAGACAGACAGACAGACAGACAGACAGACAGACAGACAGATAGTCGGTAACGGGAACGGGAACTTATATGACTACTTATATGAATTAAATGAGATGCTCCCCACCAAGGACTGGGCGATGCCGGGTCAGACAGACAGACAGACAGACAGACAGACAGACAGACAGACAGACAGACAGACAGACAGATAGTCGGTAACGGGAACGGGAGCTTATATGACTACTTATATGAATTAAATGAGATGCTCCCCACCAAGGACTGGGCGAAGCCGGGCCGGGTCAGCTAGTATATATATATATATAAGGCGATCTCCGTCTGTCTGTATGTCCGTATGTCCTTTATGCGCTCGCGAACGGCCCATCCGATTGAGATGAAATTTTCTACACGTCTTCCTTTCATTCCAGCGCAGCCCACTGTCATATTTTTTAGTGTGAAATCGGCTGCTTACTGAATATATTTAATTTTCCATTTTACATTATAATTTATATACAGCGAGGGGACCTAACTCTGTAAAAGTTATTTCAAGGGGCATAACTTTTAATAACTTTTCTGTATAACTTATAGTCATATTGTTGCATCGTTTTCAAAGATTTATAAACTCTTTGTCCATAGTTATGTACGGGCATATGAGTTATAATAAATAATGATACAATCTTTAAGGCATTTTCAAAGTATTCGTAAAAATAATGCACAATGCATAACATTGTAACTCATCTTTTTATGCTTAAGAAGTTACTGTAGTCATGCAGGTGATTAGAAACAGTTTTCATTAAAAATAATGGATGGTGTGTGGAAGGACCTTCTTTTAAGTTCCTTTTTTTGTTGTATGAATTTAATGAGACGCTACCCACCTGGAGCTGGGCAAAGCCACGCCGGGTCAGATAGATAGACAGACCCACCTTTTCGCTGCAGTTATCTACAGGCATATGCGTTAAAATCCTCCTCCTCCTCTCCCCTCCTCCTCCTTCTACCCTCTTCCTCTTCCCCTCCCCCTCCTCCCTCTCCCTCCTCCTCCTCCCTCTTTCTCCTCCTCCTCCTCCTCCTCCCTCTTCCTCCTACCTCCTCGCCCTCCTCCTAATCACTCCTCTTCCTCCCTCCTCCCTTCTCCTCCTCTCTCCTCCCACTCCCTCCTCCTCCCTCCTTGTAATTCTACGTCCTCCCCCTCATCCCTCCTCCTCCCTCCCTCCTCCTCCTCCATCCTCCCCCTCCTCCCTCTCCTCCTCCCTCCTCCTCCTCCCTCCTCATCCTCTCTCCTCCTCCTCCCTCTACCTCCTCCCTCCTCCTCCCTCCACATCCCTCCTCCTCCTCCCTCTTCCTTCTCCTCCCTCCTTCTCCTCCCTCCTCCTTCCTCCTCCTCCTCCCTCTTCCTCCTCCTACCTCCTCCTAATCACTCCGCTTCCTTCCTCCTCCCTTCTCCTCCTCCTCCCTCCTCCTCCTCCTACGTCCTCCCCCTCATCCCTCCTCCTCCCTCCTCCTCCTTCTCTTCCCTTTGTCTCCCTCCTCCACCTACCTCCTGCTCCTCCTCTTACTTCTCCCTCCTCCTCCCTCTCCTCCTCCCTCTTCCTCCTCCCAGCTCCTACTCCTCCTTTTCCTTCTTCTGCTGATGCTGCTGCCGCCGCTCCATTTACCCAAGTTAATTGTTGGGGAAGGTGTAAAGATCTTTCAAGTGCTCGTTCTAATGCTTTTTGTAAGTTGGTCTTCGTTTATCTAAGGTTATTCTAACTGCAACCAATAAATGATTAGACAGACAGGCAGACAGACAGACAGACAGACAGACAGAGAGGGAGGGACGGACAGAAAGACAGACAGACAGACAGACAGACAGACAGACAGACAGACAGACAGACAGACAGACAGACAGACAGACAGACAGTCGGGAACGGGAACTTATATGACTACTTATATGAATTAAATGAGATGCTCGCCATCAGGGGCTGGGCGAAGCCGGGCCGGATCAGACAGACAGACAGACAGACAGACATATAGACAGACAGACAGACAGACAGATAGATAGTCGCGAACGGGAACGGGAGCTTATATGACTACGTATATGAATTAAATGAGATGCACCACACCAGGAGTTGGGCGATGCCGGGCCGGGTCAGACAGACAAACAGACAGAAAGACAGACAGAAAGACAGACAGAAAGACAGACAGAAAGACAGACAGACAGACAGACAGACAGACAGACAGACAGACAGACAGACAGACAGACAGACAGACAGACAGACAGACAGACAGACAGACAGACAGACAGACAGACAGACAGAAGGCAGACAGACAGACAGACAGACAGACGGTCGGTCGGTAACGGGAACGAGAACTTATATGACTACTTATATGAATTAAATGAGATGCTCCCCACCAGGGACTGGGCGAAGCCGGACCGGGTCAGCCAGTATATATATATATATATGCCGGCTTCCTGGCCTAGAGGTTAGTCTTTTCTCCGTAATCTCGTATACTCTCGTAAGTAACGTGACGACGGTGAGAATCAGCAGTGGTTCGAATCGCGTCGGTAACTTACGGGGTTTGTGAGCCGGCCGCTCAGAAAGCAATGGCAAACTACTGAGCGTAATCTTGCCAAGAAATCAACAATCAGCAGAAAGATGCTGATGTTGACAGCAATGTCCTGTAAAGGATATGCAAACAATTATATATATATATATATATATATATATATATATATATATATATATATATATATATATATATATATATATATATATATAACACAGACACAGTATATATATATATATAACACAGACACAGTATATATATATATATATATATATATATATATATATATATATATATAACACAGACACAGTATATATATATATATAACACAGACACAGTATATATATATATATATATATATATATATATATATATATATATATATATATATATATATATAACACAGACACAGTATATATATATATATATATATATATATATATACACAGACACAGTATATATATATATATATATATATATATATATATATATATATATATATATATATATATATATATATATAACACAGACACAGTATATATATATATAACACAGACACAGTATATATATATATAACACAGACACAGTATATATATATATAACACAGACACAGTATATATATATATATATATATATATATATATATAACACAGACACAGTATATATATATATATATATATAACACAGACACAGTATATATATATATATATATATATATATATATATATATATATATATATAACACAGACACAATATATATATATATAACACAGACACAGTATATATATATATATATATAACACAGACACAGTATATATATATATAACACAGACACAGTATATATATATATATATATATATATATATATATATATATATATATATATATATATATAACACAGACACAGTATATATATATATAACACAGACACAGTATATATATATATATATATAACACACACATTGGCACCTTGCCGTCTTGACAGACGATAGTTTGTGCTTTAAAAAGGCATAATAACTTTTAACTATGGCGGTAGCGAGTGTGACTGATAAGGCCAATTTGCGCTTTAAATGTCCGTTCACAGTGGGTGCACGTGAACACGTGGTCATTTCCACCATCATGCACCATCTTACGTCTCAAACGCTTGGTGTGTGACTTTTCTGCAATAATTTTCTCCTTTGACTTTATTCCATTTCTGATATTTGCCCTCCATGCAACACGTTCAGCGGCGACTTGCTCCCAATGTGCATTATCAATGCCTGTATCAATCATGTCCCGCTTACACACATCTTTGTATCGTAGTAGAGGCCGACCCTGAGATCTCTTACCCATCTGTAATTCACCAAAAAAGATATCCTTTGGTATTCTACCATCATCCATCCTCCTAAGATGTCCTATCCATCTAAGTCTACGAAGACTGAGCATGGAATAAACTGTCACACAACCTGATCTTTCCAATACTTCAGTATTTGTGATTTTGTCTTGCCACTTAATACCAAGAATTCTTCGCAGACACCGCATATGAAAGCTGTTTAAATTGTTCTCTTGGTGTGAGTAAGTTGTCCAGGTTTCACTGCCATAGAGAAGAGTACTAAGGACACAGGCTTGATAGACAAGGACTTTTGTTTTGGCAGTAAGCTTCCTGTTCTCCCAGACTCTTTTTCTTAACCTGTTCATTGTTGTTGCTGCCTTACCAATCCGGATGTTGATTTCCTGATCTAGGGATAATTTGCTATTTACCACTGATCCTAGATATGTAAAATGGTCTACTATCTCTAGTTCGGCGTCGTCAATAAAGATTGATGGTACCCCATGTGCACCTTGTGACACCTCTGTGTCTTCTTTTTGCTAATTGTTAAACCAAATTCAGAACAAGCATTGGAGAATGCAGATAGTAGACATTGCAATTCTTCCTCAGAGTGGGTCGTAACTGCAGCATCATCTGCAAAAAGCAACTCTCTGATCAGTACCCTCCTAATTTTGGTCTTAGCCTTCAATCTCTGAGCATTGTAGAGGCCGCCATCTGAGCGTGAGTGAATGTATATACCACCATCCTGATCACGAAATGCATATTTCAGTAGAAGTGAAAAGTATATTCCAAAGAGGGTGGGAGCTAGTACACAACCTTGCTTAACTCCACTCTTGATTTCAAATTCTTCAGAAGTTGCACCATCAAACTTGATTATACCCTTCATGCCTATGTGGAACGATTCCACAATGGACAGAAGAGTTGGTGGGCAGCCAATCTTCTTTAGTGCCTTGAACAGACCCTCACGACTGACCAAATCAAATGCCTTTGTGAGGTCGATGAAGGCAATAAACAGTGGTTGATTCTGTACACGGCATTTTTCTTGCATTTGTCGCAATGAGAATATCATATCAGTGGTAGACCGGTTCTGTCGAAAGCCACACTGTGATTCGGGGTAGACTTGATCTCCTAGGACTTGAAGTCTGCGCAGAACAATTCTGGCAAATACTTTTCCAACAATACACAGAAGTGAGATACCCCTATAGTTGTTGCAGACGCTCCGATCGCCCTTGTTCTTGTACAGTGTTATGATGCTTGAATCTTTGAAATCCTGTGGGACTTGTCCTTCACGCCAGCATAGCTCTATTAGCTGGTGGATCTGTATAGTGAGTGTGTCTTGCCCACTCCTGATAACCTCTATTGGAATCCCATCCTTACCTGGAGCCTTGCCAGATGCAAGTTCATTTATAGCACACTTAACTTCTGTTATGGTGGGAAGTGTGTCCAGGTGGTCAAGAGTTGGTAGAGCCTCTATGGCGTTGAGGGCATTATCCGCTAGTTTGGTCTCACTTGAGTAAAGCTCCAAATAGTGCTCTACCCATCTGTCCATCTGCTGTTTCTTATCAGTGATGACTTCTCCAGTCAAGGTTTTCAATGGTGCACTTCTTTTGATCACTGGACCACAGGCTTTCTTTATTCCTTCATACATGCTTCTTATGTCTCCCTTATCACTTGCGATTTGAATGGACTCACATAACTTGATCCAATAATCATTTGCACACTGCCTGGCAGCCTTTTGCACATCCTTCCTAGCTTGCCTTAGCTCACTCAGAGTGTTACGCGTTGGTCTTTCCTTGTTTCTTAAGAGAGCTTTCTTCTTCTTATCAATCAAGGGCTGCAGAGTCTCGCTGTTGGCCGCAAACCAGTCCTGCCTCTTATGATCCACAGTGCCGTAAACCTTTACGGCAGTTTTACAAAGAGTTTCCTTAAGTTTATTCCATTTATCATTTACTGTACAATTTTCTGGTGTATCAGTGAAAGCGTCTTCAAGTTGCTGTTGAAACTGAAAGCACTTTTCAGGATCATGAGTGTTAATAATATTAATCCTGGGGCTAGATTTGTGTTTAGCTGTGTAGATTCTCTTTGGTCTCAGTCTAACCCTTGCAACAACCAAAGAATGATCCGTATCACAGTCAGCACTGTGGTAACTACGAGTCAATGATATATGGTTCAGATGTTGTCTCCGTGTGATGATGAAGTCCAGCTGGTGCCAATGGCCGGATCTTGGATGTTTCCATGTGACCTTATGCATCTCTTTTGTTTTAAAAAAAGAGTTTGTAATACATAGGTCATTACTGGTGCAATGCTCCAGCAGCCTTTGCCCATTTTCATTCATGCGACCGATGTTGTATTTTCCAAGGCACACTGGCCATGAACTCGAGTCCTTGCCCACGCGAGCATTGAAATCACCGAGCATATAAATGTAGTCGGATTTTGGAACTGCCTTGATCACAGAGTCTAACTCCTCATAGAACAAATCCTTCACATCATCAGAGGAATCGAGTGTCGGTGCATATGCAGTAATAATGGTGGCAAACCCACAAGAGGTTGCCAAGCGCAGGGATAATAGTCTTTCATTTCCTCCTGCTGGAATTTCAATCATTCCCAGTAGCGAATTCTTCACTGCAAAGCCCACACCGTGTTGCCTTTTTTCTGCCTGCCCTTTACCCTTCCAGAAAAAGGTGTAGTTGTTTTCCCTGAGTGACCCTTCCTCAGCGAGGCGAGTCTCCTGCAGGCCAGCAATATCAATGTTAAGACGATTGAGTTCGGCATCAATCACAGCCGTTTTTCTCACATCGTCAATATTGGTCAAGTCAGTGGAAAATCCTGGACACATGGTTCTCACGTTCCAGGTTGCAAGCCGTAGCTTGAGGTTTCTATTTATATTTTTGTTTGTACCTGGTGCATTGGTTTTACAGCCTGCGATTCAGATTTTGTCCTAGCCCCAAGCACCCATTGAAGCAGGCAGGCTGTGGCGGATCAGCACCCAATTGGCTGGGGGATGCCCAGCTTGAGGCGGGCGGTAGCTGATCAGTGACACCTATAGGTGTCTCCCACCGCCAGAGGCAACGCGTGGCGCCACATGTCTACGCCAACTGACAAGGACTTATAACCCGTAACAGTTGCCTCTCGCTTTGATTCCGAGACCAGTTAAGACCAGGGATGGAGTTATTGCCTCTCCATAGCACAAAGCCTGGGCTAAAATATAGAGATCATGTGTTGCCCATGCAGCATGATCCCTTTCTCGGCCTGCCTAGTTCACTCCAGAGGAAAGGTAACACCCCTACATCTGGAACAAGACAAGCTGCAGAAGCTGCCGGATCAGCAAAGCAATGCTCTAACTGTCCGCCTGTCGGAGCTTCGATCCTAGACCAGTCGCCAACCAAGGCTTAGGGCCTGGTCTGCCCTGCTATGACAATTTTGTCTTTAGCTTGCATTTCCTCGCACCAGGGTAAGGCTTGTACCCTCCCAATTGCGCTCTTCCGCCCGAAGCCGTTGGCACAATGTGGGGTGTCGGGTTTGGTAAGCGCCGCCCAACGTTCGGCGCTAACAGAAACCAGGTAGTACCGTCTACTGTTATACGGTAGCTCAGTCATATCTGACTAAGACCTGACTGACATATATAACACAGACACAGTATATATATATATATATATATATATATATATATATATATATATATATATATATATATATATATATAACACAGACACAGTATATATATATATATATATATAACACAGACACAGTATATATATATATATAACACAGACACAGTATATATATATATATATATATATATATATATATATATATCACAGACACAGTATATATATATATATATATATATATATATATATATATATATAACACAGACACAGTATATATATATATATATATAACACAGACACAGTATATATATATATATAACACAGACACAGTATATATATATATATATATAACACAGACACAGTATATATATATATATATATATATAACACAGACAGTATATATATATATATATATAACACAGACACAGTATATATATATATATATATATATATATATATATATATATATATATAACACAGACACAGTATATATATATATATATATATATATATATATATATATATATATATATATATAACACAGACACAGTATATATATATATAACACAGACACAGTATATATATATATATATATATAACACAGACACAGTATATATATATATATATATATATATATATATATATATATATATATATATAACACAGACACAGTATATATATATATATATATATATATATATAACACAGACACAGTATATATATATATATATAACACAGACACAGTATATATATATATATATATATATAACACAGACACAGTATATATATATATAACACAGACACAGTATATATATATATATATATATATATATATAACACAGACACAGTATATATATATATATATATATATATATATATATATAACACAGACACAGTATATATATATATATATATATATATATATATATATATATATATATATATATATATAACACAGACACAGTATATATATATATATATATATATATATATATATAACACAGACACAGTATATATATATATATATATATATATATATATATAACACAGACACAGTATATATATATATATATATAACACAGACACAGTATATATATATATAACACAGACACAGTATATATATATATAACACAGACACAGTATATATATATATATATATATATATAACACAGACACAGTATATATATATATATATATATAACACAGACACAGTATATATATATATATATATATATATATATATATATATATATATAACACAGACACAATATATATATATATAACACAGACACAGTATATATATATATATATAACACAGACACAGTATATATATATATAACACAGACACAGTATATATATATATATATATATATATATATATATATATATATATATATATATATATAACACAGACACAGTATATATATATATAACACAGACACAGTATATATATATATATATAACACACACATTGGCACCTTGCCGTCTTGACAGACGATAGTTTGTGCTTTAAAAAGGCATAATAACTTTTAACTATGGCGGTAGCGAGTGTGACTGATAAGGCCAATTTGCGCTTTAAATGTCCGTTCACAGTGGGTGCACGTGAACACGTGGTCATTTCCACCATCATGCACGTGAACACGTGGTCATTTCCACCATCATGCACCATCTTACGTCTCAAACGCTTGGTGTGTGACTTTTCTGCAATAATTTTCTCCTTTGACTTTATTCCATTTCTGATATTTGCCCTCCATGCAACACGTTCAGCGGCGACTTGCTCCCAATGTGCATTATCAATGCCTGTATCAATCATGTCCCGCTTACACACATCTTTGTATCGTAGTAGAGGCCGACCCTGAGATCTCTTACCCATCTGTAATTCACCAAAAAAGATATCCTTTGGTATTCTACCATCATCCATCCTCCTAAGATGTCCTATCCATCTAAGTCTACGAAGACTGAGCATGGAATAAACTGTCACACAACCTGATCTTTCCAATACTTCAGTATTTGTGATTTTGTCTTGCCACTTAATACCAAGAATTCTTCGCAGACACCGCATATGAAAGCTGTTTAAATTGTTCTCTTGGTGTGAGTAAGTTGTCCAGGTTTCACTGCCATAGAGAAGAGTACTAAGGACACAGGCTTGATAGACAAGGACTTTTGTTTTGGCAGTAAGCTTCCTGTTCTCCCAGACTCTTTTTCTTAACCTGTTCATTGTTGTTGCTGCCTTACCAATCCGGATGTTGATTTCCTGATCTAGGGATAATTTGCTATTTACCACTGATCCTAGATATGTAAAATGGTCTACTATCTCTAGTTCGGCGTCGTCAATAAAGATTGATGGTACCCCATGTGCACCTTGTGACACCTCTGTGTCTTCTTTTTGCTAATTGTTAAACCAAATTCAGAACAAGCATTGGAGAATGCAGATAGTAGACATTGCAATTCTTCCTCAGAGTGGGTCGTAACTGCAGCATCATCTGCAAAAAGCAACTCTCTGATCAGTACCCTCCTAATTTTGGTCTTAGCCTTCAATCTCTGAGCATTGTAGAGGCCGCCATCTGAGCGTGAGTGAATGTATATACCACCATCCTGATCACGAAATGCATATTTCAGTAGAAGTGAAAAGTATATTCCAAAGAGGGTGGGAGCTAGTACACAACCTTGCTTAACTCCACTCTTGATTTCAAATTCTTCAGAAGTTGCACCATCAAACTTGATTATACCCTTCATGCCTATGTGGAACGATTCCACAATGGACAGAAGAGTTGGTGGGCAGCCAATCTTCTTTAGTGCCTTGAACAGACCCTCACGACTGACCAAATCAAATGCCTTTGTGAGGTCGATGAAGGCAATAAACAGTGGTTGATTCTGTACACGGCATTTTTCTTGCATTTGTCGCAATGAGAATATCATATCAGTGGTAGACCGGTTCTGTCGAAAGCCACACTGTGATTCGGGGTAGACTTGATCTCCTAGGACTTGAAGTCTGCGCAGAACAATTCTGGCAAATACTTTTCCAACAATACACAGAAGTGAGATACCCCTATAGTTGTTGCAGACGCTCCGATCGCCCTTGTTCTTGTACAGTGTTATGATGCTTGAATCTTTGAAATCCTGTGGGACTTGTCCTTCACGCCAGCATAGCTCTATTAGCTGGTGGATCTGTATAGTGAGTGTGTCTTGCCCACTCCTGATAACCTCTATTGGAATCCCATCCTTACCTGGAGCCTTGCCAGATGCAAGTTCATTTATAGCACACTTAACTTCTGTTATGGTGGGAAGTGTGTCCAGGTGGTCAAGAGTTGGTAGAGCCTCTATGGCGTTGAGGGCATTATCCGCTAGTTTGGTCTCACTTGAGTAAAGCTCCAAATAGTGCTCTACCCATCTGTCCATCTGCTGTTTCTTATCAGTGATGACTTCTCCAGTCAAGGTTTTCAATGGTGCACTTCTTTTGATCACTGGACCACAGGCTTTCTTTATTCCTTCATACATGCTTCTTATGTCTCCCTTATCACTTGCGATTTGAATGGACTCACATAACTTGATCCAATAATCATTTGCACACTGCCTGGCAGCCTTTTGCACATCCTTCCTAGCTTGCCTTAGCTCACTCAGAGTGTTACGCGTTGGTCTTTCCTTGTTTCTTAAGAGAGCTTTCTTCTTCTTATCAATCAAGGGCTGCAGAGTCTCGCTGTTGGCCGCAAACCAGTCCTGCCTCTTATGATCCACAGTGCCGTAAACCTTTACGGCAGTTTTACAAAGAGTTTCCTTAAGTTTATTCCATTTATCATTTACTGTACAATTTTCTGGTGTATCAGTGAAAGCGTCTTCAAGTTGCTGTTGAAACTGAAAGCACTTTTCAGGATCATGAGTGTTAATAATATTAATCCTGGGGCTAGATTTGTGTTTAGCTGTGTAGATTCTCTTTGGTCTCAGTCTAACCCTTGCAACAACCAAAGAATGATCCGTATCACAGTCAGCACTGTGGTAACTACGAGTCAATGATATATGGTTCAGATGTTGTCTCCGTGTGATGATGAAGTCCAGCTGGTGCCAATGGCCGGATCTTGGATGTTTCCATGTGACCTTATGCATCTCTTTTGTTTTAAAAAAAGAGTTTGTAATACATAGGTCATTACTGGTGCAATGCTCCAGCAGCCTTTGCCCATTTTCATTCATGCGACCGATGTTGTATTTTCCAAGGCACACTGGCCATGAACTCGAGTCCTTGCCCACGCGAGCATTGAAATCACCGAGCATATAAATGTAGTCGGATTTTGGAACTGCCTTGATCACAGAGTCTAACTCCTCATAGAACAAATCCTTCACATCATCAGAGGAATCGAGTGTCGGTGCATATGCAGTAATAATGGTGGCAAACCCACAAGAGGTTGCCAAGCGCAGGGATAATAGTCTTTCATTTCCTCCTGCTGGAATTTCAATCATTCCCAGTAGCGAATTCTTCACTGCAAAGCCCACACCGTGTTGCCTTTTTTCTGCCTGCCCTTTACCCTTCCAGAAAAAGGTGTAGTTGTTTTCCCTGAGTGACCCTTCCTCAGCGAGGCGAGTCTCCTGCAGGCCAGCAATATCAATGTTAAGACGATTGAGTTCGGCATCAATCACAGCCGTTTTTCTCACATCGTCAATATTGGTCAAGTCAGTGGAAAATCCTGGACACATGGTTCTCACGTTCCAGGTTGCAAGCCGTAGCTTGAGGTTTCTATTTATATTTTTGTTTGTACCTGGTGCATTGGTTTTACAGCCTGCGATTCAGATTTTGTCCTAGCCCCAAGCACCCATTGAAGCAGGCAGGCTGTGGCGGATCAGCACCCAATTGGCTGGGGGATGCCCAGCTTGAGGCGGGCGGTAGCTGATCAGTGACACCTATAGGTGTCTCCCACCGCCAGAGGCAACGCGTGGCGCCACATGTCTACGCCAACTGACAAGGACTTATAACCCGTAACAGTTGCCTCTCGCTTTGATTCCGAGACCAGTTAAGACCAGGGATGGAGTTATTGCCTCTCCATAGCACAAAGCCTGGGCTAAAATATAGAGATCATGTGTTGCCCATGCAGCATGATCCCTTTCTCGGCCTGCCTAGTTCACTCCAGAGGAAAGGTAACACCCCTACATCTGGAACAAGACAAGCTGCAGAAGCTGCCGGATCAGCAAAGCAATGCTCTAACTGTCCGCCTGTCGGAGCTTCGATCCTAGACCAGTCGCCAACCAAGGCTTAGGGCCTGGTCTGCCCTGCTATGACAATTTTGTCTTTAGCTTGCATTTCCTCGCACCAGGGTAAGGCTTGTACCCTCCCAATTGCGCTCTTCCGCCCGAAGCCGTTGGCACAATGTGGGGTGTCGGGTTTGGTAAGCGCCGCCCAACGTTCGGCGCTAACAGAAACCAGGTAGTACCGTCTACTGTTATACGGTAGCTCAGTCATATCTGACTAAGACCTGACTGACATATATAACACAGACACAGTATATATATATATATATATATATATATATATATATATATATATATATATATATATATATATATATATATATATATATATAACACAGACACAGTATATATATATATATATATATAACACAGACACAGTATATATATATATATAACACAGACACAGTATATATATATATATATATATATATATATATATATATATATATATATATATATCACAGACACAGTATATATATATATATATATATATATATATATATATAACACAGACACAGTATATATATATATATATATAACACAGACACAGTATATATATATATATAACACAGACACAGTATATATATATATATATATAACACAGACACAGTATATATATATATATATATATATATAACACAGACAGTATATATATATATATATATAACACAGACACAGTATATATATATATATATATATATATATATATATATATATATATATATAACACAGACACAGTATATATATATATATATATATATATATATATATATAACACAGACACAGTATATATATATATAACACAGACACAGTATATATATATATATATATATAACACAGACACAGTATATATATATATATATATATATATATATATATATATATATATATATATATAACACAGACACAGTATATATATATATATATATATATATATATATATATATATATATAACACAGACACAGTATATATATATATATATAACACAGACACAGTATATATATATATATATATAACACAGACACAGTATATATATATATAACACAGACACAGTATATATATATATATATATATATATATATAACACAGACACAGTATATATATATATATATATATATATATAACACAGACACAGTATATATATATATATATATATATATATATATATATATATATATATATATATATATATATATATATATATATATATATAACACAGACACAGTATATATATATATATATATATATATATATATATATAACACAGACACAGTATATATATATATATATATATATATATATATATAACACAGACACAGTATATATATATATATATATATAACACAGACACAGTATATATATATATATATATATATAACACAGACACAGTATATATATATATATATAACACAGACACAGTATATATATATATATATATATAACACAGACACAGTATATATATATATATATATATATAACACAGACACAGTATATATATATATATATATATAACACAGACACAGTATATATATATATATATATATAACACAGACACAGTATATATATATATAACACAGACACAATATATATATATATATATATATATATATATATATATATATATATATATATATATATAACACAGACACAGTATATATATATATATATAACACAGACACAGTATATATATATATATATATATATATATATATATATATATATATAACACAGACACAGTATATATATCTTGCAACAAACTCAATCCGTGTAAACAGAAATCACAGGGGGGGGGGGTGTGAATAGCAAATAATAATAACAGTAAAATAATACTAATAATAATAAAGCAACGTTAAGGAGACATCTAATAGATGATCTAACCAACAACACAACGAATCCGACGTTTTGATCCTAGCGATCTTCTTCCGCAACAGCACAAATAGATCTAAAGAAAATAAAGTACAATTAGTAAATAAAAACACACATTGAATAAACACAGAAGAATGTCAACAAGAAACGCTAGCGGCCAAATATAGAATCTGTGACTAACAATGTTGTACTCTTTTGCCCACTGATTCAGCAGTTTCGTCCTTATTCACAGCGTTATTTCCAAACTGATCCCTTCTTCCCTTGTTGATTTTCATTGTTATGTCAATTATCTCTTTGTGTGATACACGGCGTTCTGCTTGTGATCTGTTTTTTATTCACTTATCAACGCTGATGTGTTACTATACTTCACGAGTATGGTCTGAGTGTGGTAAAGAAATCTGGCAATACTGTGTTTTAGACATGGTGTGTGTGTGTGTGTGTGTGTGTGTGTGTGTGTGTGTGTGTGTGTGTGTATTGATGCACAGCATAAAGGGATAAAAATGGACCTCTGTTCGCACCATCAGGTGTATTGGCTATATGGTGCCAACCCAATAGCATTATAAGATCAGCACTCTCTGTTCACACCATCAGGCGTATTGGCTATATGGTGCCAACCAACAGCTTTATACCTATCAGCACTCTCTGTTCACACCATCAGGTGTATTGTCTATATGGTGCCAACCAACAGCTTTATACCTATCAGCACTCTCTGTTCACACCATCAGGTGTATTGTCTATATGGTGCCAACCAACAGCTTTATACCTATCAGCACTCTCTGTTTACACCATCAGGTGTATTGTCTATATGGTGCCAACCAACAGCTTTATACCTATCAGCACTCTCTGTTCGCGCCATCAGGCGTATTGGCTATATGGTGCCAACCAATAGCATTATAAGATCAGCACTCTCTGTTCACACCATCAGGTGTATTGGCTATATGGTGCCAACCAATAGCATTATAAGATCAGCACTCTCTGTTCGCGCCATCAGGCGTATTGGCTATATGGTGCCAACCAATAGCATTATAAGATCAGCACTCTTTGTTCGCGCCATCAGGCGTATTGGCTATATGGTGCTGTCAGAGTCTTAAACTTGGCTCGTTATCCCTAACACATGTGAGACAAGTACAAGTACAACATGATTGGACTTGAGACACAACGACACGAAGTTCAATGGATTTATTTACCGATCACATGCAATACGATCTAGTTTGGCATGTGATAATCATTACCATACATATATGATACATCAATACACTTACAGACAACCCACAGCTTACAGTCTATCTCACAAGATGTACAAGCACTCGACTTTCGGGCACAGAACTACACAAGCCTTTCTCTCTCTATACGTCCTGTCTGGTCCGAGTACCCCAAGCTGTCTGTCTGTTTCTCGCAAAGCGCTTGCCCTCTGTGGATTTGCGACACGAGGCCTGCGTGCGTCTTGCGTTGTCCTTGCCTGACCGCTGGCTATCGCGTCAGCCAGCAACCTGTGGGCAGGTAACTAATACTCGCCTGGCGGGCGTAACGATGTTACTGCATCCCGGTTGGGGACTATTCGCCTGGCGGGCGTAACGATGTTCCTGCATCTCGGTTGGAGACATTCCAGATTCTGACAGGTGCCAACCAAATAGCTTTATACCGATCAGCGTGGTCAATATCCCACAGGCCACCTTCACTTACCGGGACATTTTCTGGTGCCAATGTTAGGTTGGTAAGCTGGGAGGGGGGGGGGGGGATGTTACTGAAACAAATTTTAAAAAATAACGCCTCAATCGGGATTCGAACACATTGAGCCAGCACAGCAAGCGGGCTGCCAGCTACGCAGAGAGTGTTTTAAAATGTTAACCATCACAGAACGAAACAAACTGTTCAAACGTCTACCCCCTCCCCTCCCCTTCCCCCCCCCCCATGTGTCTCCACCTTGTCGCGGTTGGGGGGGGGGGGTGGCTTGCGTGTCCCAGAGATCTCAAGAGCATTGTCGTCGGATGCACAACTACATGTCGGACAAGCCTTGGGTTAGGGACCAGACCAAGAGAGACACAACCTTCTGCTCTGCAGGTAGACTGAGGATAGCAGTCATGTCTAAATTAGGCGCACGATGCCGCTAAAGTTTGGTCCGGACACATACTCTAAGGCTCTCAGCTGAGGGATATGGCTGAACGCACCTAAGCCATAAACACTCGGATGTGAGAGCCGGGCCGATACCCACCTACCGACAAATGGAGGTGAGATGCTGAGCACACTACATGCTTAGTTCAGATATTTGTTTGAAGGCTCTCAGCTGGTGGATATGTGTGATTCCCGGATGAGAGGGCCTGGCCGTTTCTCTATCACTGAACGCGCACGGAGGTAAGGTGCTCAGCTGGCAGCACATGAAGCCTACCTCGTGAGCGAGTACTAAAGGTAGAGAAGTGCCCCAGTCGCATGAAATGGTTACGAAAATGTCTGTAACTATACTCATAGAGAGTGTAGTCAAGGTGGGAAAACGTCTCAATAACACGAAATGGAACGCCTGGCTAGCGAATCCATTGCGTGGTCCGATGTCCGAAGCGAAAGCTTAACTGGTTTATGTCGTCCGCACACTGATCGTTCCTGGTTTGTGTTTGAACGAAATGCCCAATAGTTGGAAGTGAGGAATTAAAGCATCCATGCGCAGGACGTGGCAATTCCTCGGGTGAGCCCAGTCTCAGAGCAATATGTGCCGGCTCTGCAACTATGGAAACCTCCTTGGATAGCGGGGAACGCCCATGGTCTGCCCCTACCTTCCCTTGAGGGTTGACCGTGATGTCTTTGACCGTTCTATCTTGACCAGCTGAAATGTGGGCGACATCACAACAATAAGTCCAACGTGCCTAGAAACCCGAGGAAGGCTAGCCACATTAAAAATGCCCGCCGAAGTCGGAAGTGCAATCCTACGGGTGGCAAAATAAAAATTAGCACTACGCTTTTACGTCCGAGTGAAATGTCTTGTCCGAATGTCTCTCGTGCTAGGAACAGCTCTGACTACCTAGTTTCCGAACGCCGCTCATGTCCGGAACAGCTCTGACTAGATAGTTTTTCGAATGTCCGTCGTGCCCGGAACTATAGAGTAGTGCTCTGACTATTTTGTCCCTGGGGCACAACGACAGGCACATGTCCGAATCAAAAACTCGCTGAGTGGATACCGTCTGCAGACCGGTCTGGTTTGTGCGGGAATGGACCGGGGCGAACGAAACGCTCAATATATTGAAGTGAGGAATTAAAGCAGCCATGAGCAGGACGTGACGATTCCCTCGGTGAGCCCAGCACCAGGGCGCTATGTGTCGGCCCTGCAACTATGGAAGCCGCCCTGGATGGCGGAAAATGCCGTGGACTGTCCCTGCCTTCCCTTGAGGGTGATCGTGAAGTCTTCGACTGTTCCAACTTGACCAGCTGGCATGTGGACGGTACCACAAAAGTGAGAGTCTCCCAGAAATGCTAACCTGGTCAAAATTGCACGCTAAAAGTCGGATGTTTTGGCCTAAGGGTTTCGGCCCTAGGGTGCCTAACGAAACACCCCGCAATCACATCTGAAAAAACACTCCGGATGAACGCAATGAAAAAGAAACGTCTCGGTAGGACGTCACGAGGTTTGGAGAAAATCTGCCTCATATAATTTTACCTCCTGTCATTTAAGAGTTAAAAGAAAGAGTTGCGTGTCCTTTACAGAAAGTGTAAATCAACCCCAGCATGTATTACTAGTTTGTGTGGTTTACTAGGCTAGTTCTGTAGTTTGCCATCGTTTTCTAAACAGCCGACACCTCATACCATCGAGATCAACGCAAAGCGGTCTGCTTCCTAATTACCCGCAGCAGATTTCAAACCCTAGGCTCGGTGTGACGGGGAACCCTCGACCCAGTGTGACGGGGAACCCTCGACCCAGTGTAACGGGGAACCCTTAACCACGTGTAACGGGGAAGCCTCGACCACGTGTAGCGAGGAACCCTCGACCACGTGTAACGGGGAACCCTCGACCACGTGTAACGGGGAACCCTCGGCCACGTGTAACGGGGAACCCTCGACCCAGTGTAACGGGGAACCCTCGACCCAGTGTAACGAGGAACCCTCAACCCAGTGTAACGGGGAACCCTCGACCACGTGTGACGGGGAACCCTCGACCACGTGTGACAGGGAATTATCAGACTGCGCCTTCCACTATCCCCTAAACCAGAGTGCGGGTTTATTAAACAAAAAGAACGATGAAAAACAGAACGAAAAAAAAAAAGAACTGTATCGATGTATTTTGTGATCAGCTTTCATTATTAGCAAATCATGGCCCTGGCATAAACGTGATCGATCTCCGTGTCTTTGTGTGTGACATTGGCAAACCTTCACAAGGCGACATGTGATACCGACCCCACTTGACAACAGTCGCAGAGAAACAATGAATTCTCCCGCGCTCGGCCGTCCTTTTATGGTAGTCAGTTGAGTATCTTTTTTATTTTTAAATTGCGTTTTTATTATGCAACCTACATATTTGGATACCTCTTGAAAACACAAATCTAACGGTACCCTATTCAAGTCTGTAGGTCAATTCTAAGCCGAGATATTAATGTTTGTGTGTCAGTTTATCATTTAATATGAACAACTCGGAAAATACGATTTCACCCACACCACTGTTGTAACCCATAAGTTCAAGGGAGATTAAAACTGCCGATGTTTCCTAACTAAGGGAAAGATAACTGCCTCCAATATATATATATATATATATATATATATATATATATATATATATATATATATATATATATATATATATATATATATATATATATATATACAGACGCACACACACACACACGTACACACACACGTACACACACACCTTATCGTCATGTTGTGATGACGTCAGTCTGCACGCGCTGTCAGCACGTGCTGTCTGTCAACGCGAGGCCGGGAGGCGTAGATCCATTTTGACCAGAGAAGTCCTGTTGGAAAATTGTAAAATTATCGATGATCTGGTCCGTGTAGATCAGTGGTTCTCAACCTTTTTTTTTTTTTTTTGGCCCATGCACCCCTTCATTATATGTTCAGAATGTCATTTCCCCCTCCCCTTTCGTATTTCCTCCCTATAAATCCCCCTTCCCCGCCCCTACATAGTATACTTAAAAATGAAAGCTAAATTTAATAACACATATTAGAACACGTCTATACGTCTACATAAAACGTGATTTGCGGGTCTACTACGTTATAAAACGAATTTCAGAAAGATGAGAAGTACAGAACTGTAAAGTATGGAGGGAAACACAATATCAAGTAATCGGTTCTTGTATAATCGAGATTTTTAAATAATCTTAATTCCTAGCCCCCCCCCCCCCACCCCGGAAACCCTAAAATCCCCCCCCCCCCCCAGGGTTGAGAATCACTGGTGTAGAGTGATGAAAAATTACACATAAATACTATAATGCATGTTGAATGAATACATGCATTCATTATCATTATAGTCGCTCTGAATGTTCCATAACAATATTAAATGATCATAGCTGGAGTATGCCGGTCTCCCTGGCTGAGGCGTTAGCAGCTTTCTCCATAACCCCGAATACTCTCGTGGTTGACGTGAGCGCACGAGAATCTGAAGGGGCTCGAGTCGCGCCAGTGACTTACGAGAGTATGGAGCCGGTCGCTCAGAAAGTCGTGGCGTGCTGATGAGCGTAATCTAGCCTAGGAATCAACATACAGTTGAAAGATGCTGGTGTTGACCGCAATATCTTGAAACAGGATGGAAACGCGGGGGAAAAAATTAGCTGGAGTATGACAAGGAAAACTGCTATCTCCCGCCATTGAAATACCACATTACAGCATGCGATCTTCATTCTTTTAGTGTGAGATTGATTGCCAACTTAAATGGTGGAAAATTACAAAATACACGTACAAATGGATGCTATATTGAATAATACATAGTAGAAGAATATATCAAGCTTCATAAGACGGTATTTACGGGTTAACTTACCACTTAGAATAGACAGCCTGATTCTTCGGTATAACAAGGATTCCCGAAGCGCGAGAAATGCAGAGTATAAAACGAGGGAAAAACTATAGCAAGTAATCGGTGTCTGTTTTAACGCGATCTTGAAATAATCGGGGAATTTAACATCATGAGTGCGCGTAATGTCCTCGGACCGGAGACACAAAAATAAGTAACCGAATGTCACCGCAAAACTTATTACGGTTAAATTCGACGATTCTGAATCGTAGTGGCTAGTTTATGGATATTCCCAGAGTCGTTATTCCAGGCCCTACAGGAACAGCAGTAGACATGGCCGAAATGATAAGAGAGCTCTAGCTGTTACACTTCGGCGCGCTGATAGCGGGATAGCGGGGATCAACCCCTGCACCGGCCATTTGGATTTTCGCGTTGACTTCTCGATCAGAAAGCAATGGCAACCTGCTGAATGTAAAATTGCCTAGAACAATCAACCTGGGGTTGAAACTGATCGCAATGTGCTGCAAGAGGCATGGAATTTTAACCACAGAAGCACGCTCATCATCATCATGTGCCATTTTGTAAATGACATTGGCGATCATGTGTCTTCACAGATTTTGGGCCTTAAAATTGATTAGAGAAATTAGACGCAGAGAGAAATTAGACGCAGAGAGAAATTAGACGCAGATAGTCAAGATATTTTGGACATGTTATGAGACAAAATAAGTTGGAGAATTTGGTGACAATTGGCAATATTGAGGGGAAAAGAACAAGGGGAAGGCAGAGAAGTAAATACCTGGATGACTTGGCCACGTGGTATGGTCGAGAAAAGAACACAGAGTAGATCCGTGACTCTGATGATTGTGTCAGATGGCGAAACATTAACCGCCCATGACGCACGATGATGATGATAATGATCGTAGAGCACCATCGTAATTTTTGTTAAAGCCCCATAAATGAGTTACGTAAAGTACATAAGAACATTGCATTTATGCAGGCTTCAGTGCATAGATGGGTAGGTGTTATATCTTTCCCTCTCGTAGCGAACGACTGCAGATGGCATCGAACCCTCGCCCGGCTGTGGTCATGCCATTGCTTGTGTAACGTCCTAACCGTTACACCAATGCGCCCGCTCATCGCGTACCCTGCCGACTGCCGCAGACGTCCGGGCATCTCCACAGATCTCAGTTCCGCGCGTGTGTGTGTGTGTGTGATTTTTTTTTGTAATAACCAAAACAATCATCATCATCATCATCTTCCACTTGTGCTCTCAAGCTTTGTGGGGAGGAACAGTTGACGCTCCAGATTCCGATGGCTAGAATTGGATAGTGTCATTCCGTGTGGCTGTACAAAAGTCAGTAACCTTTTCGTATTCAATCAATCAATCATGTGCCATGACGGAAAGCGTGGGCGGTCATGACTCGCCATTTCACTCGATCACCAGAGTCGTGGATCAGCTCAGTGTTCCTGTCTCGTACATGCCATGTGGCCAAGCCATCCAGATATTTTCCTCTCGGTCTTCCTCTTGGTCTGTTCCCTTCGATCTTGCCAGTTCTCCAGTCCATTTCTTCTCGTATTCTTTTCGTATTAGCGTGCCCAAAAAATGTGGCAGTGTCACTCCGTGTGCCAACCATATTTTTATATACAACAAGCATTGAAACAAATCTATTTGCTTGTGTATTAATATGTTGATAACATATTACATAATTATTCTACTCTTTGTTAAAAACGTCTATTTAAAAATTAAAATTTAAAAACAATTAAAAAATTATATACAATTATTATGTTTTGCAAACATTGAATATAAAAGTATTATCTTGAATTGATATTACAGAACTGCTATGTTTATACTGTGTCCAGAGAGAAAGTCCAATAGTCTGAAAACAAACCATATTAATTGTGTTGTATTATTAAATAATCACACGAACTGTTGCGAGTATGCGACAACGGAAAGACCTAACAAAATCATAGGCTTCTATTTAATTTGTTATTAAATGCAACTTTATATGAGATCGTATGTAGTATTTCAATCCACCAAGCGTGCCAATGTAAATCTAAAAACTAACCACACAACCACACAACCAACTAACCACCCAACCACACAACCAACTAACCACCCAACCAACTAACCACCCAGCCACACAACCAACTAACCACCCAACCACACAACCAACTAACCACCCAGCCACACAACCAACTAACCACCCAACGACACAACCATCTAACCACTCAACCACACAACCAACTAACCACTCAACCAACTAACCACCCAGCCACACAAACAACTAATCACCTAACCACACAACCAACTAACCACCCAGCCACACAACCAACTAACCACCCAACCACACAACCAACTAACCACCCAGCCACACAACCAGCTAACCACCCAACCACACAACCAACTAACCACCCAACCACACAACCAACTAACCACCCAGCCACACAACCAACTAACCACCCAGCCACACAACCAACTAACCACCCAGCCACACAACCAACTAACCACCCAGCCACACAACCAACTAACCACCCAGCCACACAACCAACTAACCACCCAGCCACACAACCAACTAACCACCCAACCACACAACCAACTAACCACCCAACCACACAACCAACTAACCACCCAACCACACAACCAACTAACCACCCAACCACACAACCAACTAATTACCCACCCACACAACCAACTAACCACCCAGCCACACAACCAACTAACCACCCAGCCACACAACCAACTAACCACCCAGCCACACAACCAACTAACCACCCAGCCACACAACCAACTAACCACCCAGCCACACAACCAACTAACCACCCAGCCACACAACCAACTAACCACCCAGCCACACAACCAACTAACCACCCAACCACACAACCAACTAACCACCCAGCCACACTACCAACTAACCACCCAGACACACAACCAACTAACCACCCAGCCACACAACCAACTAACCTCCCAGCCACACAACCAACTGACCACCCAGCCACACAACCAACTAACCACCCAGCCACACAACCAACTAACCACCCAGCCACACAACCAACTAACCACCCAGCCACACAACCAACTAACCACCCAGCCACACAACCAACTAACCACCCAACCACACAACCAACCACCCATCCATCCAAGTAAGCAATCATCCAATATACCAAATTCCCAACCAACCACCCGTTACCGGACAACAATATCTAATGCTGGATTAACTGGATCTTCTTATCTGTCACCTGCTGGCGGATGTACTTGCTAGCAGCCCACATTAAACCCGTAGCGTTAGGAACAATCCCCATCCCCATACACTCATAACAGTAGCAAAGAACAATGCTACGTATCAACAGTATCGTAAGACTCGACTAAGGAGGATTGGCGTCGACACCCATAGGGTAGCAAAGAATAGTGCTTCTTATCAACAGTATCGTAAGAAACTACTAAGGAAGACTGGCATCGGGGTAGCTACTTCATCTCATAGAGAAACCTAGCAACAAATGTAAACAAGCACGAGCGTATGTTCCAGGCCAGCTGTTGGCAAGGGATGGTTGAGGTACTATATCCTCTTGCAAGATAAAAGGTAGACAAGAATGGTACAATAATGGACAGTGCACCGACTTCGCATACATCGTTCTTAATACAATACTGGACTGTGCACCGACTTCGCGTACATCGTTCTTAATACAATACTGGACTGTGCACCGACTTCGCGTACATCGTTCTTAATACAGTACTGGACTGTGCACCGACTTCGCGTACATCGTTCTTAATACAGTACTGGACTGTGCACCGACTTCGCGTACATCGTTCTTAATACAATACTGGACTGTGCACCGACTTCGCGTACATCGTTCCTAATACAATACTGGACTGTGCACCGACTTCGCGTACATCGTTCCTAATACAATACTGGACTGTGCACCGACTTCGCGTACATCGTTCCTAATACAATACTGGACAGTGCACCGACTTCGCGTACATCGTTCTTAATACAATACTGGACTGTGCACCGACTTCGCGTACATCGTTCCTAATACAATACTGTACTGTGCACCGACTTCGCGTACATCGTTCCTAATACAATACTGGACTGTGCACCGACTTCGCGTACATCGTTCATAATACAATACTGGACTGTGCACCGACTTCGCGTACATCGTTCTTAATACAATACTGGACTGTGCACCGACTTCGCGTACATCGTTCTTAATACAATACTGGACTGTGCACCGACTTCGCGTACATCGTTCTTAATACAATACTGGACTGTGCACCGACTTCGCGTACATCGTTCTTAATACAATACTGGACTGTGCACCGACTTCGCGTACATCGTTCTTAATACAATACTGGACTGTGCACCGACTTCGCGTACATCGTTCTTAATACAATACTGGACTGTGCACCGACTTCGCGTACATCGTTCTTAATACAATATTGGACAGTGCACCGACTTCGCGTACATCGTTCTTAATACAATACTGGACTGTGCACCGACTTCGCGTACATCGTTCTTAATACAATATTGGACAGTGCACCGACTTCGCGTACATCGTTCTTAATACAATATTGGACAGTGCACCGACTTCGCGTACATCGTTCTTAATACAATACTGGACAGTGCACCGACTTCGCGTACATCGTTCTTAATACAATACTGGACTGTGCACCGACTTCGCGTACATCGTTCTTAATACAATACTGGACTGTGCACCGACTTCGCGTACATCGTTCTTAATACAATATTGGACAGTGCACCGACTTCGCGTACATCGTTCTTAATACAATACTGGACTGTGCACCGACTTCGCGTACATCGTTCTTAATACAATATTGGACAGTGCACCGACTTCGCGTACATCGTTCTTAATACAATACTGGACTGTGCACCGACTTCGCGTACATCGTTCTTAATACAATACTGGACTGTGCACCGACTTCGCGTACATCGTTCTTAATACAATACTGGACTGTGCACCGACTTCGCGTACATCGTTCTTAATACAATATTGGACAGTGCACCGACTTCGCGTACATCGTGCTTAATACAATACTGGACTGTGCACCGACTTCGCGTACATCGTTCTTAATACAATATTGGACAGTGCACCGACTTCGCGTACATCGTTCTTAATACAATATTGGACTGTGCACCGACTTCGCGTACATCGTTCTTAATACAATACTGGACTGTGCACCGACTTCGCGTACATCGTTCCTAATACAATATTGGACTGTGCACCGACTTCGCGTACATCGTTCCTAATACAATCATGGACAGTGCACCGACTTCGCGTACATCGTTCCTAATACAATACTGGACTGTGCACCGACTTCGCGTACATCGTTCTTAATACAATACTGGACTGTGCACCGACTTCGCGTACATCGTTCTTAATAGGATAATGGACAGTGCATCTACTTCAAATACATCTTTCCTAATGCAATAATGGACAGTGCACCGACTTTACATACATATTTCCTAATTCAATAATGGACTGTGCACCAACTTTACATACATCTTTCCTAATTCAATAATGGACTGTGCAACGACTTTACATACATCTTTCCTAATACAATAATGAACAGTTCACCGACTTCACGTTCAATTTCCCTAATACAACTCCCAGGCAGCTATTCTTCCAACTGGTAATACCTGAGAATAGTCAAACTCTTCTTTCTTGTTTTATTTTTTTCGCTCGGAGGCAGGAGTCCTGACAGGGCCGTCACATGTTGCAGGTCTGAATGCACACAGTAATACGTTACCCGTGTTTATCTCGCTTAGACTACGAACCCAGGCTTAGAACAGCATATGACAGTATCAGCATAGAGTCCTATCAACTAAGCTAACGCGCCAGCTAATAATCTTGATGTGATGGGGGGTGTCACATGTTGTAGGCCTGAATGCGTGAAGTAGGTGGCCAGGTTCTCCCGCACTTAGACAGACCACGAACCAAAACGTCGACCCCTCGTCCGATCGAGTTCACAACATTATCACCGTATCTTCCTATCAACTACGCTAACGCGTCCTCTAGTAGCCAAATTAATACCATTTTTTTTCCTGGTAACATTAACGGAGACAGACAGATGAAGGCAGACAGATAAGATGCCTAACAACTTTTCATCAAGGCCTAAGAAGATATCAATGCACGACTTGACACATCCTTCTGGAGAACAAGAGCTATGGAGAAGCATGGTCGCACACGCCAGTTTGTAAGGTACTTGAGTATGATGGTGATGCTAATGATGCTGACGGTGAGGTTTATCTGCGAGCGAGAGATGCTGGTGAGAGGAAACAGTCCTGTCCCCCCCCCCACCCCCCACCCCTCCCCGGTGGCGACATCTGACATGACGTAGGTTTTACTGAATTGGTAACACACCTGGGTCGCAATTAATAAACATAATATCACCAACACGATCATCAACATCAGCATCGTCACATGTCAAGGTAATAACCGCAGGCGGCCACGGTTCCCCAGCTCACTCGATCACGCCACCGATCAGACCTGTTCTTGTCCTGACTATGTCCTGTCCCCGTGCCATCCAGCCATTTATGGCGAAGTACATCTCGTAAAGGGAAAGCTAATAATACACATGCAAAAATCAGTCCAATCCACTAGAAGCAGCAGCAGGTGAATGGGTTATGATTGGGTTCAAAGCGAGAGAACGCAAAAAAAAAAAGTCATTTAAAACAAAATAAATAGCCTGTATAGTTTAACAGTAGCCGTGGTTCAGCAGCGGCTGGCCCGCTGTCCCGCGGACCATGTGTTCCTATCCTCATCAAGATGAATTTAAAACATTTTACCTAGGCTCCAAGGCAGACTACAATGTGTACCAGGAAATGTCTGGGAAAGAAAAAGCGGCCGATATGAGACTGAACACATGGCCCATGGGGTGGCGATTGATCTATAAAAGCAGGAGGTTAGCACCATATATCCACCACTCTTGAAGACGTGTAGACGCTTCCTTTACATTGCATTATAATTTAATGAGCACGATTCCTTTTTTGTATTCCCAAGCTACAGAAAGGCGCTAGTTTCCTGCCCAGCCTTTCGTCGGTCGTTTCGCTGCTTTTTCTTAACTCTTCCATTTCTATGTGGCAATTAGCCCCTGCATGTTTTTACGCCCTTGCCTGTTGATTGCTGTTTTCATCATCATAAATACACCGCTCATTATCGACAGCGCCAGACATTCAAGTAATTGTCGCCTCTTGTTTGATGTCATGATTTAGGCTAATTTACCTCAGCATTTGATCAGTGTCGATCCCTCTTCTAAACTGATGCTAACGTCAGATTTTCAGTTGGAAATTATACATCTTGATTACAGCCGTGATATGAAACTTGTTGCACATTTACTCAGTCAAACAAGTTTATCTCCATAAGTTCTCTAGATGTACGAAGGAAGCACGTGTGTGACGTCTTGCCAACATTTGGCTCGCAGCTGTACGTCTGGCAGTGATACCGCACCGAATGCTGCGACTGGAACGCGCATGTTTCGTGCCTTTGATGTGGGATGCAGAATTATGAAATGACCTGGCAGATTGTGTTCTGAAATGGGCTGTTAGTATTCAGTTTTGAAATATAACTACAATCTTAAACTATGAATTTGGTCATTATGCATTCTGAAATAGACTTTTAGTTGGCGTTTGTAATAATAGACTATTGTAATACTCAAAGCATTGTTTCCTCCTTTTGAATTTAAATACTGTATTGTACTGGCACCTTGCCGTCTTGACAGACAATAGTCTGTTACATTTTTCTTAAATAACTCTCTATAGCACAAAGCCTGGGCTGAATTGTGGAGACCATGCAGGATGATCCCATTCTCTGCCTGCCTAGTTTACTCCCAAGGAAAGGTAACAACAATACATCTGGAACAAGACAAGCTGCAGAAGCTGCCGGATCAGCAAAATATGCTCTAACTGTCTGCCTGTCGGAGCTTCGATCCTAGACCAGTTGCCAACCAAGGCTCAGGACCTGACCTGCCATTCTATGACATTTAGTCTTTAGGTTGCATTTCCTCGCACCAGGATAAGGCGCCTAGCCTCCTAGTTGCGCCTCTTCGTCTGAAGCCGTTATTTTAATAATAAAGACACAAGAAAAATGTTGCACAATGTTTAGCCTGGCATATTTCGCTGCATCGTAAACTGCATATTGCAAAAGTCACTCAACATTAAATTAAGCAAACAATGAACCCTTCAAGCTGAAATGTATAACAATCGTGTTCCACGGTAATTTAAACTGACTACCACGGTTATTTAAAACTTACTTTCATGTCTTCTTTGTTTACACAGCAACAGTATAGCCATTCGAATCACACCTGCTTCAGCGTAGACTAACATTCTTCTGTTTCCTGTGTTACACAGCATAGACAACGATTTGTCTCTATCAATTGCGTGACAGGATTCAAGCAGTTGCCGTGCTATTGCCTAGCTGTAATATCTTAGGTTGAGAAAATTACATGATAGATTCATCATCATCATCATCATCATCATCATCATCATCATCATCATCATCATCATCATCATCATCATCATCATCATCATCATCATCATCATCATCACCCCCATCATCATCATTATCACGATGTTAGTAGTTTCGAAGACTGGTGTTGAAGTGTAATCATGTCACTTCACTTTCATGTATTCTCAGTAATGTACTCTAAGAAATAAGAAAAGTCTGACCTGAAAAGTTTCCTCATTTGTCTGCGGGATCTAATTGGAAACTTTCCCGTCATGGTGTGTACAAGAGTCCATTACTTTATGTGTTTACCCAACTGCCAAGGGATGTTTTACTTGCGCAACAACACACACGGGCGTCCGATCTCACTACTCAGAGACCAGGGGAAATTTTGTTACTTGACGTCCACGTGAAAAATTCCCAGTCCTCACCGGGGCTTGAATCCGGGACCTCCAGTACTCGAGGCGGACACCATACCTCGAGACCACCGCCCCCCCCCCCCACCCCCCGGCGCCGCTAGGGCAAAATTTTCGAGTTGAAATCGACCCAAAGTATTTCAGGCCCCTCGCCGGTGCTACGGAGTTCGTACACTGAGCTGAGATTCTCCGGACTCAGGCTTGAGTTAGGAGTAGAACGGAGCACTTATGGGTTACACCCGGTGCCGTGATGTTGGTCTGTCGACTAAACTAAACTAAACTAAACTAAACTATTCATTTACCCAGGGAGTTCCTACTGGTGTATACACACACGAGGCTAGTTCCATAGACACAATATAGCTTAAGGAGTATAAAAGGCTTAGCTTATTTCTTTCACTTTGAACCCAATACACCTCTTGGTGTGGAAGAGGGTCCTTCATTTAACTGTCTTTTCTAGGGAGGACATTACACCACCACTGCGGGACATTACATCACACTGCAGGACATTACATAATACCGCAGGACATTACACAGCACTTCAGGACATTACATAACACTGCAGGACATTACATAACACTGCAGAACAACACACCACACTGCAGGACATTACATCACACTGCGGGACATTACATAATACCGCATGGCATTACATACCACTGCAGGACATTACATAATACCGCAGGACATTACATACCACTGCAGGACATTACATAATACCGCATGGCATTACATACCACTGCAGGACATTACATACCACTGCAGGACATCACACCACCAGAGGCAACTCAGCGGTACATCAGACGAGCTCGCGTGCCCAAACACATAAACACACAGAGAATGGATGATGATGAGAGGGAGAGGGGGAGAGAGAGTGATTAAAATAGACAGAGAGCGAGTGACAGACAGACCGAGCGAGACAGACAGACACAGCGAGCGAGCGAGATACGGACAGATGAGCGAGAGACAGACAAACAGCGCGAAAGAGACAGACAGGCAGACAGATAGACAGTCAGAGAGCGACAGACAGACAGACAGACAGATATGAGTGGAGGGGGGGGGGGGACCGCTGTAAAACAAAGCTTTAATGAGCAAAACAACTCAGCAAAAACCACCGGACAAAGATCAAGTAACATGCATATTCATAATGTGCAACAATTATATAGTAATAGAAATTAATGGCAGAGCCATAGAAAAAACACACAACACAGAAACAGGCATGGATCGATACGACAATTTTCATCTTAACCACGGCCCATTAAACAATAATGAATCTTATGCACTAATCAATGGAAGGAGATAGGATGGGCGCAAAGACAGATGTGGCCTGTGTCTCGCTGATGGAGAATCCCTGTTTCTTATCCATCATTCTCCGCTGCGGCTACTGCTACTGTATTCATGTAATTGCAATATCTAGTGCTACGGCGGCTACGAGAAATATTGGTCGGTGTTGTAGTTGCTGCTGTTGCGTAGGATTGTGGTGTGAATGGTGGTAGTGGGGGTGTGGTTGTAGTAGATCCAAGTTGATGCGGGTTGTTAACCCTTGTGCGACTTGAAAGATCAGAGATTTGATTCCATCTCTATTAAAGGGGTTAAAGACAAGATGATCGGCAGTGTTGTACCGGGTTCTACCGGTTGATTGTTAGGGGTTGATTGTGACGTTCTGTTACGGAGATGCAACTAAATTTAGTATCGCCATCAAGTGTCTTGCCGACTGGCCTGGGCGATCATGGCTCTCCACAAACTGCGATCTCCGACGGCATGTCATCCTCTATCTCTCTTTCCACAAATGTTTTCCAGTTGTCACAAAATGTTAAATTTGTTGTCTTCTCATAACGTTGCCAAAAAGATTTACTGCCTTCTTTTAATGCGTGTGCTAAGTTGTCTTTGCGGCTTAGCCTACGTAAAAATACCCAGATTTCTTTTTTTTTTTTTGTTGGACTGTCCAAGGAATTTCCCTAGGATCTTCAGTATATGTGAAAGTATAACACAAGTAGAGACTAGAAGACTCATTAGACAACATGAGAATTGAAAGCTGTAGTTACCGGCCGGGATTCGAACCTGTCACCTCCAAATGATAACAGTACCTCGCTGCAGGAATAAGTGTATTTGACACATGACAAATTAGACACCCCTAAAAAGGTGTCTTCATTAACCAGATCTATCATCTACTACATGAACCCACAACTATGAAATATGGAGATAATTGTACATACACATCGCTATACTCACGCTTGTGCTCGTTCATAGCTGTACCCAAACACAACTGTACATATCTAGTTTTACGACACTTGTACGCTTCAACTGCGCCTGTATGTATTAGTACCCATGCGTGGTTTACTGTGTCTATTTGTAGCAGTAGCCATGTTTGTTGTACCGAGTCTGTATGTAGCAGTAACCATGTTTGTTGTACCGTGTCTACATGTAACAGTAGCCATGTTTGTTGTACCGTGTCTGCATGTAGCAGTAGCCATGTTTGTTGTACCGCGTCTGTATGTAACAGTACCCATGTTTGTTGTACCGTGACTACTTGTAGCAGTACCCATGTTTGTTGTACCGTGTCTACATGTAGCAGTAGCCATGTTTGTTTTACCGTGTCTACATGTAGCAGTAGCCATGTTTGTTGTACCGCGTCTGTATGTAGCAGTAGCAATGTTTGTTGTACCGTGTCTACATGTAACAGTAGCCATGTTTGTTGTACCGTGTCTGCATGTAGCAGTAGCCATGTTTGTTGTACCGTGTCTGTATGTAGCAGTAGCCATGTTTGTTGTACCGAGTCCGTATGTAGCAGTACCCATGTTTGTTGTACCGTGTCTACATGTAGCAGTAGCCATGTCTGTTGTACCGTATCTACATGTAGCAGTAGCCATGTTTATTGTACCGTGCCTGTATGTAGCTGTACCCATGTTTGTTGTACCGTGTCTACATGTAGCAGTAGTCATGTTTGTTGTACCGTGTCTACATGTAGCAGTAGCCATGTTTGTTGTACCGTGTCTACATGTAGCAGTAGCCATGTTTGTTGTACCGTGTCTACATGTAGCAGTAGTCATGTTTGTTGTACCGTGTCTGTATGTAGCAGTAGCCATGTTTGTTGTACCGTGTCTACATGTAGCAGTAGCCATGTTTGTTGTACCGTGTCTGTATGTAGCAGTAGCCATGTTTGTTATACCGTGTCTACATGTAGCAGTAGCCATGTTTGTTATACCGAGTCCGTATGTAGCAGTAGCCATGTTTGTTGTACCGTGTCTACATGTAGCTGTAGCCATGTTTGTTGTACTGTGTCTACATGTAGCAGTAGCCATGTTTGTTGTACCGTGTCTACATGTAGCAGTAGCCATGTTTGTTGCACCGTGACTACATGTAGCAGTGGCCATGTTTGTTGTACCGTGATTACATGTAGCTGTAGCCATGTTTGTTGTACCGTGTCTGTATGTAGCAGTAGCCATGTTTGTTATACCGTGTCTACATGTAGCAGTAGCCATGTTTGTTGTACCGTAACTACATGTAGCAGTAGCCATGTTTGTTGTACCGAGTCCGTATGTAGCAGTAGCCATGTTTGTTGTACCGTATCTGTATGTAACAGTAACTATGTTTGTTGTACCGTGACTACACTACATGTAGCAGTAGCCATGTTTGTTGTACCGAGTCCGTATGTAGCAGTAACCATGTTTGTTGCACCATGACTACATGTAGCAGTGGCCATGTTTGTTGTACCGTGATTACATGTAGCAGTAGCCATGTTTGTTGTACCGTGACTACATGTAGCAGTAACCATGTTTGTTGTACCGTGTATGTATGTAGCAGTAACCATATTTGTTGTACAGTATCTGTATGTAGCAGTAACTGTGTTTGTTGTACCTTGACTACATGTAGCAGTAGCCATGTTTGTTGTACCGTGACTACATGTAGCAGTAACCATGTTTGTTGTACCGTATCTGTATGTAGCAGTAACTGTGTTTGTTGTACCGTGACTACATGTAGCAGTAGCCATGTTTGTTGTACCGTGTATGTATGTAGCAGTAACTGTGTTTGTTGTACCGTGACTACATGTAGCAGTAGCCATGTTTGTTGTACCGTGTATGTATGTAGCAGTATCTGTATTTGTTTCCTGTATGTTATACATACCATTGCTGGTGTGAGAGAGCTATTTATTCTGCATATAAACAAAATTCAAGATTAGAAATCAGCCATGTGCACATGTGGATTGGCGCCGCAGACAGCAGATCACGTACCCCAAGACTGTCCAAAATACAACATATCTAGGCACACCTTCTGGCCTGGAGACGCAACAGTGAATCATAATCGCTATGGAGCGTTGAGTAAACAAAACAATACAGTGAAATTTATACACGTGACAATATTGCAGATATAGACAGATTTCTAGTGAGTGGAAGAAGAAGAAGAAGAAGAAGAAGAAGAAGAAGAAGAAGAAGAAGAAGAAGAAGAAGAAGAAGAAGAAGAAGAAGAAGAAGAAGAAGAAGAAGAAGAAGAAGAAGGTACACCCGTAACAGATTCCTGCTATAAGGCGTGTGTTTATTTGTTTATTTAAATTATTTGTTTAAACTCCCACGGCCAAACAAACAGTAAATACTGTAAACATTCAAAAGGATGATATTCGACCGCTAGCTGATAAGTAAACATTACGCAGATCTATTTACTTCAAATAATTCCTGTCTATATTTGAGGTCCGAGAACGGAGGAAAGAAGAGAGGGAGGGAGTGAAGGAGGGGAGGAGGAGGAGAGAGTTATTGAAACAGCAATCGAGTGTGCACGGTTCATAAAGCAATCTTGGAAGTAATGACAGGACGATGACGTGCCGTCTGTGCCCTGTTTGGGCGATCAATACCAGCCGGAAATAGAGGGAGCTCATCACAGGACAGCGCCAAGGGGGATAATCCGTCCTGTCGGATTATTCTAGGAACTTGGTTCAAAATAAAAACAACTTGACATTGGCAGGGACAGATAAGGAAGGAGGAAGGAAGAACGTAACGTTGGGGAGGGAGGGGTTAGGATATTACATTTGTCCCTGGCAGAGCATGCGAGCTACTGTGGCTGTGTTTGTAAGAGTGCGCGCGTGCGTGCGTGCGTGCGTGTCAGTGTAAGTGTGTGCGTGCGTGTGTGTTAGGGGAGGGGAGGGGAACACAGGGAGAGGAGGCGGGACTGGAGTTCAACTTTCCAATTGCTTATTACCATTCAAGAATTCAAAGACGCAATCGGTTTATTTCTCAGCCGACGCAATCGGTCCAGACAGAAATGACATGGGTGACAATCAACTCAACTGATACAAACACGCATATACATATTCGCGCACATCACACACGCGTATATAAGAAATACAAGAATTGTTTTTGTTTTTCCACAACGAGAATGTAGTACAACAATATAATGAAATTAGAGCTTGAACATCTAAAAGAAATTGGAAGTCGACCTGACAAATTTGACATAATAAAGTGAATTCGTTGTAGCACAAAAGTGTATACTACTGAACGTAAATTTGCCAAGACATCAACAACAGCAAAAAATGCTGGTTTGATTGCAAACGTCCTGGCCAGGATATGCAACTAACATTTAATATAAGTGTATCGGGCTTCAATAAGCACTGTTTCAAGTTTGCTTTCCTTAGCCTTTCATTGTCCCGAGTCTACCTGCAAGGCAGCAGGTTTGTGTCTCTCATCATCTGGTTCCGATCCCTTAACCTGTCCGTCATGTGAGGCCTTAGCTTTAGCCGCGCGACCACCGGCTTAGTTCTTGGGGTTGTTGGAACAAGCAGGCCCCTCCTCGGCAGCAAGGTGAAGACACGACAGAAGCGCGTGAATATAGGATGAGAAAGAGGGGAGAACACGCAGGCAAAGAAGGCAGAACGCTGTCAACTTTCCGATTTCATATTGTCATCTAAGAATTCACAGAAGCAATTGGTTTATTTCTCAGTTGACACAATCGGCTGAGGAGGAGATATGAAACGGGTGACTACTCAATTGTTACAAACACGCACATGCATACGCACGCAAGCCCGCACAGAAGCACATATAAGAAGCACAATTATTCTTCTTTGTTTTTAGACTGAAAATGTCAGACAATATGGTGAAATTACAAACCAAAAATGGGCGGGGGGGGGGGGGCGGCGAATATGAAGAAGAAATCAGAAGACAAGATGGCGTATGTAACATCATAAAGTGAATTGCTTTGTACTGTTTCGTCAAGCCTATGGCTCAATCCGCTGCGCTGCGGATGATGGCGGCAACAATCTGTGAGCAGCGCCATCTATTCCTCCTATACGAGGGTTTGGTCATGTTTGTTTTTGAGTATGCGATGGCGATCCTGACTCTCAGCCGTAAGCAGATAGAAAGGATGGAAATGATACAAAACGAAGCTATGCGCATTATTCTTGGATGTACAAGAGATACAGCATGCAGGACGATGCACTACCTTCTTGATTTGCCAACCATTGAAGACAGACTACAAATTTGCAGAGCGCGTGCCTACCTCAGAGTTAACTCAAACACATAACATCCACCGCATAGTGAAATTAGGAAGGTGAAGGGCAGCAGGTTAAAAAGAGGAAGGTCGTGGATGGGTCAAGCCGACGACATTCTTCAACAGGTGTGTTCACTTGAGGACTTAGAACCTGGCGAGGAATGGGTACAAGTGCCAATAGATTTCTGTACGTCCTTTTCAGTTTGTATCCAACTAGACAGAAAATGCAGACAAGAAAATCCGGCTGCTGTGGAGGCGAAAGTGCAAGCGTTGATTTTCGAGAATTCGTTAGACGATGATGCTGTCATTTACACAGATGGGCCGGTCTTCCGACATGTGAGAAGCTCATGGGCCTTTACGGTGCGGGCCGGAGGGAGAATTGTGAAGGAGGACTCTGGTGCATTTGCTGAGACCGCAAGTAGCCTGACTATGGAAGTCATGGCAGTAAGTAAAGCAATAACATGGCTCGAGACGCAGACATTCAATAGGGCATGTTTCCTTAGCGACTCAATGAACATGCTCAAGAGGATCCGAAGAGAGTGGTTTCTGTCTCTGGAGTGGTCTCGGCTGACCAAGATTAGCTTCATCTTCGTGCCAAGGCATGCGGGAGTACAAGGAAATGAGCAGGCTGGCAGGCTTGCATGTAGGGCTACCGTGGAGGGTGGACGAGCCATGGACCAGGGTGATATACCGAATACTCTACGAGAAGTCAGACTTTTGAGAGAACCAAGCGATGACTGTGAATCTACCACCATAGTCAGACTGCGAGAACAGCAAGTTAAAAGACGTGTGGCCAAATAAGAACACTATGCTGGAAGCTCGTAGAAAAACTAAGAAGTATAAACGGACTGACACTAAAGTGGGGGTTATAGCTTCACTAGATTTTATTAGAAGGCAGGAAGTAAAATGGTTTGGCCATGCAAGTAGGTTACCAAGGAACAGTATACCACAACAAGCAATGATGTACAGACCAGAGGGAAGCAGAGGAAGAGGCCGACCACGTAAACGATGGACGCAGAGAATAACAGAGTCCATGGGAATATCGATACATGAAGCCCAAACGCAGGCACTCTCCCGCTGTTGATACTTCACCTCGACACCGCAAGGTACAAGAGGAACATGATGAGATGAGATGAGATGAGATGAGATGCGGGATGCCAAAGAAACTTAATAAACCAACACAGAACTAGTGTCGTGAGCCGCTGCACGTTGAGGTATTTACTGAGGAGGGGATCCGAGCACTTATGGACTGAATGGTTCGATGTGCAATAAGGCTGATCTGTCGACTAACTAACTAATTTGTCATCGTTACATTTAGTGCCTGTCATTATCTGAGCAAGACCTTGTGTTGTACTGTCGCTGGGACTCCTTGCAGATCAGAGAATAAAGTAATTCTCAGTTTGATCCAAGTCAAACATTGACCAGGTGATAATAAAGGTTAAGCGGGGTTTTTCTGCGAAGCGGGTGATGGCGGCGGCAAAATGTGAGCAGCGCCATCTATGTAGAGTAATTCTCTTTTACACACTTTAAGGCGACTGGGCATATGCTGCAAGGCACGTATTTGTATAGACCAGTCGGTATTAGTGGGTGATGTGGGTAGTATCACATCGGTCACCTTTACTTCCCTCGACACGTTCTAGTGCCTATTTAGGCGGGGTCCACCTGGCAGCCTATTGAAATAAATTCCGATAGGTCAGAGGAGACTGTCGGGAAACAAAAAATAATAATAACAGTATGTTGTTAAGTTAAATTTCGTTCCTGCAAGTACCGCGGAAATTATCACGAAGTAGAGCATGTTAATGTGAGAGAGAGGGGGGAGAGAGAAAGCGCGAGATAGAGAGAGGCAGAGAGAGAAAGTGTGAGAGAGAGAGAGAGAAAGGGGAGAGAGAGAGAGAAAAAGAGAGAGAGAAACAGAGAGACAGGCAAATAGAGAGTGATATAAAGAGAGAGTGATATAAAGAGAGAGAAAGAGAGAAGGGAAGAGAGAGGGGTGAAAAGAGAGAGAGAGAGAGAGAGAGAGAGAGAGAGAGAGAGAGAGAGAGAGAGAGAGAGAGAGTTCAGGCAAACATATCAAACGATACCATACAGGTTTCAACCACGTGTTGCAGACATGTGTCCTAATTACATTCAGCGGCAAGAACAGAACTGGACCGCAGATGCAATAACCGGCAATTCCAAGACATGACCATATGGAGGACAGCCATTTATAATTACATCGTTCATTTTGATACTAACAGATGTATGCAGAAGCAGAAGAAAAGGATGATGATGTTGATGAGGAGTTTTATAAATGTGTTCACTAACTTTGAAGTCAAGCCTAGTCCATAAACGTGCTACAACTTGCCACTACTGGAAAATGCAATGGGCTGAGTTTTTTGCGTGTGGATTAGCTTTCCCTATTATCAGTGTCCCTCGCCATCAGGCAAAGCCTTCTGAGGTACTCGTAAATTATGTTCCGAAGTCAAGAACGAGAATTCAAAATTGTAGTCCAACTGACCGGTGTAGGGGTTGAACCAGCTATCTCGGCATCAGCACATCGGAAGTTTAAAGGCGACCGTACTTATCCATTCGACCATGTTGATCTCCGTTGATGATGATGAAGTAGAAAAAGGGGCCGATGGGGAGGATAAGTAGAGGAAGAGAAGTAAGAGGAGGACGAGGATGCTGAAAAGGAAGTAGAAGATAACTGATTAGAAAAATTAGACGTAGAGAGTCAAGATTTCTGAGGCACAGTATGAGGAGAAATAACCTTGAAACTTAATGACAACTGGCAACATTGCTGGGGAGATAGCATGGAAACTTAGTGACAACTGATAACATTGCTGGGGAAATAGCATGGAAACTTAGTGACAAATGACAACATTGCTGGGGAAATAATCTTAAAACTTAATGACAACTGGCTATATTGCTGGATAAATAACCTTGAAACTTAATGACAGCTGGCAACATTGCTGGGGGAAAAACCTTGAAACTTTATGACAACTGGCGACATTGCTGGGGAAATAACCTTGAAACTTGATGACAACTGGCAACATTGCTGGGGAAATAGCATGGAAACTTAATGACAACTGGCAACATTGCTGGGGAAATAGCTTTGAAACTTAATGACAACTGGCAACATTGCTGGGGAGATAGCGTGGAAACTTAGTGACAACTGATAACATTGCTGGGGAAATAGCATGGAAACTTAGTGACAAATGACAACATTGCTGGGGAAATAATCTTAAAACTTAATGACATCTGGCTATATTGCTGGATAAATAACCTTGAAACTTAATGACAGCTGGCAACATTGCTGGGGAGATAGCGTGGAAACTTAGTGACAACTGATAACATTGCTGGGGAAATAGCATGGAAACTTAGTGACAAATGACAACATTGCTGGGGAAATAACCTTGAAACTTGATGACAACTGGCAACATTGCTGGGGAAATAACCTTGAAACTTGATGACAACTGACAACATTGCTGGGCAAATAACCTTGAAACTTGATGACAACTGGCGACATTGCTGGGGAAATAACCTTGAAACTTGATGACAACTGGCGACATTGCTGGGGAAATAACCTTGAAACTTGATGACAACTGGCAACATTGCTGGGGAAATAACCTTGAAACTTGATGACAACTGGCAACATTGCTGGGAAAATAACCTTGAAACTTGATGACAACTGGCGACATTGCTGTGGAAAAAACATGGAAACTTAGTGACAACTGGCAACAATCTTCTTCTTCTTCTTCTTCTTCAGCGATCCAAGTCAATGAGGTTCTTTGCTGCAGATACAATCCGTTTCCATTCGTCTCTCTGGTTAACCCTCTCTTGCCAATCGTTGATTCCAAGCGCTTGTAGGTCTGTATATATATATATTATCTCTCCACCGTCTTCTTGGTCTACCTCGGGGTCTACGGTCATTTATTTCCTGAGTGTAAGCGAGTTTTGTTTCCCTATTGTCGTCCATTCTTTCTATATGACCCAGCCATTGTAGTCTATTAGTCTTCATGATACCAGTGATTAGCGGGGACTTAAACAGATCAGAAATGTCTTTGTTACTTCATCTTTTCCACTCTCCACTTTGTGTATCCCTAATGGGTCCAAAGATGGCAACATTGCTGGGGAAATAACCTTGAAACTTAGTGACAGCTGGCAACATTGCTGGGGAAATAACCTTGAAACTTAGTGACAACTGCAACATTGCTGGGGAAATAACCTTGAAACCTGGTGACAACTGCAACATTGCTGGGGAAATAGTCTCGAAACGTAGTGACAACTGGCAACATTGCTGGGGAAATAACCTTGAAACTTGGTGACAACTGGCAACATTGCTGGGGAAATAGCCAAGGGAAGACAAAGAGATAAATACTTGGATAGCCACATGGCATTTTTTTTTTTTTTTTGCGTTCGCTCGCTTTGAACCAGTCTAACTGACCCACTACCCCGGGATCAGCACACCGGAAGTTTAAGAAGAAGCACTATTATTTATTCGGCCATAATAACCTCCCACGAGGCATATATGAGGCAACAACACATACCTGATCCAAGACTGGTGATTGTGTCCAATGGCAAATCATGACTACCAATGCTGATCGCAATGGCACTTGATGATAATGATTCAAGAACTTGTTTACAAACCTGTCCACATCCACATGAGCCAACCTCCGCCGCTCCCAAGAAGCCTTCCATCCGAAGTCTCTTACATAGACTAAATGCTGTCACAGTCAACATTGAATACGCAATGTGAGACTAAAATTACAGCCTTGGAAATGTCCTTAATAACAATAATCATGAATATAAATTGTCCCGGAGCTGGAAACTGATATGGGGCTGTAATATGATAGTGCCATCGCATTTTGTAAGGGGGAATAGGTGGCCAAACTTCCCCTCACTTTGACCAGCGACGAACCCACATGTCGAAGCCGAGTCCGTAGAACACGTTGAGACAACGGTGGAGATCGAGGATATGATGAGAGGATCTGGCCAACAAGCTGAGGCAACGGTGAGGTTTGCTGGTATAAAGAGAGAGCCTGTAGAACACGCTGAGGCAACGGTGAAGATTGGTGGTATAAAGCGAGAGCCAGTAGAACACGATGAGGCAACGGTGAGGATTGTTGGTATAACGATAGGGCCAGTAGAACATACTTAAACAACGGTGGAGAATAAGGGTATGTTGAGAGATTGTGGAGAACACGTTGTGATAACCGTGAAAATCGAGGGTATGACGAGAGAGCTTGAGAACGCGTTGGGGTAACACACAGAGACAAATGTAAAGATCGAGTGAATGACGGGATGTGAGAGAACACACTGAGACAAATGTAAAGATCGAGTGTATGACGGGGATGTGAGAGAACACACTGAGACAAATGTAAAGATCGAGTGTATGACGGGAGAGCGTGAGAGAACACACTGAGACAAATGTAAAGATCGAGTGAATGACGGGGATTTTAGAGAACACACTGAGACAAATGTAAAGATCGAGTGAATGACGGGGATGTGAGAGAACACACTGAGACAAATGTAAAGATCGAGTGTATGGCTGGGATGTGAGAGAACACATTGAGACAAATGTAAAGATCGAGTGAATGACGGGGATGTGAGAGAACACACTGAGACAAATGTAAAGATCGAGTGAATGAGGGGGATGTGAGGGAACACACTGAGACAAATGTAAAGATCGAGTGTATGGCTGGGATGTGAGAGAACACATTGAGACAAATGTAAAGATCGAGTGAATGACGGGGATTATAGAGAACACACTGAGACAAATGTAAAGATCGAGTGCATGACGGGAGAGTGTGAGAGAACACATTGAGACAAATGTAAAGATCGAGTGTATGGCGGGGATGTGAGAGAACACACTGAGACAAATGTAAAGATCGAGTGTATGGCGGGAGAGTGTGAGAGAACACACTGAGACAAATGTAAACATCGAGTGTATGGCGGGAGAGTGTGAGAGAACACACTGAGACAAATGTAAAGATCGAGTGTATGGCTGGGATGTGAGAGAACACACTGAGACAAATGTAAAGATCGAGTGTATGGCGGGAGAGTGTGAGAGAACACACTGAGACAAATGTAAAAATCGAGTGTATGGCTGGGATGTGAGAGAACACACTGAGACAAATGTAAAGATCGAGTGTATGGCTGGGATGTGAGAGAACACACTGAGACAAATGTAAAGATCGTGTGTATGGCGGGGATGTGAGAGAACACACTGAGACAAATGTAAAGATCGAGTGTATGGCGGGGATGTGAGAGAACACACTGAGACAAATGTAAAGATCGAGTGTATGGCGGGGATGTGAGAGAACACACTGAGACAAATGTAAAGATCGAGTGTATGGCGGGGATGTGAGAGAACACACTGAGACAAATGTAAAGATCGAGTGTATAGCGGGAGAGTGTGAGAGAACACACTGAGACAAATGTAAAGATCGAGTGTATGGCGGGGATGTGAGAGAACACACTGAGACAAATGTAAAGATCGAGTGTATGGCTGGAGAGTGTGAGAGAACACACTGAGACAAATGTAAAGATCGAGTGTATGGCGGGAGAGTGTGAGAGAACACGTGAGATAACACACTGAGACAAATGTAAAGATCGAGTGTATGGCGGGAGAGTGTGAGAGAACACACTGAGACAAATGTAAAGATCGAGTGTATGACGGGAGAGTGTGGCAGAACACACTGAGACAAATGTAAAGATCGAGTGTATGACGGGAGAGTGTGAGATAACACACTGAGACAAATGTAAAGATCGAGTGAATGACGGGGATGTGAGAGAACACACTGAGACAAATGTAAAGATCGAGTGTATGGCGGGAGAGTGTGAGAGAACACACTGAGACAAATGTAAAGATCGAGTGAATGACGGGGATTTTAGAGAACACACTGAGACAAATGTAAAGATCGAGTGTATGGCGGGAGAGTGTGAGAACACACTGAGACAAATGTAAAGATCGAGTGTATGGCGGAGATGTGAGAGAACACACTGAGACAAATGTAAAGATCGAGTGTATGGCGGGAGAGTATGAGAGAACACACTGAGACAAATGTAAAGATCGAGTGTATGGCGGGAGAGTGTGAGAACACACTGAGACAAATGTAAAGATCGAGTGTATGGCGGGAGAGTGTGAGAACACACTGAGACAAATGTAAAGATCGAGTGTATGACGGGTATGTGAGAGAACACACTGAGACAAATGTAAAGATCGAGTGTATGACAGGAGAGTGTGAGAGAACACACTGAGACAAATGTAAAGATCGAGTGTATGGCGGGAGAGTGTGAGAACACATTGAGACAAATGTAAAGATCGAGTGTATGACGGGTATGTGAGAGAACACACTGAGACAAATGTAAAGATCGAGTGTATGACAGGAGAGTGTGAGAGAACACACTGAGACAAATGTAAAGATCGAGTGTATGGCGGGAGAGTGTGAGAACACATTGAGACAAATGTAAAGATCGAGTGTATGACGGGTATGTGAGAGAACACACTGAGACAAATGTAAAGATCGAGTGTATGGCTGGAGAGTGTGAGAACACACTGAGACAAATGTAAAGATCGAGTGTATGGCGGGAGAGTGTGAGAACACACTGAGACAAATGTAAAGATCGAGTGTATGGCGGGAGAGTGTGAGAGAACACACTGAGACAAATGTAAAGATCGAGTGTATGGCGGGAGAGTGTGAGAACACACTGAGACAAATGTAAAGATCGAGTGTATGGCTGGGATGTGAGAGAACACATTGAGACAAATGTAAAGATCGAGTGTATGACGGGGGAGTGAGAGAACACACTGAGACAAATGTAAAGATCGAGTGTATGGCGGGAGAGTGTGAGAACACACTGAGACAAATGTAAAGATCGAGTGTATGGCGGGAGAGTGTGAGAGAACACACTGAGACAAATGTAAAGATCGAGTGTATGGCGGGAGAGTGTGAGAACACACTGAGACAAATGTAAAGATCGAGTGTATGGCTGGGATGTGAGAGAACACATTGAGACAAATGTAAAGATCGAGTGTATGACGGGGGAGTGAGAGAACACACTGAGACAAATGTAAAGATCGAGTGTATGGCGGGAGAGTGTGAGAACACACTGAGACAAATGTAAAGATCGAGTGTATGGCGGGAGAGTGTGAGAACACACTGAGACAAATGTAAAGATCGAGTGTATGGCGGGAGAGTGTGAGAACACACTGAGACAAATGTAAAGATCGAGTGTATGGCGGGAGAGTGTGAGAACACACTGAGACAAATGTAAAGATCGAGTGTATGGCGGGAGAGTGTGAGAACACACTGAGACAAATGTAAAGATCGAGTGTATGGCGGGAGAGTGTGAGAACACACTGAGACAAATGTAAAGATCGAGTGTATGACGGGGAAGTGAGAGAACACACTGAGACAAATGTAAAGATCGAGTGTATGGCTGGGATGTGAGAGAACACATTGAGACAAATGTAAAGATCGAGTGTATGACGGGGGAGTGAGAGAACACACTGAGACAAATGTAAAGATCGAGTGTATGACAGGAGAGTGTGAGAGAACACACTGAGACAAATGTAAAGATCGAGTGTATGACGGGGAAGTGAGAGAACACACTGAGACAAATGTAAAGATCGAGTGTATGACGGGTATGTGAGAGAACACACTGAGACAAATGTAAAGATCGAGTGTATGACGGGTATGTGAGAGAACACACTGAGACAAATGTAAAGATCGAGTGTATGACGGGAGAGTGTGAGAGAACACACTGAGTCAAATGTAAAGATCGAGTGTATGACAGGAGAGTGTGAGAGAACACACAGAGACAAATGTAAAGATCGAGTGTATGGCGGGAGAGTGTGAGAACACACTGAGACAAATGTAAAGATCGAGTGTATGACGGGTATGTGAGAGAACACACTGAGACAAATGTAAAGATCGATTGTATGACGGGAGAGTGTGAGAGAACACACTGAGACAAATGTAAAGATCGAGTGTATGACAGGAGAGTGTGAGAGAACACACTGAGACAAATGTAAAGATCGAGTGTATGACAGGAGAGTGTGAGAGAACACACTGAGACAAATGTAAAGATCGAGTGTATGACGGGAGAGTGTGAGAACACACTGAGACAAATGTAAAGATCGAGTGTATGACGGGTATGTGAGAGAACACACTGAGACAAATGTAAAGATCGAGTGTATGACGGGAGAGTGTGAGAGAACACGAATCAACAGTGAAGATCGAGGATGTGAAAGCCAGAGGTTGACAAACGGAAAAAGCTCTGATAACGACGATCGGCGTTGCTCCTTGTCGAGAACACAGAAGACAGATGATTGTGAAGAACATGGTATATGCCGACGTTGAAAGCTTTGATTTTCTGTATGTCGTTTGTATATCAAGCACGCTAGTCATTCTAAATCTATCTTTGGTATTGTTTCGCTAGCTGTCCCTCTAGACTTGTGTAACACCAAACTCCAGTAGCTGGCAAACGTAAACAAACCTATTCTGTGACCGGCCGTTAGACAAACAGCCAGAGTAAACACATTCAGCCGTGAACCAATCAACTAAGGTTTGCTGTAACCATTACTGATAGAGGTGACTAAAAGACACACACATGCATACACACGCACACTCGCGCGCGCTTCACCCCCACCCCAGCCCTCCAACTGTGTTTATTCAGGTCACAACTGCACTGAGATCCCGGCTGGCCTTGCTGTGCTCCTTATGTTTCTCATGCATGCAAGGAATACTTGACATTTCCCGCCCAGGAGAAGTGTTCTGCCACCGTTTATAGATTTCTTTGTGCAACCCTTTAAATGCAAATTCTCCCCTCTCCTCTCCGTCAACTATATTTAAACCAACCTGTCTCACCCCTCCCTCCTCTTCCCTCTATCTCTCCTGCCTCCTTTCCACTTTCTCTCAAACATTCACGAACATCTCTCAGAAACACCAGTTTAGTGCGATGTCTGTTTTTAAATCTTCCGCCCGATTAAACTCTATTCAAGTCTTTAGTTTTATTGGCTTTTGTAAGTACACGCAATTTTTGCTCCGTCGCCGCATTCGTGGAGTGCTACTTCTGATATAGGTCAAGGAGTTAGTACAGTTTACTTAAATGCAGCACTAACACACATGAACATTCCCGCTCTTTCAAAGCACCTCTCTTTCTCATTTCTTCCCACGTCTGTACCTTCGTTTCACCCAGGATCTAGTATTGAACGAATGCGCCATACAATGGTAGAATAGCTGAAAAATGGCGTTAAATATTTTTATGAAATACATTTGAAACTGGCAAAGGATATTTAATGCCGACTGGTATAATTCCCGTCTTGTCAAGATAGAAACATACACAGTACTTCTTATCTGGAAAGGAGATTTCTAAGGATATGAATGAATGGACGCTACAAAAATGAACTGGAGGCACTAGCGTTAAAAAAAAAATCCCTGAGACACTGGCGTTGTGTAAATAGACTATTCCATATAAGGGAACAAGTGATTGGCTTCTATCAACAAATATTTGAAGGCTTGCAAGCAAAGATTACCACGTTGGCTAATTTAAAATGAATGTTTTCACACTTTTAACAGCGAATCACATGATAGCGAGCACATTAGAGGCGGAGCCAATGAGAACAAGGCGTTGACACACATAATGCTCGCATAAATAAGTAGGCAACGTGGGCTTGTGTTTCCCAAGCCGACGGAGTCGCACTGGAGGAATGTTTACTCTCAGGTTTCGTTTTCATGGGTACGCGGAGAGGGTATTATTCATGTTAGGTGTTTTCTGTAAACTTTGTTTTAACAACTTTATATACAGGTAATAAGTGCAGGAACACCAACAAGTGAACACACTGAATTCGGAAGTACGTCTGAAATCTATAGGCTGTGAATGCGCTATTGACAGCCTCTGACTCGAGTCGTCTGATGCAGGCGAAAGTGAACACACATTGGGGCATACCTCGCTTTATTGCGCGTCGTCTTATTGCGCTTCTCAGATACAACGCTCTTTATCTATAACATAATTTTTTGTTGTTGGAAGTTTATAATTTTTTAGAGCACGCCTCTTTTTTCCTGGTGGCGCTAAAATCACATCTTACAATTCGATCGGTACGGCCTTGCTCTCTGTATTTGTGGTCTCCGTCTTCCAGTCTGTCAAATCTCCAAATTATCAAACTTTAAACATCTTCATTGTCATAATGACACACTGCTGTCTCATAACACGCCTGCAATAGAAAAGCACGTGCTCCTAATGGATGACAAAGATCCCGAATCTATTTCTGACAAAGATCCTGTGAACTTTGCTGACAAGACAACTAACGAATCAGTTGAAACTGTAGTGGTAGGCTCTGTGAGGAATGACCCAATTTTCCAAGGTTCTGTGGTAGAATCAACTTCTTGGATCAAACTATATCGCATGGTACACTGACATCAAATGTCGCACAAGCAATTGTCTGTCAATCACCACCGCAAAATGTACCCTCGTCGTATTTCAATTCTGTTAGTTCCAGCCAAAGCGTGATGTCTGATTTGCCTCTTCCTCTTGAATCCCAGCCATCGTATTACGCGTTCTCGTATTTCTTACATTTGGCCAGGATATATTAATTAAATCTGGCTTTCCCAGTAATTTCCACTGTGTATTTAACATCTATCACTCGTGACATTTCATTGTGGTGAACTCCTCCCTGGGGATCCATGGTAGTGCAGTGTCGAGCACACTGTCCTGGCGGTCATGGGGTCGAATTCTCAGAGAGGAGGATTTTAAAACAAATAAATAACCATACTCTCATGTCGACCCAGCCTAACATTGGTACCAAGAAATGTTTAGGAAAGTAAAGGCGATCTTCTGGACATTGACGATATCAGCAGTCGAGCGCCGACTGATCTGTACAACCATGGGATCAGCACCATCTGCTCAACTCGCCTCAAGGCTTGTGTTTTTGTTTAAACCCATTATTGCCCCACTCTCTTCGAAGGCCCGGAAGGAGGAGGGGGGGGGGGAGGCTAACCAGTTGAAAAACTGCCACAACGATCTTCACTTTTACCAATGGGAGTCTTTGTGGCGAAGTGCTTACGCCACCTGCCTCACTTTCCGAAGGTCGTGGGTTCGATTCCGGGCCACGTCCTTCAGTTAACGAGTGCAATTTTCTCATAGACTTTTAGGGGTCGTCGCTGGAGCTACTCTGTTCGTGCTTTGTGCGACGCTGTCTGCAAGCCACCGTGTAGAAAGAGACCATTCCCTATGAGGTAAAACCCGGTGCAAGGAAGTCGATCATCTTACTTTTCATACCCTTTTAATCCACGTTTAGCAAACCAGCACACCAACCAGTGCAACATTGTGGCAAGGCTCTCAACAGCTAACAGATTTGTATTCGCCGAATATTCTTCCATGTCTTTCCAGTTTGTTATTTAAGGCATATGCATGTAATTCAAAACAGTGTATTCTCTTAGTAAATTCAAACATAGAAGCCACAAACAATACAGCATTTGTTCACCCCACGATAATTTCAAATGTAAAGCCAGCTCTTTTTGTTAGCACAAAACTCGTATATTTGAGAAACCGTTTATTGCTCATCGAATACAGCAGACGAAACGCGTTTTCTTTGTTAACATTAAGGCCATAGTTTATGGAGTGTTGAGACATCCATGAGGAGGCCGCCTTTCGACTGCACATGAATTTCTCAAGATTGATTAACACTCTTTTTCCACCCATACTGGTATGTGATGTTACTCGACTTGTTAACTGTCATTCTATTCTACCTGTGTTGTAAGCTGCTTGGCACTCACACGGGAATGTATAAATGCAGTCTGCTTTTATGTATGGAGACGTGTTAAACTTTAAATTACCGCGGGGATAACAAATGTTAACGTTTGAACAATACCTGTAACAATGTGTTTTCAGCATTTCAGCTACAGTATTATTAATTTATTCACAACATATGATATATAACTCAGCAGTATACACCTGACGAGATGCAGCGAAATATGCAAGACTAAAAAATCGTGCAACAAATTGTTTGTAGGTACGTCAAACAGGTATTTGGCTTGAACTACGTTTATCCAGGGAACTACGCTTATCTTGGGAACTACAATTATCTCGGGAAAAACTCTTATCTTGAGAACTACGCTCATCTTAGAAACTACAATTATCTCGGGAACTACAATTATCTCGGGAACTACAATTATCTTGGGAACTACAATTATCTTGGGAACTACAATTATCTTGGGAACTACAATTATCTTGGGAACTACAATTATCTTGGGAACTACAATTATCTCGGGAAAAACTCTTATCTTGAGAACTACGCTCATCTTAGAAACTACAATTATCTTGGGAACTACAATTATCTTGGGAACTACAATTATCTTGGGAACTACAATTATCTTGGGAACTACAATTATCTTGGGAACTACAATTATCTTGGGAACTACAATTATCTTGGGAACTACAATTATCTTGGGAACTACAATTATCTTGGGAACTACAATTATCTCGGGAAAAACTCTTATCTTGAGAACTACGCTCATCTTAGAAACTACAATTATCTCGGGAACTACAATTATCTTGGGAACTACAATTATCTTGGGAACTACGATTATCTTTGGAACTAGGCTAACGCAATGACTAGACGCTTGCAGGTTTAAATGTATATGCAGGCGAATGTTACAGCCTGCCCCGCTTTCCCAGGCCGACCAGCCTGACATGAGTTCCTGGATATGTCTTGGGAAGCAAAGGCCGCAAGCGTGATTGTGACCACATGACCCTTGAAGTGTCGATTGTTTTAAAATACAGGTCTAGAACCATTTTCTCAATAAATGACAAGAAATTAAACTTAGTATCAAACCTAGAACCCCAGTAAATCACAAGACATTAAACTTAGTACCAAACGTAGAACCCCAGTTAATCACAAGAAATTAAACTTAGTACCAAACTAAAATATTTAACTCCAATGTTAAATCCATGTTACCGTATGGATTATTTCTTCTTCTTCTGCGTTCATCCGGAGTTGTTTTATTTTCTTTTTCGGACGCGATTGCGTTGTGCCTGTTTACAGCAGAGCTGCGTTCTTGCCGACACATCCGACTTCTGCGGGCATTTGTTGACCGGGTTAACCTTCCCGGGACCGTATGGATAAGAAACCTGGGGAACGATTTAAAGAATTACCAATGAACTACATATTCCCTTACTGTTACCTGCAGAATCGTGAGAATAAAATGGTATGAAAGAATAGCTACTGTAGTGCTTATGGAGTATACTAAACAAATTCCAGGGAGAAAAGACGATGGCCAAGGCCAGGGCACACGCTTAAATACTTGAAGATAGTATAACTAGACACACCCTTGTCTGGAAAACACAACGAGAACGAAACAGTGGAATACCTAAACCATCCGGAAAAGAGAGTCAAAGACACAGAACAGCTGTTTGGGGCAGACATGGGGCGGGGTGGGGTGGGGGGAGCTGCAGGAGATAGCAAACGATAGGACGAATTGTGCAGCCACATTATGTATCAGAGTGTGAATGTTCTACTCCAGTCATATTATGTACCAAGATTATAAAAGTTCTACCCCAGTCACATTATGTACCAACATTATAAATGTTCTTCTCCAACCACATTATGTACCAATGTATGCATGTTCTACTCCAAACACATTATGTACTAAGGTATGCATGTTCTACTCCAACAACATTATGCACCAAGGTATGTATGTTCTTCTCCAACCACATTATGTACCAATGTATGCATGTTCTACTCCAAACACATTATGTACTAAGGTATGCATGTTCTTCTCCAACCACATTATGCACCAAGGTATGTATGTTCTACTCCAAACACATTATGTACTAAGGTATGCATGTTCTACTCCAACAACATTATGCACCAAGGTATGCATGTTCTTCTCCAACCACATTATCCACCAAGGTATGTATGTTCTACTCCAAACACATTATGTACTAAGGTATGCATGTTCTACTCCAACAACATTATGCACCAAGGTATGTATGTTCTACTCCAAACACATTATGTACTAAGGTATGTATGTTCTACTCCAACCACATTATGTACCAAGGTATGTATATGTGCTAACCCAACTACATTGTTTACCACAGAATATATGTTCTACACATTATTTACCAGGGTATGCATGTGTAACTCTTTATATCTTCATACATCATCATACGCCTGGTCTAGGAACATTCCACAGTATTTACACTCGCTTTTTTTAAAAAAATTCTTTTTTATATTTGCATATCTTATTTACAGGACATTAATGTCAACACCAGCTGTCAACACATGTTGTTGATGTCTTGGCCAGTTTTACATTCAGTAGTTTGCCATTCCTTTCCGAACGACCGGCTCCCATACCATCACGTTCATATCCAGCGCGACACAGTCTGCTGCCAAATCGGCCACAGTTGTGTTTCGAACGCAGGTAAGCGGAATTACGAACCGCATCCGTAACGCTTTTGCCACGGAGACCGGCATTTACACTCGCTGCTTGTTGGAAATAAATACCAATTGTAATAAAGAAGACAGCTGCCACACACCGAACCAACCAACATTCTAACAATGAAAGCCATCAGATGAACATACATTACTGTATTCATGCGCGATCGTTTGAAAGAAGTGCAGTCTATTCTATCCCTTTAGAACGTCTTTGAAAGACTTTGTTAAATTTCACGTTTTATCCGTTCGATGATATAAACGCACCAGTCCCAACGGTAGTTCAGCGATGTTAACGTCATTTCGTATATCTGGAACGAAAGCATACTAGTGCAGATTTGAAGATCACAAAGAGTAATTCCTTGCGGACGCATAAATAATTGCGTTGGGAATGGGTTAATGGACATCAATCTACCTACCGTCTCAAAGGACAGAATGGTGGCATTCCGTGATTTATATCACATTATTATCTGTTGATAGAAAGCTGTATACACAACATTCCAAAATTTTTCCAATATTGAATGTGTATGTTCATCTCTTGATAGAAAGATGTATACACAACATTCCAAAACTGTTCCAATATTGTACGTAAATGTTCATTTGTTGATAGAAAGCTGTATACACAACATTCCAACACTGTTCCAATGTTGCATGTTTATGTTCATCTGTGGGTAGAAGGCTGTATACACAACATTCCAACACTGTTCCAATATTGTATGTTAATGTTCATCTGTTGTTGCTTCACGCTTGCCTGCCGAGCCGGGGGTCATGTGTTCGATTCCATATGGAAGCGTAGACTTCTTCAATTGACCTGGGCTCGAAAGTATACTAGTAGTATGTAATGGACGCTTCAGCTAGTATTTGAGGATGACAACCTAAGAGGTCACGGTATAAATCCTTATATGTGGGTTATACGACCACGTCGTGACGTCATAAAGCCAACCTCATTTGACCTAATTTTTCAAATGTCGGTGAAGGGAAGTAAACCATGAATAACAAATTGACTGGTTTATTACAGTTTCCTCCCTTTTTAAAGATACTTGATTTTTTTTTGGTTTTATTCTTTTAATTTTTATTTTTCAATTGAAAATAAAATATAGCGGTTGTTAGTGGTCTTTAATGGACGGGGTTAAAACACTATCAGCATACGATTTCAGCACTTTAAATGAACACCTTAAAATGTAAAGATGATCGGTATTATTGGTTGTGGTGGATATTGCTTAGTGTCATTCGTTGTAAACAGACAGAGTAAGACATGGTATCTTAGCTAGACTTCGAGAAAACCCCTGTATTGTTGCGAGATGGAAAATGAAAGGTTAAGTTTCCTAATATTTAGAAGTAAAGAGGTGGGTACCGATTATTAGTAGTCGCTAGTGGACAGGGTTTACATGCTATCATCATACGGTTTGAGATTATTAAATAAAAGCATTAAAAATGTAAAGATGGTCGGTATTATTGGTTGTAGTTGTTATCGCTTAGGGTCATTCGTTGTAAACAGCTGGAGTAAGACATGGTATCTTAGCGAGACTTCGAGAAAACCCCTGTATTGTTGCGAGATGGAAAATGGAAAGTTAGTGTAGCAGACATTGTGGTATGGAAAGTTGAAGATGTCAGTCATGGGGAATGGTCCCTTAATTTCGGATATTTAGCTGATATTGAAACTATCCCAAGTAGAGCCACAGACTGCATTGCCATATATGTTGTCATGACTTTTTCATTGGAGCTCATGCACAACAAAGGTTTAGAGTTCTTGTTGCTGTGACATGGAAAAGTTGTGAAGCTATCTATGAAAGACAGAGACACTTTGTGGCAAAACAGAAAAAAAAACAAGAGCGAGGAGTGGTGCGTTAGTAGTATGTATAAGTGTTTCTTTTGCAGATACTCTGGAATGGTAAGCTTACGCTTTCGGTAGTATAAAAGGGGGAAAGTGCTGACGTTGCTGATTATGTAGTGTGAAATGCTTTTTCAGAAAACAGTTCAAGCCACTCTTGACATAACTACATAAGCTTCATTTTTCCTTATTTGGGAAACACATTTATTCTTAGTTTTTGTCGACATATTTCTTACTTGCCATACCTATTTCTTAGTTTGGCCGACATATTTTCCTTCTTTTTATAAGTTTAGTTTAAATAAGTCTTAATTCGGCCAACATTTTTGTTACTTTCGCTAGCATATTTTCATACTTTTTATGAGTTTGGTTGAGATATTTATAAATTTAGTTGAAATATTTCTTTATTTTACCAATATTTTTTCCCATTTTATAACGACAATTTCCTAATTTTTATAAGTTTGGAAGAAATATTTATAAATTTTGTTTGAAATATTTCTTTACTTGCCCAATATTTTTCCCCATTTGGTTAAAACATTTTCCTACTTTTTATAAGTTTGGACAAGATATGTATAAGTTTGGTTATATATATATATATATATATATATATATATATATATATATATATATATATATATATATATATATATATATATATATATATATATATAGTCAACATTTGTCCTACTTTTTTTAAGTGTCGAGATATTTCTGTATTTGGTCATCATTTTTTTCAATTAGGTTAACACATGTTACTATTTTATATTAGTTTGGAGGATATATTTATAAGTTTAGTTGAAATGTGTCTTTTATTTTTTGGCCACTATTTTTTTTCACATTTAGTTAAGTTTCCTACTATTTAGAAGTTTGGATGAGCTATTTATAAATTTGGTTAAACTATTTCGTTATTTGGCCAATATTTTTTACTATTTGGTTAACTAATTTTCCTACATTGGTCAACATTTTTCTCACTTGGGTTAATAATTTTCTTCATGTGGTGAACATATTTCTTATTTTGGTCAACTTTTTTCATACTTTTCCATACATATGTTTTTTTAGTTTGACCATTATTTTTCCTAATTTAGCGAACATCTTTCTTGTTTTGGTCATCAGTTTTTCTTAATTTTTGAAATATATTGTCTAGGGAGATCATCAATTTTTCTTAATGTGGTAAACATTGTTCTTACTTTGCCATACATATTTCTCAGTTTGACCATTATTTTTCTCAATTTGATAAAAAAATTTGCTCACTTTACCATACATAATTCTTAGTTTACCCATACATTTATTTCTTAATTAAGCCAATATTTTTCCTAATTTGGTTAACATATGTTCTTATTTTAGTTGACATCTTTATACGTTCGGTTGATATATTTATAAGTTTGCATGAATTATGGTTTAGCATTTCTTACTTTTGTCAACATTTTACCCATTTTGCTGGAATACTTCTTCATTTGGCATACACGTTTCTTAGTTTGTCTATCATTTTACATATTTTATTACCTCGGTTGACATATTTCTTGATTTGACTAACATATGTTCTTACTTTTTGTACGTTTGGTCGAGCTATTTCGAAATGTGGCCAACATTTATATTCGTTTTGGGTAATAAAAAAATTCCTACTTCTTTTATATATTTATAAGATTGGTTGAAATATTTCTTACTATGGTCGACATTTTTATTACTTTGGCTGACATTCTATAGTCAAAGAGCCGCATGCAGGCAAATAGAGAAGTAAGGAGAGAATTAAGGAAGAAGATTCAGAACGGATAGAGATAACATCCCTATCTAAGAAATAGGGGAGAGAAGGGACAGAACGCAAGAGGGAGAACCGTAAACAGTTCTCCGATTGAACACACGCGTGTCCTAAAAAGGGAACACGCTAATACATGATCAAGAGTTACCCAACATAGAGTGGGGAAACCAGTATCACGAGAAGTATCCATAAACAGTGGATACTTTAGAAGAGTAACCGAGTGACAAGTCACCATAACGCGTGACGCACGAAGGGTCAGCAGCTCGTGGCGGAAGACGCCACAAAAGTCAACGAGACTGCGACTTGACAGCGTACAGGACTGATCGGTGTACTTGCTCTGAATACTGTGCCGTTTACAGGACAGTAGAGATAAACTTAGACTTAGAATAATTCAGTGATAATACCATTAGACCATGTCATAACATAGTAATGTTATCATGTATGTATCTCATGTGATTATCAGCTCTCAGAGCTTGTGTATAATCAGCCCAAAAATAAATCCATATCCTTTTGTGCGACGTACGAGTTATCATTCGTGTGGTACAAAAGAAGAATCCATGTGTGCCTGTCATAACTAGGTTGCTGACACTATCCTACTTGGTCGATATATATTTGTAAGTTTGGTTGAGATATTTCCTATTTTAGTCACCACTTTTATTAGTGATCCACGACACTAGTGGTCGAGTGAAATGGCGAGTCATGACCACCCACGCTTTCCGGCATGGCACATGATTGATTGATTGATTTTATTAGTTTGACAATATTTTTCCTACTTTGTATAAGTTCGGTCGAGATATGTCTGGTTTTGGCCAACAGTGTTATTAAATTGGATAACAATTTCCCTACATTTTATAGGTTTGGTCGAGATAATTCTGTATTTGGTCAACATGTTTATTGGTATGCATGAACGTCTTCTTACTTTTTATAAGTTTGGTTGAGATATTTCCTATTTTGGTCAAAGTTTTAGTTGATTTGGCTATAATTTTTCCTACTTATATAAGCTTGATTGAGATATATATTTCTTATTTTGACCAAGAATTTTATTAGTTTGGCTAACAATTTTCCTACTTTTTATAAATTTGGTCAATATATTTCTTATTTTAGCAAACATTTTTAATATTGTGTCCAACATGTTTTCTTATTTGAATTTTGATATCTTACATAGAATCTGTACTTATGTCTGGAAGTAAAACGTAGAACAATGAGCAGACAAGTTGAAAACCATATAATGGCCTTGGGAATTTGGTTCTGGGGAAAGCTGTAAAGATCCTTATAGACACATAGAGACGTAATGAAAAAGTGTAAATGCTTGATTTGAGCCGTGATACCTTCGTCAGTCCGAACAGCAAGTACATGACATGTCATTTTGCCTGAGATGCCGAAGGTCGAGCCATGAAAGCTTGTTGTGTTCGAGTGTAATATCATACATCTGATAAGCTGCGCTAAACACACAGCACTGTATAACCCGCTAGCTGTTACGTTCCGATACGCCTTCCCCGACTGACGTCGCTGATCACACCTCCCATCAATGTCTACGAGACCGCCTTAGCCGGGAACTGTGATGAAGTGGTTACACTCGAGTATGCTGGTCTTCGAGACCGGTTTATGTTGTATTGAGGCCGGGATGTCCTTTGGTGCTACTCGGTGATCCTATGACGAAACGAACATAGAAAAGAGATAGAAGGGAGATATTTTTTAAACTCAGGATGCTTTGTTACTGAGGTAGTGGAATCACTCCCAAACATGATGGTCATCACGAGTTAGGTCCCCAGATTCGACAGACGAAAATTGTTCAGTAGTACCCCTCTTAACCACGTGTCCCGGATTTACCCATACACATGTGACCGGATGCAACGACATATTTGACCCATTGTATCCATTACCCATGTGTACCGGATGTACCCCTTACACATGTGTACGTAAGCAACGCCCCCTTTGACTGGATGTAATAATTACCCACGTGTCCCCGATGTATCCTTAAGCATGTGACTGGCTGTATGTAACGCAACCGCGTGTTCCGTTTGTAACTATTAGCCACGTTTCCCAGGTGTACCCCTTAAACATGTGACTATTTGACTGGCTGTATATCATGACACAGCCTGACGAATAGCCTTGTATCTCTAATACAACGCCAATGGTATTGATAATCGCAATTATAATATACAGTCGGCAGCTTTACTGTAACAAGCTACGTGGAGGGTCCCAAATAGCCCTATCACAATATTTCAAAATTATTCTCTTTATAGCCCTGGCTGGGATAGGTCTTTACCTGCCAACCCTCCCCCGTTTTCCCCGGACTCACTGTCACTCTTTCTTTCGACCTAAGGACCTATTTCCTGTCGTGTTCCTCTGGCTGATCCATATATATATAACCCAGTGATCGTTGGAATAAACTAAAACTTGATTTATTAAATCAATAAAGAACAGCACAGGAAAACATTAAGGCAGATAAAACAGATAGTTCTAAACAGACACAACACAGATAAAGTTCAGGCACAGAGCCTCAGGTTGCCATAGTCACAGACCCAGCTTCATATATTGTCCGTTCTGTCCATATACATCTCACCAAGTATGCCAGAATCTCCTTCCTTCCCGGTACTTGGGTAGAAGTTCAACAGGCTTCTGTAGAATCAGATCCACTGGTTGTTGAGGAATTGTTCATGGACTTAACATAGATAGGCGTCTTGCAATGTCCGGTACACAATGGGTATGCCAGATAATCATGCGTTGACTCCGCCCAGAATTTGCCTGCTCTCGGGCCTATGTCAATGAAAGGACCCGAGATGCACCATTACTGCAAATTGTCATTGTTTCATAGTATACAGGATAATCATGCGTAGACTTAGTCCAGAATTCAATTTCTCTCGGGCCTATGTAATTTCCTCAAGATATACCCTTGCCTCTCTCTCAGAGTTAGGCACACCTGTGTAGTATGGCTAATACATTGATCTGGCTTCATCAGATGTATTCGGCTCTAGCATAGAAGCTGTGTGGATACTGTCCGATTTGGTCACGTCCAACAAAAGAGGACCCTGGAGATGACAAACAATATTGAGCGACTGGGCGGACTCATGCATCACACAATCCTGAAGACCAATAGGGTCTCAGTTAATATATTTGACATATAGGAGCTTGACCCAATGCAGTATATACCATACCCGAATATATGGGCCTGACCTGTCAGGTAGCCCCTGGATTGGCTACGTCCGGGCTTGAGTCGACCTCCAGCTGGTTGATGTCAGGTTGTCCACCCTAGGAACGTTTGGTCTACAAGACACACATTCCACACTCATACCAAGCCTTTATTATTATTGGGCACATTCATTTCCATGCTTTCCTCTCACTTGCAAACCATGCCTTTCTCGCAACCAAGATCTTGTGGTGTGGTGCGCCTAGTAATCTGTGTGTTTCTCCCCGTTAAGTGGGGTTATATGTCACACCGTGTAGTTCCCCATTCAAAGAAGATACTACCCCTCCCGGCCGCCGCTCTCAACTGAGCTGTCGCCCCAATGTACCGGCATTGTCCTGCACAAGCCATAGTGTAGATAAGATCAGGTTCTCTCAGTGAGATAGAGGAGTCCATTATCCTCCCGACATCATCCTATCGAGTGACAGACGAAAGAGATAGTCCTGTGGCTAGCATCCCCTGGCTCAAGAAGATAGATTATAGATTGGTGGACCCCATCCCCGTAGCTATCTAATGTGCCTATATTTAAAAGAGAGATGCTACTAAGTAACGGCAAGCCGTAGGAATCAAGATATCACTCGTCTATCAGCTGCCAAGAACAAGCGATATCATTTGGTAACTACTTATTCTTCAGATGTGTTCCCTAGCCATGCCAAGATCAAGACGCGTAGCCAGATCGGCTAACGGTCACCCCCTCCCAACATGGCAAGACTGCTGTTTTGCCATATCCTCTCAGACGTCAAGACAATAGATATTTATAGGCCAAGCTTTGCCTGAACCAACTAAAACCTAAGTTTACCTTTCCACTACTTCAGTAGTATGTTGCGTCTCTGTCGTAATCTTTAAATCACTTGACATGCTGCAACTATCAAACGGTATGTGTTGGCACGGCCATCAGTTGACCAGCAGCTGCACCAGTGCACATTTGACGCAAGGCGCTCCATCGGGTCTACCCGAAAGGAAAGACAATATATACTCGCTCCATGTAAAGATTGTGGTATGAAGATAACCCAAAGAACCCTCTTTCATGGAGATTTGAGCAAACAAGAGAACTGAGAGTTTCCGAAAGCCGTTTCCCCCTGTTTACCAAAACTAAAAGAATGCATAAGGACATGGGCCACTGGCGTTTCGCTACATAGGCCCCCTCTTAAGAAAGTCGAACCCTACGAACTTTCTACTGTCAGTGGTTCTGTTCGAATGACCCCAGCCTCACATTCAACCATAGGATGCCGTGATAGGAAATCTGCTCCCACATTCTCCCTTCCGGGGATGTATTCGACCGTGAACTGATACGGTTGTAGGAGCAATGACCATCTCATTAACCTCGCGTTCAGTTTCTTAGAAGTTGCCAAGAACGTCAGAGGTTGATGGTCGGATTGCACTTTGAAATGGACTCCATACAGATAAGGTTGAAATTTCTGTACCGCCCACACTAGAGCTAGACATTCCCGTTCGACGGTGGAGTAATTCCGTTCGGCGGGTAACAGTTTTCGACTGGCATATGCCACCGGACACAGCACCGAAGGATTATCTCGCCCTTCCTGCAACAGAGTTGCCCCAATCCCTATGTTACTCGCGTCGGTTCTCAGAACAAACGTTTTCTCCAAATCTGGGAGTTGCAGGACTGGCCTATCCACCAACGCCTGTTTCAGCTTCCCATAAGCTTCTTCACAGCTCGGGGTCCAGATTATAAGATCTGGCGATCCTTTCTTCAGAGTCTCGGTTAACGGCGCCGCAATTTCGTTGAACTTTGGAATAAATTTCTGGTAAAACCCACACAGAGACAAGAAAGACCTAACATCTTTTTTGGATCTAGGACGGGGTGCGAGACGGACCTTTTCAATATTCTTTTCTTCCGGTACCAGTCCCCCTGGGGTAATAGTATGTCCCAGAAATTCCAAGGATTGATAGCCAATCATGCATTTGGCTGGACGGGCGGTTAACCCTTCCTCTTTTAACCTTTTGAAGATCTGTCCCAAGGATTTCAGGTGATCACTCAGATTGTCAGACGCGATGAGAATATCATCCATAAACGAGACCACAGAGGGATCCTTTAAAGGGTCTAATAACATTCTCATCATGCGAGTGAACACACTGGGCGCATTGCTCAGCCCAAAAGGCATCACCTTAAATTCGTAATGGCCGCTCGGAGTACTGAAAGCGAGCATGGGCCGAACCTCAGGCTTCACAGGGATCTGATAATATCCCCGACTTAAATCGATTTTTGAGAAGTATTTTGCCCTATTTAATCTGGCAAATAATTGATTTGTGTTTGGTAACGGCTCAACTTGGAATGTCGTACAACTGTTTAAATGCCTGTAATCAATACATAAGCGGTGTTCTCCGCTTGGCTTCCTCAACAAGACAACCCCGGCATTATAAGGAGAAGTCGAAGGAGTTATGATGTCATCATCCAGAAGCTTCTGGATTTCTGCTTCCAGGGCCTTCTCTTTCGAAAAGGGCACTGGATATATTTTTTGGCGAATGGGGTCTTGGGTAGTCAGAGTCATATCAAACTCGACCAACCCTGTCCGCCCTGGACGATCGGTAAGAATCTGTTGATGGGACCCCAACAAACGGATGACCAGTTCTGTTTCTTCAGTCGACAGATCAGGATTTATATGTACATCCTTATAGGTTTCCCCAGGTTGTAAAGGATACCCCCTATCCGCGTCTTCGCCCGATTCAGTTTCCATCGCGACCGCCATAGTCATGAGTGGGAGAGAAGTACCATCGGATCGTTCCTCATATTTTTTTAAGAGGTTAATGTGAAAGATTTTAGATTTCCCCCTGATCCGGATAGCATAATTGGTACGGGACACAACCCTTTCCACCGGGAAAGGCCCCTGCCAACCAATCTCGAGTTTATTGGAACCTACTGGAAGTAACAACAGAACCCGATCCCCCACCTTAAGAGACCTATCTTTCGTCCTTCTATTGTAGTAAGCCGCGTGTCTCTTTCTGGCCGCTCTCAGATTCTGAGCTGCCAAAGCCCAACCCGTCTGGAGTTTCTTCTTTAACTCTTCGACGTATTTATATGAGGATACAACTTCTTCAGAAGTTTCTTCCTCTGTCCAACATCTCAATAAGGCTTCTAAGGGACCCTTGATTGGCCTCCCGAATAGTAGAGTGGCTGGTGGCAGCCCGGTCGACCCATGGGGAACCTCCCGATAGGCGAACAAGGCGGCTGAGATATACTCATCCCATCTGTCTGGTTTCTCTTGAGCCAGCTTCCGAAGCATGGTCATCAAGGTACCATTAAACCTCTCTACTTGCCCATTAGACTGAGGGTGGTACGGGCTTGTGTGAATGTGGTTAGTCTGGAAGATACGAAAGACTTCTTCCATCAGCTTATCACAGAACTGAGACCCATTGTCCGTTAGGATCTGGTTGGGAAATCCCAACCTAGTAAAGGTCTCCATCAGTGCATCAGCCACTCGCTTAGAGTCGATTGTGGCTAAAGGTATCGCCTCACCCCACATGGAACAGCAATCCACCATCGTGAGAATGTACTTATTCCTCTTCCTAGTCCGAGGAAGAGGACCAACAAGATCGATGGCAACTCTCTCGAAAGGAGAGTTCATAATGGGCATGTCTCCCAGGACTACCGGAGCTGTCCAGTGTTTTGGTGCCACACGCTGGCACTCTGGGAACGACTTGACGTACCTACGCACGTCTCCAGTCATCCCTGGCCAGTAGTAATGGCAGGAAATGCGCTGGAGAGTTGCCCCGACACCCATATGTCCACTGAAAGAAATGGTGTGTCCCATATGAAGAAGCTGTTCCCGATAAGCCTTAGGAACTACCAGCTGTCCATGCTGGCGATCCTCCACTCCGGCTCTCCGGTACAGTAACCGATTCTTCATATAATACTGACCCCGTCTTGGTGGGTCAGAACTTTTGGGCATCTGGTTGAAGCAAGGTTGCAACGTAGCATCCTGGCTTTGAGCAGCTCGTAACTCCCCAGGCAAGGGATTCACGATCAAGGCCGGCGTCTGCTCATCCTCCGATTGAGATCTGGTTTGCATCGCCCCTACGTACATGGGTTCGGTTGGAATCCCTAGAAAGACGTAGCGACAACCCAAGATCATTGGGAAGATAGGATCTAGCAGAACGGCTGCCTGTATAGTGCCGGTAACATATTTAGATTTGATGTCTACCTTCGCAATTGGAAGAGACATCGCTACCGCACTCTTTGTCGCCGTTTGAATCTCAATAGATTCCCCGGTTAGCTGCTCCGGGCTCACTAAGTGTGATGAAATTACAGCCTCAAACTGCAGACCGGTGTCATAGAGACACTCAACTGGTTGTCCGTTCACAAGTACCGTTTCTACTACTGGTGGTTTTTCTGAATCATTGTTCCCAAGATCCCTCCCTTCTACTTCCTTGTGAGACCCTTCCCCGGTTTCTACAAGACAAGCAGCATAGTGAGAGTCTTTCTGTTTACGCCGGCAATCAACCGTATTGTGTGTGGGAGATTTGCAATAGGCGCACCACTTTTCACTCCACTTTCTTTTAGGAGATCCAGGTGGACTCTTACCAGAGGGTTTCTTAATAGGAACTTTCTCGAAAGGATCCTCCTTCTTGGGGTGAGCTGTTTTAGGGTTCTTCTTCTTTCCAGACCAGGTGTCTGGTGGTCGGGGATTGGGTTGTGACAATTCCCCATTATCCCCATGAGCTAGCACATACCTTTCCGCCAATGTGTTGACTATGTCTAACCTTTCTGCCCCATTTTCAAGCAAGAAGGTTTGTAATGGCCTAGGCATCATCCTCTTCATTTGGTCCACGACCACTAATTCTTCCAAACTTTCATAGTCGTTAGCAAATCCAGCTAATGACATCCACTTCAAAAGGTAAGACTTCAGTCTGACACTGTAGGCTGCGAACATCTCTCCTGGCTCTCTCTTGGACTTTCTGAACTGCTGACGGTATGTATGGGCTGTCATCTGGAACCTTTTCAATAATGCTTTTTCCAGAGCCTCATAGTCATTCTCCATACCAGGTGGCAACCTTGAGTAGACCTCGTACGCGGTCCCCCTCAGGCCCTGCGAGATTTTCAAGTTCCATTTCCCACGTTCCAGCCCCATAGCCAAAGCCATCGACTGGAATTTTTGAAGATACTGGTCGATCTTCTCTTTGTGTTCATCGAACGGGAGTAATGGGAACTTCATTGCCTGGTATGGACCGCCACTAGAAGTTGTTGATTCAGGGAGAACTGCGCCTCCAACTGCACCCTCGCTTTCCTTGGCCGTTTTAACTTTCAGCTCCAACTCCCTCATACGAAACTCATGGTCTCTGACTGCCTGCTCGGCCTCCATCTTCCTAGCCTCCGCCTCAATTTTCTTGGCTTCGCGCACAGCCTGTCTGAAGTCTCTTTCCACTTCCTGCACATATTTCTGTAACTCCGCTCCATCATAGCCCATCTCACGCCCTGTAGCCTGTACGTCAGCGACATTAAACCCAGTTGATGCCATCCTAAACTCAGAGGGAAATGTATACAATTCTATATCAAACTTTATCGATCAAATAACAATTGGATAGTTTATACGACCACAACACGTCATATGTCGGTCATTCTGTGTCAGGCAGAGTACAGACAATAGCCAGGCACGGTAGGCAGAACCTATTGATAGTCGACAAGGATATCTGTCCCCTATCACTATATCAGCCAGAACTCAACCAGGATTTCAAATATCCCGCGACGTGCCCCCAGAAATTGTAACAAGCTACGTGGAGGGTCCCAAATAGCCCTATCACAATATTTCAAAATTATTCTCTTTATAGCCCTGGCTGGGATAGGTCTTTACCTGCCAACCCTCCCCCGTTTTCCCCGGACTCACTGTCACTCTTTCTTTCGACCTAAGGACCTATTTCCTGTCGTGTTCCTCTGGCTGATCCATATATATATAACCCAGTGATCGTTGGAATAAACTAAAACTTGATTTATTAAATCAATAAAGAACAGCACAGGAAAACATTAAGGCAGATAAAACAGATAGTTCTAAACAGACACAACACAGATAAAGTTCAGGCACAGAGCCTCAGGTTGCCATAGTCACAGACCCAGCTTCATATATTGTCCGTTCTGTCCATATACATCTCACCAAGTATGCCAGAATCTCCTTCCTTCCCGGTACTTGGGTAGAAGTTCAACAGGCTTCTGTAGAATCAGATCCACTGGTTGTTGAGGAATTGTTCATGGACTTAACATAGATAGGCGTCTTGCAATGTCCGGTACACAATGGGTATGCCAGATAATCATGCGTTGACTCCGCCCAGAATTTGCCTGCTCTCGGGCCTATGTCAATGAAAGGACCCGAGATGCACCATTACTGCAAATTGTCATTGTTTCATAGTATACAGGATAATCATGCGTAGACTTAGTCCAGAATTCAATTTCTCTCGGGCCTATGTCATTTCCTCAAGATATACCCTTGCCTCTCTCTCAGAGTTAGGCACACCTGTGTAGTATGGCTAATACATTGATCTGGCTTCATCAGATGTATTCGGCTCTAGCATAGAAGCTGTGTGGATACTGTCCGATTTGGTCACGTCCAACAAAAGAGGACCCTGGAGATGACAAACAATATTGAGCGACTGGGCGGACTCATGCATCACACAATCCTGAAGACCAATAGGGTCTCAGTTAATATATTTGACATATAGGAGCTTGACCCAATGCAGTATATACCATACCCGAATATATGGGCCTGACCTGTCAGGTAGCCCCTGGATTGGCTACGTCCGGGCTTGAGTCGACCTCCAGCTGGTTGATGTCAGGTTGTCCACCCTAGGAACGTTTGGTCTACAAGACACACATTCCACACTCATACCAAGCCTTTATTATTATTGGGCACATTCATTTCCATGCTTTCCTCTCACTTGCAAACCATGCCTTTCTCGCAACCAAGATCTTGTGGTGTGGTGCGCCTAGTAATCTGTGTGTTTCTCCCCGTTAAGTGGGGTTATATGTCACACCGTGTAGTTCCCCATTCAAAGAAGATACTACCCCTCCCGGCCGCCGCTCTCAACTGAGCTGTCGCCCCAATGTACCGGCATTGTCCTGCACAAGCCATAGTGTAGATAAGATCAGGTTCTCTCAGTGAGATAGAGGAGTCCATTATCCTCCCGACATCATCCTATCGAGTGACAGACGAAAGAGATAGTCCTGTGGCTAGCATCCCCTGGCTCAAGAAGATAGATTATAGATTGGTGGACCCCATCCCCGTAGCTATCTAATGTGCCTATATTTAAAAGAGAGATGCTACTAAGTAACGGCAAGCCGTAGGAATCAAGATATCACTCGTCTATCAGCTGCCAAGAACAAGCGATATCATTTGGTAACTACTTATTCTTCAGATGTGTTCCCTAGCCATGCCAAGATCAAGACGCGTAGCCAGATCGGCTAACGGTCACCCCCTCCCAACATGGCAAGACTGCTGTTTTGCCATATCCTCTCAGACGTTAAGACAATAGATATTTATAGGCCAAGCTTTGCCTGAACCAACTAAAACCTAAGTTTACCTTTCCACTACTTCAGTAGTATGTTGCGTCTCTGTCGTAATCTTTAAATCACTTGACATGCTGCAACTATCAAACGGTATGTGTTGGCACGGCCATCAGTTGACCAGCAGCTGCACCAGTGCACATTTGACGCAAGGCGCTCCATCGGGTCTACCCGAAAGGAAAGACAATATATACTCGCTCCATGTAAAGATTGTGGTATGAAGATAACCCAAAGAACCCTCTTTCATGGAGATTTGAGCAAACAGGAGAACTGAGAGTTTCCGAAAGCCGTTTCCCCCTGTTTACCAAAACTAAAAGAATGCATAAGGACATGGGCCACTGGCGTTTCGCTACATTTACAATAGCTATATAACGGAAAAATCCAAGTCTTCTGGTGATCGGATTCGTAAATATGCATCGAACTTGTTAATGGTAGAACCCGTACCCATACTCCCATCTTTACTTGTTCACTTTACATATCAAAATATACTATTTTTAGTATTACCTCATATATACTATTACTTTTAGTAATTAACGTTTACCAATTGAACTATACAAAACCGGAAGCAGTTAAGTATCGTGACTCGCGAAATTTGAAAATTCCTCTCATTTAGGCTTGCTGTGATGTCACATAAGTGCATAATAAATTATTTCGGGTTCTGGTACGCTGCTAAAGTTTATGCAGCACGTGTACCTACCATACTACTACATAATACTTACTATGACACATTCACTTTTCTCACCAGCTAATTAACTACGACAAGTCCATTATCTCTGGCATGTTTTGCGATGTGAAACGTGAGTCGTTTGTGAAGATTAGCTCTTCGCTATTAGCGTATTTCAATCCATCCATCCATCATGTGCCATGCCGGTAAGCGTGGGCGGTCATGTTCTGCCATCTCACTCGATCACCAGAGTCGTGGATCAGATCCGTGTTTCTGTCTCGACCATGCCACAAGGCCAAGCCATCCATGTACTTGCTTCTAGGTCTTCCCCTCGGTCTGTTCCCCTCGATCTTACCAGTTGTCACTAAATTCTCCAATCCATTTCTTCTCATAACATGCCCAAAAAATTTTGACTGTCTACGTCTAATTTCTCTAATCAATTTACGATCTTCATTTGTTTCTTGAAGGACTTGTTCATTGGTCTTTCTGGCTGTCCATGGTATTCTTTGCATTTTCCTCAGAAACCAAATCTCTACAGCCATCAGATGTTTTTCAGCCTGACTGCTCATTGTCCACGCTTCATATCCATACAAAAGTACAGGTTCAATGTAGCATCTCAACACTCTTTTTCTCGTTTCAATTGACATCTTTTGTGATAAATGTTATATTTTATAGCCACAGATAAGCATTGATTGGTTACCGCAACTTATAGACACACACAGTAATTAGGAGGATACACACTGACATCATATTACTGTCAGAGAAATATGACCAATCATGTATACAGATATACACAGACGCGCTTACAGCCAGACATAGAGATAAAAAGCTATATAGACAGATAGTTAGATAGATAGCTAGATAGACAGACAGAAGGATAGAATCACGCCGACAGTCACGCACTCACATACACACAGTTAATAGTCAGAAAAATACTGGTATCAAGAGTGAGAGAAAGAGAGAGAGGTAGATAGATTGAGAGAGAGAGAGTGAACCATGCATAAAATACGATTCATACTCATTGCCACGCCGCCCACTGGGTCATACATTCAGCCACGGCCCAACTGTATCAAATCATCTGCCACGCTGACTATTTGGTCATACAATCAGCTACGTCGACCACTGTTTCATATACTCAACCACCGCGACCACTGTATCATACACTTAACCATGGCGACCACAGTGTCATACGCTCTGCCACGCTGAACACAGGGTTATACACTCAGCCATACCGACCAATTTGTCATATACTCAGCCAAAGAGATCACTGTATCATACCCTCAGCAACAACGACCACTGTGTCATACCTTCTGCCGCTCGTCCACCTCTTTAACAACGAAAACATGTCTTACATCCACTCCGCATAAACTTCAGCCTTCCAATCGTTAATAACGGCAGGAAGCACTTATCTAGCTACTCCTTCACTCACTCACCCCTTAACAACGAATTTCACTAAGCCATACAAACCAAAACCAATGTCTATCTTTACATTTTAAAGGTTTTTATATAACGATATGTTCCCGTATGATGATAGTGTTCGGAAGCACTTATTTAGCTACTCCTCCATTCGCCCACCCCTTAACAACGAATGATACTAAGGTGTACCCACTACACCCAGTAATACCAGCCATCTTTACCTTTTAAAGGTTTTCATTTAACGATCTGCAACCGTATGATGATAGTGTTCAGAAGCAATTATCTAGATACCCCTTCACTCACCCACCTCTCAGCAACTAATTTTACTAAGCCATAACTACTACAACAAATAATACCGGTCATCTTTACTTATGTACTGTCAAAGATCTGGATAAGAGTTACAGAGTTAAGAATATAAGAAATAGAGCTAAGACAGAGACCATTGAAGAACACCAGACAGAAGAGACACAAGCGCTATAAATAGCTTTACAACAGGACACACTTGTGTCAACCAAGAGGGCATTGAGTGCAAGTGAGCGAGGGTTTCCCAAGATACTAGGAAACTCGCCTCGACGAGTAACCATGGAGTACAGGTTACTCTAGTTAACTGACCAGCGTGCTGGGACACCACGCACGCAAGACTCGCCAGCGCACGGAGGACTCAACGTCCGTGTTTGAACACGCAACTAGAAGCGTGGCTCAGACTGCGACTGAGACGGCTAGAGAGTAGACGTGTTCCTTATGAATACTATAAGTTTATAGACAATAGTGATTGTTAGGCTTTAGATTCCATTCAGTGATTAATAGTATCATTATCACCTCTTCATTGCATCTGTGTAACGTACTATGATGTTTATTGTCAATGAAGTATTCCGTTCGCGGAGCTTGTTTGTAATCAGCTCTAAATAAATTGTACCCTTTTGCAAATGACACGAGTTATTATTTCGTGTGGTGCAAAAGTAGGGGAGTCCTGAAATACCTGTCGCAAGTAAGTCGCTGACAGGCAGGACCCCATTTGGTGTCAGAAGCGCCTGAACCAACGTCAACAGACCCATTTGGTGTCAGAAGCGCCTGAACCAACGTCAACAGACCCCATTTGGTGTCAGAAGCACCTGAACCAACGTCAACAGACCCCATTTGGTGTCAGAAGTGCCTGAACCAACGTCAACAGGCACCATTTGGCATTATTTCTGTGGAAAAAATACCTAAAACTAATGTGAATTATTTCGGTGTTAAAAGTACCTAAAACTAACGTAAATTATTTACCATACAATGTCAGAAATAATTTTGTTTTGTGAGTGATAATTAATATGCTACCATTTGTGAAGCTTGAACTACAATGAAGAAAGATTAATTTACAAATTGTGTTATTCTACGAAAATTAATAGGAAATGTGTATGAATTTGTGGTAATGAAAATGTATACAAATATGTATTTAAATTATCAAGCAAACCATCGTGTACATTTCATTTTCTGTGATACAGCCATTAATGTCACCATTCATCACATTCATTTAGATATTTGTGCAAAATAAGTTCTTTTTGCACAAAGAAAATATATTAGCTACTGAACGGAAGCCATATAACGTAGTTATACCAAACAAGATAGAAAGTGAAGACAAGACGACGTTGACATTCATATGACGAATCATCTTACTAATCATGACGATCATGTATACTATCATAACATTCATTCATTAACTTCATTTATCATTATCTAGATCACATTTATGATTCATCAGCCGCATGAAATATGAACATGTATTTATATCATATGCATGTTTCTAAAGTATTGATGCTCTACTAAACAGAAGCATCCGTTCTGTTGTCAAGTCGATCATTTTTGTGTGTCCGGAAGACAGTGGTGGAACATCCCAAGGGCCGTATTTTCCGACAAATTAGATGAGTATATTTTTGAATTATTTTGATATTCACTACGTTAACCATGCATCTTTATTTTCAGTGAGAATGTAAATAACTAAAACATAACTACAAACCATTGTGTAAAACTACTGTGATATCATTGTCATCATTAAGTGAGTGCATCCAGGCGGGCAAAGAACTAGGCCATACTGGAGAGAAATTAGAGAAATGGGCAGATCAAAGATACAAAGAAGAAATAGCTTCGAACAGAAAAGAAAGCTGCTCTAGAGAGAGACGAAAGAGCATTAGAAAGGCAACATCAAAAAGAGATGAAAGAAGTGGAGGAAGCCACCAAACAAAAACAGCTAGATTTAGATCATGCCAACAAACAAGTAGAGGAAGCCACTAAATTAAAGATGAAAGAAATGGAGATAGATTCAAATATCCAGATAGCCTCTAGTAAACAAAAGAGCCAGGAAGAACAAAATAAGTTTAGTAAATATAAAGGCCTGATCAAACCATATAGCGTAGGCGATTCAATCTCAGCATGGACTGAGAATATAGAGTTTCAACTTAAGACTCAGAAAATACCATTGGAAGATTGGGCAATGATCTACATGAGAAATCTCAGTGGGGAGCCATTAAAGGTTATAGAATCAATACCTACAGAACTAAGGAGTAATTATCAGAACATCCACGATAGGATTATGCAGTATTTTCTTCTGGATGCCACTGGGTATCAAATTCAATTTTCCCAAATAAAACCAAAGCCAACTGAAACCTTTCTAGATTACATCTCTAACGTCCAAAGTACATTCAATAAATGGATTAAGGCAGCGAAAGTGGGGGAAATTTTGATAAATTACAAGATCTAATAGTAATGGATAAAGTTATATCCACAGTCCCTACCCCTTTTGCTAAGTTCCTCCAACAGGCAGACATCGAATCCATTGAGAAACTAGAAAAACGGGGGTCAGCATATTTTTCTTCTAATCGTGACATATTTAAGACCACCACACATGATACAGAGATCACTGCTTTTGTTAAGAACGTACCTAGCAGATCTTATAATCAGAAAGAGTATCATAAGAAAGACAAACCTTACCAGAAGCCACCACAGTGTGGATATTGTAAATTATTTCATCCTAGTTACTCTATGTGCGACAAGATCCCGGCATATCCCTCATACTTAGAAACCACAATAAAGAAGCAAGAAAGTAGACGAAATTCATTTAAACGGGCTGTTAAATGCTACTTTTGTTCTAGCTATGGCCATTATAGTTCCAAGTGCCTTGGTAGGCAACGAATGAAGGCAAATAATGCTGTGCTCATCGATACGTCATCTGACGACGATAGTGTAATTGACTCTGAACTTGTAAATGTATTACCAGAGAGTGAATATGAAAGTATGGCATTAGTTACTGATATATTAGACTTTAAGAGATGTGACACATGTCACCAGTTTCATGCGGATGGGAAATTGAAATGTGGTCATGTTATACCATTTTCCAACGAAGATGTTAATGCAGCTAGTGCCCCCAGAGGTATGCTGAAGTTCTACGATGCACTGGTCAATGATCAACCATGCCATTGTTTACTGGATAGCGGCAGCACTTTATTTGGTTTAAGAAAAGAGCTGGTTAGACCAGAAGATTACACGGGTGAATTTGTCAAATGCCGTACTTTCTCTGGAACCATTGAGAAATGCCCACTGGCAAAAGCGCATATTAATAACCCGTTCCTTACCGGCACATTTACGTGCGCAATCCTGCAAGATCCCTGCACGGATCTGATTTTAGGCTGTTTAGCTTCATTGAAGCAATGTACTGACGACGACATATAGCCTGGAAACAAACAAACATGGCTAATGCTGTAACAAGGTCAGATACTCAAACACACTATACTGACCTACAAAATGAGATGTTACAGCTGTTAACACCCAGCGGTGCCAATAACAACACTACTCGACAAGAATTTATCGAGGCACAACGCACCGATCAAACTATCGCACCTTATTTTAAATTGTTAGGTGAGCGAGCGAAAGTGACTAAAAATGCATCTTGGTGTTTTAGAATACACAACGGAATTCTCATGCGTTATTACACAAATAATAACCATGAAATTCAGCAGACGGTGTTACCTGTAACATACCGACAAAATGTGCTAAAGATCGCACATGAGTCACCGTCTGCTGGACATTTGGCCTATGACAAAACCAGAGCCAGAATTTTGTCACACTTCTACTGGCCTAAATTCTGTACTGATATAAAATTTTTCTATCGTTCATGTACTATTTGTCAACATCTTGTAAGAAAGGGAAAGCATGTGACGGCCGAAGTTCAACGGTCATTATTAGCATCTAGACCATTTGAGTGTGTATCGGTCGATATTGTTGGACCCCTAAATCAGGTGTCGAGCAAAGGAAACCGATTCATACTTACTCTCGTGGATCTATGTACCAGGTGGATCGAAGCTATTCCACTAAAATACATCACCTCCAAAGATGTGGCAAATGTATTTTTGCACTTATTTTGTCGTTTTGGCTTTCCGCGAACTATTCTATCAGATCGTAGAACGCAGTTTATTTCGGCTGCTACGCAAGCCTTAACAAAATTGTTAGGAATAGAACAGCATTTCTGTACCCCGTACCACCCAATGAGCAACGGGATCATAGAAAAAATTAACGGGGATCTCAAACACATGCTGGCGAAGGTAACAGCAGAAAACCCATCTGATTGGGACACGCTATTGCCAGCAGTGCTATTTGCCCATCGAGAAATTCCGCACTCGAGTACGGGTTTCTCACCTTTTGAATTAGTGTATGGGGCGAACCCTCGAGGACCCCTAACAATTTACCATCAGCTAATCACTAGCTTACCAGAAAACTCAACATCAGTAACACCGTATGAGATGGTAACAGAGACACGCGATAGAATAATGAAAGCGTGTGTAATAGCCAAATCATCTTTGGAGAGGAAATGACAGATGTACCGCGACAATGCAAATAAGGGTGCTAAAACAAAACACCTTGAACCCAATCAGAAGGTTCTGCTTTTACTACCAGATAAACGTAATTTGTTACTAACATCGTGGCAAGGGCCATTCAACGTTGAACGGAAAATATCAGATGTCGATTATGAAATATCGATAAAGGGAAAATTAAAGATATTTCATATCAACATGCTGAAACCATACTTTTCACGACAAGAACTACCAACACACGAACAAGATGCACCCACACCAATTAATCGGACGACAGACGTACACAACACAACTACACTATGTAGGGCGACGCAGGACAACGACATCGCAAACACACTTAGCCAGGTAACAGCACACACAGCTAGTACAACAACAGTACTGAACGAGAGGCTTCCGGTTTCAAGATGGCGACGGACGGTCGTGTTGTTTTGTGTTCGTTAACTTTTTCGCGTAGGGGATGGATTTATTCATCTCTTGCGTGTAATTGGTGTGCCAGGATGTAAAACCAGGAGTTTCTACTCAAGATCTGCGCGGGTGCTACGGAGTTCGTGCATCGAGCGAAACCATCCTTGAGTGAATTTTCAGCAGCGTGTGTGGTTTTCTCAGTCTGTGTTTACGTTTTTTCAACATGGCGGAACAACGTGTGTTTTTCGTGCGGTCACCAGTCAACATACCGAAGCGGCGTGGTAGCCGCGCAGGGATAAAGAAGCAAGGTAAGCGTGGAGGTTTGAGGCGTTTTAGACTCAAGTGTCACCGTCTAGGACTCAGGAATATCCGTATTCTATATTGGAACTGTGCCAGTGTAAAACAACGGGGCTCTATTTTAGAAACCCTAGTTTACAGGAACGACATTGTAGCACTCCAGGAGACGAGACTGGGCGATCAGCTACTCCAAATTGCTGGCTTCAAATGTTTCTACAACAGACGACATCTGGGAATTGCGATTCTCGTTCGCGACAGCATGGTGGCGTCAGAGCTAGACATGTCCAGTTGGGACAGTGACGATATACAAATACAGGCGTTGAGAGTTCATTCCAGTATACCATTCTTGTTGGTTAATGTTTATGCCCGCAATGCCAGTGTGGACGCCCAGAAGTGGCAGTGCTTAAGTGGGATATTAGGCCACGAGCGAAATGTTATTTTCTGTGGTGACTTCAACGCTAAAGGCAGGTCATGGGGAAACACTTCCTCGAATACACAGGGGGAGGAGCTCGAGACTGCACTGGAAACCATCGACCTGGTTTGTATCAACAGTGGCTGTGTCACCAGGACAGCAAGCCGTCCGGGCGATGAGGACAGTGCTATTGATCTGGCGCTAGTTTCACCTTCACTCACTACAGTGTGTAGATGGGGTGTCCTAGGACACCATGGCAGCGACCACCACCCTTGCAGCATACTGGTGGAGAAAGGCAGAACCAGGCAGCACAAGCTAAAGGTAAAGACGTTCCAGTATGATAGTACAGGGCAAGATGTGGTGAGTAAAATAAGACGTGACAAGCGCAGAACGTTTCAGGGCAGGAAAAAAAGCTGGGAGCAGCCACCGTGGTGGAGTTTCGAGGTGGAGAAGGCTTGGGTGGATAAGCGTAGTGCTGTAAGGAGATGGCAAAATGCCAAGAAGAACAGAGCTGGTCATCCTAGTCCCTGCTTGCACTTAGAAAGAGAGATGCACACAAAAGTAAGCTACTTCAAAAACCTGGTCAAGGTTGTTAAAAGCGAAAAATGGGCAGAGGTGTGTCAAAGAGTAAGCACAGACAAGTCACTGAAATTGTTCTGGCGACTACATAAAAGCATGAGTGGTTTAGTCAAGAATAAGAGCATTTCTGACTTCCAAGGTGCTGACCTCATCTGGCAGAGGACTGACGAGGACAAGGGCAAAGCCCTCTTTGAACGCTACCTTGAGCAGAGCAACCAGACAGACATGGGAGGCCGAAATCTGGCCAAGGAGGTCACCTCAGACAGATGCAAGGCCCAGAACACCTCGGATGAAGACACAGTGACAGTGAAAGAAATCAAGGCTGTGCTTCGACGATCAAAAAACAGTGCTCCAGGTCCTGATGGCATAAGATACGACGACATAAATAGGTGTACCGACAATGAGCTAGAGAAACTAGCAGACATGTACAACAACAGTATAGGGAGTGCTAGCATCAAGGAGGAATGGTTACACAGCTATCTGATTCCCTTGCCGAAGCCTGACAAAGACCACACACAAAATTCAGGGATATCGAATTATAACCATGCAGAATACAATAGGCAAGCTGCTGGAGAAGGTAATTGCCAGGAAAATATCAAGCCAACTAGAGAGGCAAGGTGTTTTCCCACCCACCCTGGGTGGGTACCGTCCAAAAAGAGAAACCTGGACTAATGCAGCAGTCTTTGCCCAGGATGTCTATGAAGGTTTCCACTCAGGCACTGAAACCGTTGCTGCAGCGATTGATCTTGAGGACGCATACAACAGAGTACCACTGGATTTTTTAATGTTTCAGCTTCTCGAACTAAACTTAAGTCCATTCCTCCTTAGTTGGATCGCTGCAGCCCTCTTCCAACGGAAAGTAGTTTTTAGATGTGGCAGTTGGACTTCGGAACCAACAACAATACATCCTGGCCTACCACAGGGATCACCATTATCTCCGGTACTGTTCAACGCCTACACAGTGAGAATCACCAGTGAGCAGATCACTGGACCTGGCAGGACATTGTCATATGCCGATGATGTTTTAGTGTATCGTCAGGGTAAGGATAGAGAGGAGGTTGCTGTGGAACTACAAACCGAACTCAATCGCATAAGTACTTGGTGTGATGAAGCTGGGGCAATGGTCAACCCAACAAAGACAACAGTGACTTGGTTCTCGTTGAATAATCATATTGTCAACACTCCAACACCAACTGTAATGCTGTGTTCAGAGACGGTGGAAAGAACGCAGGCAATGAATTACCTGGGGATACGGTTTGATCGAAGCCTTGCTTATAATGTGCACATAGACCAGGTGATAACAAAGGCCAAGCGGGGTTTGGCAGCGATGCGGGTGATGGCGGCAGCAAACTGTGAGCAGCGCCATCTATGTCTTCTGTACGAGGGGCTGGTCATGTCTGTTTTGGAGTATGCAATGGCAATCCTGACTCTCAACCATAAGCAGATAGAAAGGATGGAAAGGATACAGAATGAAGCTATGCGCATTATTCTTGGATGTACAAGAGATACAGCATGCAGGGCGATGCGCTACCTTCTTGATTTTCCAACCATTGAAGAGAGAATACAAGGTTGCAGGGCACGCGCCTACCTCAGAATTAACGCAAACACACAACATCCGCTGCATAGTGAAATTAGGAAGGTGAAGGGCAGCAGGTTAAAAAGAGGAAGGTCGTGGATGGGTCAAGCCGAAGACATTCTTCAACAGGTGTGTTCACTTGAGGACTTAGAACCTGGCGAGGAGTGGGTGCAAGTGCCAACAGACTTCTGCACATCCTTTTCAGTTTGCATCCAACTAGATAGAAAATGCAGACAAGAAAATCCGGCTGCTGTTGAGGCTGAAGTACAAGCGTTGATTTTCGAGAATTCGTTAGACGGTGACGCGGTCATCTACACAGATGGGTCGGTCGTCCGACATGTGAGAAGCTCATGGGCCTTTACAGCTCGGGCCGGAGGGAGAATTGTGAAGGAGGACTCTGGTGCTTTCACTGAAACCACAAGTAGCCTGACCATGGAAGTCATGGCATTAAGTAAAGCAATAACATGGCTCGAGACACAGATATTCACTAGGGCTTGTTTCCTCAGCGACTCAATGAACATGATCAAGAGGATAGAGGAGGGATCGATCCGAAGAGAATGGTTGCTGCCTCTGGAGCGGTCTCGACTGGCAAAGATTAGTTTCATCTTCGTGCCAGGGCATGCGGGAGTACAAGGAAATGAGCGGGCTGACAAGCTCGCAGGTGAGGCTACTGTGGAGGGCGGACGCGCCATGGACCAGGCCGACATCCTGAATGCTCTACGAGAAGTAAGACTTTTGCGAGAACCAAGTGATGACTGTGAATCTACAACAATGGCCAGACTGCGAGAGCAGCAAATTAAAAGAGGGGTGGCCAAACAAGAACACTACGCAGGAAGCCAAAGAAGATTGATAAACCAACACAGAACTGGCGTCGTTAGCCGCTACACGTTGCGGGATTTGCTGAGGAGGGGATCCGAGCACTTATGGACTGAATGGTTCGATGTGCAATGAGGATGATCTGCCGACTAACTAACTAACTAACTAACTAACTGAACGAGACAGGTGACGACGGAATAGAATTACCAGTCCCGACAGTAGACACGACTGGGACCATCGAGAGCATACGGATAGAAACCAAACTTACAGACGAGCAACGACGACAGATAATAGAATTAGTGACGGAGTACAAAGACATTTTCTCCGACATCCCAGGAAAGACAGACAGAATAGAGCACTCCATTATTCTGACTGATAACCCCCCAATCAAGTGTAGACCTTATTCCATCCCACTAAATTATAGGGCTAATCTCGACAAAGAATTACTATCTCTTGAGTCGAGTGGAATAATTCAGAAATCTCAGTCAGAATATTCTTTCCCTATCGTCCTTGTTGCCAAAAAGGACTCAACAATTCGACTCTGCGTCGATTATCGACGTTTAAACAGAGTGACCAAAATTGATGCTGAGCCAATCCCAGCATGCGAGGATTTGATCCTTGATATGTCTACATCGCATCTTTTCCAAACTCGACCTCACGAAAGGATATTGGCAGGTCCCGATGCAAGAAAATTCAATTCCTTTAACAGCTTTTTCTACACCTTTAGGTCTCTATGAGTGGCGATTTCTTCCTTTTGGCCTTCGTAATGCTCCAGCCACTTTTGTCCGTCTAACTAGGGATCTTCTCCATGGGGTTGTCATTTGGCGATCTGCAACTCGTAATCCCCTAACCCAGTGTTTCCCAACGTGGGGCCCACGCCCCACAGGGAAGCAATTCGATTGTTGAGGGGGGCAATTCGAAAATTTGTCTGCCAGTCATCAGTCCTTGATGTAAAGTGGACTGTTTTGAATGACCATGGGAGTGATCACATGCCATGTTTAGTCCTGATCTCTAAATCGAGGAAAGTTAAGGCCGGAAGAGCGTGCAAGACCTTCCGGTATGAGTGGACCGATAGCCTTCTTGGACGTCTCAGACAGGGGGCATGCAACAGGACCGTTAAAACTCCTTTTTTTGCACCCCCCATGGTGGACTCCAGAAGTAGACCATGCTTGGAAGGCAAAGAGAGCTGCAGTGAAGCAGCTAAGGAAAGTGCGACAGACACCCCGAAGCTCACTAGAGGCAGTGGATACAACGGAAAATGTCAAGAGAGATAGGGTGGAGGTTTTCAAGCGATTTGCTTCAGAGGCCAAAAACGCAAAATGGTAATGTTTCATGAAGGAGATTAGGGGTGATAAAACACTGCGAAAATTCTGGAAACTGCACAAACAAATACAAAGGAAGGATCGGCCTATGACAGTGGGAACAATTTATAGAGATGATGGTGTGCGCATGGCAACGGACAAAGAGAAAGGGGAGGCGTTTCTCCAGAGATTTTTAGCTCAGACCAATCATAATGATGCAGACACCAGGGATGCAGTTAGAGAGGAGATATCTGGCACCCTGAAGAATATTCATTATGAAGACATCATACGGGTTGAAGATGTTAAACATATTTTGAAGAAGGCAAAAGACACGGCACCAGGGCCTGATGGGGTTAGATATGGCCACATGAAGGCTTTGAGTGATGTAGACCTGAAGGAGATGACTGACTGCTTTAACCAGAACATTAGGACACCATCAGTGCCGCAGGACTGGGTACACAGCTGTCTCATCCCTCTCCCAAAACCATTCAAGGATCATTCAAAGCTTAGCGGCTTTAGGGTCATCACCCTTCAAAATACATCTGGGAAGGTTTTAGAGAAGATAATCACGGTCAAGCTGAAGAGAGACTGAGACTGAAGTTAACTAAATTGGAACCTGACATAAAATCTCTTTGCAGCAAGCATCAAGCGCAAGGATCTCACTAAATTTAAATTATAAATAATTACTAATAATTAAAATAATATAGACAAATCTTTCATTAAAATTATTTTGTTCTTGAATTTCAGTTCTCCATTATATGTTTTGAAAAAGTTACTTACTGTGTTTGCTCAATAATTTCCTAGTGATTTCTTCCTAAAACCTATCATTCAAGTTTCTTTAGTGAACATTTTGATTTTTGAATATTACAAATTATGTATATGTTGGGAGGATGAGGGGGCATACACATTTTAGAAAAGCTTATGTGGGGCATAGCGCCAAAAAGGTTGGGTAACACTGCCCTAACCCCTTTATAACGATCGGAAACACTTATCTAGCTACGCCTCCAATCACCCACCCCTTAGCAATGAATTTCAATAAGCCATACCCACTACAACCAATATTACCGGCCATCTTTACATTTTAAGGTTTTCATTTACCGATCTGAAACCTGTAACCACTAACCCCTTAACAACCATTGCAAGTACTTACGTAGCTATCCCCCCTTCCCCCACTCACCCACCCCTTAGCAACGAATTTCACTAAGCCGTACCCACTACAACAAATAATACCGACCATCTTTACATTTTTAAGGTTTTCATTTACGGAGTTTAAATCGTATGATGATAGTGTTTAAAACCCGCCCACTAAAGTTCACTAATAACCGCTATCTTTTCTTTTCAATTGAAAAATAAAAATGAAAGAATTACAACACCTTTAAAAAGGGAAGAAACTGCAATAAGCCAGTTGATTTGTTGTCACGAGTTACTTCCCTTGACCTACATTTGAAAAATTAGGTCAAATGATTGGCTTTTATGACGTCTAGACATGGGCGGTATAACCTACATATAAGGATATATACCGTGACCTCTGATCTGAGCTTGCCAACCTTAAATACTAACCAAAGCGTCCATTACATACTACTTATACTAAGTCTAAAATGCGTACCATAAAATATTATGAATAGCAAAGGCGTTCGGCGTGATAAAGATCACATCACTAAACGTCGTGATTTGGTCTATAAAAGATTAGGATGGCGTCCCTTGGTGTGATAAAAACCACATCACTAAACGTCTCCTGTTGGTCTATAAAAGATTGGGCTGGCATCCCTTGGTATCAAGAAATCTTATGGGAAGTAAATGCGACCATTTTGATTTAGACATATCACGAATCGACTGCTGATTGGTCCATGGAATATTTGGTTATCACCGCATACGCAATACCCATGAAGGCGTGTATAGGGGCCATTACTTCGCTCTTGGTGCTTCTTTCTTTTCGACCTGCCATTTCGCCAACATTAAAATTTCATGATTTAATACGTCCCAAAAACAGCCAGTACTTAATTGTTCTCCCCGTCCTCCATTCTTCACTTCCGTCTATTCTTGGCCTCGATCAAATTTTTGTGTTCCATTTAATGATGAACTGTCTAGTTCTCTTGTAGAGCGACATTTAGGAAATCGACATGCAATAAATACACAGTAATTTAAGCCAGGGCTACGCATCAAAAAGCGATTAGGATTTATCAATTACGGATGCATTTTGCATAAAACCTCAAAATACTTTATGTAATCAAACAAATTGCTAGAGATATAAATAGTGTAAGATTAAAAATACTAGAGATATAAATATTGTAAGTAATAAATGCTAGAACTATAAATAGTGTAAGTAATATATGCCAGAGATATAAATAGTGTGAGTAATATATGCCAGAGATATTTAAAAAAAAAATGTAAGTAAGAACAGCTCAACAGATCTCACTGAATCCACCAAGTCCAAAATAGAAGCTATGTCCCTCATCACACAACTGACCATTGCAGACTGCCCGTCCAGCCTCAAAGTATGTCACACTGACGAGTGTCCACGCGGAACTAACACGTGGTCCACTAATTATTCACTACAGGTGTCCATGAGGAACTAACACGTGATCCACTAATTATTCACTACAGGTGTCCATGAGGAACTAACACGTGGTCCTCTGAACATTCACTACATGTCTCTATGAGGAACTAACACGTGGTCCTCTGAACACTCACTACAGTTGTCCATGAGGAACTAACATGTGGTCCTCTGAACACTCACTACAGTTGTCCATGAGGAACTAACACGTGGTCCTCTGAACATTCACTACATGTGTCCATGAGGAACTAACACGTGGTCCTCTGAACATTCACTACAGGTATCCACGAGGAACTAACATATGGTCCTCTAAAAATTCACTACAGGTGCTCATGAGGAACTAACACGTGGTCCTCTAAATATTTGCTACATGTTTTCATGAGGAACTAACACGTGGTCCTCTGAACACTCACTACAATTGTCCATGAGGAACTAACACGTGGTCTTCTAAACATTTACTACTGGTGTCAATGAGGAACTAACTCGTGGTCTTCTAAACATTCACTACAGGTATCCATGAGGAACTAACATGTGGTCCTCTAAACATTCACTACAGGTGTCCATGAGGAACTAACTCGTGGTCTTCTGAACGTTCGCTACATGTGTCCATGGGGGACTAACACGTGGTCCTCTGAACATGAAGATTTGGCTTGCTCAATGCCCTGAACGCTAAGAAGAAGAAGAGATCGAAGATACACAGGAGGAGGAGGGAAAAGAAAAAAATAGGCGGAGAGCAAGACGAAGAAGAATTCGGAGGGGTGGGAAGAGGGTGAACGAGGGGGTGGGGGGGGGGGAAGGACGAGGAGGAAGAAAAAGAAGCAGAATGAGGTGAAGAAGGTGGAGGGGGGGAAGAAGAACAAAGAGGAGAGTTGAAAGAAGAAGAAGAAGAAGAAGAAGAAGAAGAAGAAGAAGAAGAAGAAGAAGAAGAAGAAGAAGAAGAAGAAGAAGAAGAAAAAGAAGAAGAAGAATGAGGAGGAGATGAGGAGAATGAGGAGTAGGACAAGGAGAAGGAAGAGGAAGAATAAAAAAAAAGGAGGAAGTCAAGAAAAAAGAAGAAAGAGGATCAAGAAAAGGAAGAAGAACAAAATGAAAGACAGACGGATAAACAGAAAGAAAGAAAGAAAGAAAGAAAGAAAGAAAGAAAGAAAGAAAGAAAGAAAGAAAGAAAGGTGTACTAGTATGTATGTAGAAGTGCTATTGATTGAACCGAGTCACCCAGATGAGGTGACGTTTAAGAACCACTGCTTCAAAGACACAATAGCTGGCGCTACAAGAGTTAACCCTGATATCATCAATGTGTCTGTGTGTGCGTATATGTGTATGGGTGGTTTTTATATACACCGACTGTAAATGATTTGATCAATTCAGTCACAATCAGCCATCATCTTAAACTCGACATTTCGTTGAGATTCTTTCTTCGGGAATATTCTGAATGAATGCTGGTCCCAGATCAAAGAATCGAATCGCTCTTTACGTAGTGTAGTTTATTCGTTCGCTTATTGTGAGTTAACAGCGCCACGCCATTTACTTTTCTTCTTCTTAGATTTAGCAATAGAAAAACTCACTGCCGTCTTGCTAAGTCAGTGGTAGTCTATTGAAATATTCATGAACAAGCCTAAGCAAGTGGGAGAAATCCAACAAAATAGGATTAAGTAATGTCTCACAAGAACAAACTTTAAAATAGTGGAACACGCACAACAGAATACCATAGGTATAACTTCCGGTGCATTGATGGCCAGGTAGTCGGTTCAACTCCTAAAAACAGCATTGAGTTGGACTTAAATATTGACTTTTCGTTCAGATTGATCGATCGATTGATTGATTGATTGATTGATTTAAGAATCGACATCACAGCATTCGGGGCATTCCCATAAGCGTTCCGTCCCCATCCTCAGAAGCCAGCGAAGAGTTCCAACCCCAATAGTACCAGTAGCAATCTGATTATATGTGCGTCTCGCCTTTCCTCTAAGCGTCGAGCATCGGCCAGATCCCCTCGTCACCCCTCGCTGTCGCATTCTTGCCAGACCATGGTGATCCATTTGCTTCTCCGAGGTGTACACTTGCTCCCACAAGGCCGCAACCACATCTGCCTTATCATGCATCAATACTCCACCAAGTTTTGCAGAGCCAGCCAATCTGTCCGCCTGTTCATTCCCCATCACACCAGCATGCCCCGGAGAAAAGATCCAGACGATGCTTGCCATCCGTGACTTCCGAAAGCAATGGCAAACTAATAAACATTAAACTGCCGACAAAATCAACCTGCAGTTAGGGTTGATGGCAACCACCCGCAATGGACAAGCAATTGATGATCTCTATGAGAGACAAGGAAGAAGACACGAGGGCGAAATAATGTCGACACCACCGACAAAAAGTAATGTCCTACAATTTCACATTTGGCAGATGCCTTCCTCCTCCTTCCTTCTGTTCGTTGGCTTGAGCTCCAACGCGAAGTCCTGTATGTCGGATGAAGGCATCCTGTTGTCCAACATCAGTGTGATGTCATACAGGACCTGAGGTTTGCGTGAGTATCCGTTGTCCCATGTCTGGCTTATTGGTGTGCAGACTGGTGGGTCCTCGCCGTACAGGCAGACACTCTCCGACTTCGGAGGAATCGGCGATCCTACTGACTTTAGCCAGGACCACAAAGGGACCTGTTGCCCAGGACGCTCGACGAGGACGCGTCAATCGGTCTTGGCCAGTATATAACCCGGCCCTGGTGCCTTGGAAATACCTCTGCGTCCCTGGCAGATGCGAATCCACTATCTAGTGCTGTCAACTTGAAACTCGTCGCACACTATCTACTACCCAGTGTGGAATAGTTCATATATACGGTAACAAATGAGAAAACTAAGCGAATCTTACTTCCATCAAGGATCTTCGCTTGGACAACCGCTAACAATGTATTGTCTGATATCATAAGCAGATACATTATACATTAGACTGGAATTTCCCGAACCGATATTCATTCATTGTCTACAAGACTGCCGTTGTATGACGATCGTGACCAAACGTCAATATTCTAGAATCCTATTTGTCTTTCTCCTTGCATCTTGCCCGGCAACACAGACTAAATTTAGACATGAATTCATGTGTATTGATGGGCACTGATGTTATTTCAATGACCTCAACAGCTCTAAAAAAAAATTAAATTTCTGTGCATTAGACTAACTTTAGTGTATTCTGATATTTAGTGGCGACTAGCCATGAATTGTGTTGAACTGTAGTGCAGCTGTAAAATTGCAACAAGTATATCAACATTGTTGATTAAGTCCAGCCTGCTCCCTGGCGAAGAGACTGTCTACGTCTAATTTCTCTAATCAGTGTACGATTTTCACTCGTTTCCTGTTGGACTGAATTTTTTTTTTTTTTTTTTCGCATGTCCTTTATAGGACGTTGCAGTCAACACCAGTCTAATGCACAGCAATTTTAATTTTTTGAGAGCTATTGAGGTCATTGAAATAACATCAGTGCCCATCAATGCACTTGAATTTGTGTCTTAAATTTAGTCGAGACGGCTACAACAATGCTGTTGTAGGGGTTGAACCAAGTATACCGACATTGTAGATTAAGTCCAGCCGGTCACCTTGGCGAAGGGGTTAAAGACGTTTTCGTAATCCCGTATACTCACGTATGAAACACAGCTGCGCGAGATTCGGCAGCAGATCGCATCGCGTTGGTTACTTAAGGAAGTATGTGAGCCGGTCGGTTAGAAAGCAATGGCAAACTACTAAACGTAAAACTTGCCAAGACATCAACAGCAGCTGAAAAATGCTGATGTTGGCTGCAATGTCCTGTAAAGAATATGCGTAAAAAAATAAAATTCAGTCAAACAGGAAACGAGTGAAAATCGTACACTGATTAGAGAAATTAGGCGTAGACAGTCAAATATGTTTGGTCACATTATAAGAAGAAATGTATTGGAAAACTTGGTGACATCTGGTAAGATTAAGGGGCAGAGGAGAACAAGGAAAAGGCAGAGAAGTAAATACGTGGTATGGTCGAGACAAGAACACAGAGCTGATCCACGACTCTGGTGATCGCGTGAGATGACGAAACATGACCGCCCACGCTTATCGGCATGGAACATGATGAGTGAATCTCATCTCATCTCATCATGTTCCTCTTGTACCTTGCGGTGTCGAGGTGAAGTATAAACATCGGGAGAGTGCCCGATTATGGGCTTCATGTATCGATATTCTTATGGACTCTGCTAGGTGACAGGTTCGAATCCCGGTCGGTAACTGTAGCTTTCAAATTTTATGTTGGCTAGTGCGTCCTCTTGATCGACGACAGACACCACTGTTAAGTAATCATTGTAGTCGCGGTATGACAAAATGTCGTGTATCCTCCACCGTTGATCAACAGATACCTCAGCACAATAAATCATTATAGATTAGGACTACATGGGACAAAACGTCATGCATTCACCATGACTTACCTACACAAACCAACAATGCATAGTCATTATTGTAGATTCCAAAGCCGGGGAGCTCTTAGCGGTTTAGGACTAACATACATGAAGAATGTAAGGTGAATAAGTTTTCTCCACTAGCATGGATTATTGGCATGTGTGTGTGTTATAAAGTTTTCTCCACTAGCATGGGTTATTGTCATGCGTGTGGTATAAAGCAAATTTGTAAAGGACTTTATTACACGCTAGGGGCGATAGTTTGTAAAATGGAGTTATACCTCTCCATCACATAAAATCTGGGCTGAATTTAGAGACTGTGTTGCCCATGCAGCATGATCCCTCTTTCGACCTGCCTACTCCAGAGGAAAGGTAACATGAATGTGTTTGGAACAAGATAAGCTGTAGAAGCTGCCGAATCATCAAAGCAATGTTCTAACTGTCCGCCTGTCGGAGCTTCGATCCTAGACAAGTTGCCAACTTAGGGCCTGGTTTGCCCTGCCATGACATGTAGTCTTTAGGTTGCATTTTCGGGCACTAGGATAAGGCTTGTACACCTCCTCCCCCCCCCCCCACCCACCCACCACCACCAAACTGCGTTCATCCGCTCGAAGCCGTTGGTTCAGTGTGGGGTGTCGGGTTTGTATTGGGTATATCTTACAAGTAAAAGAGTAGAGAATCCTTTAACACACCTTACTGCGTGTGTGGTATATGGTTCTAGCCTCATTTTGGAGTGAACTTTTGGACAATCGATGTGTGATATGGTCAGTATCACACTGGCCATCTTTACTCCCCAGGACATTTCCCGATAGCCATTGTAGCTTGGGTCAATCTAAGGATCCAGGTCAATTTTAGAAAAATCAACCTCTATGAGGAATCGAACACATGTCCGCCGGGCCGGCAGGCAAGCGTGTTAGCAACCTCGCCACCGCCACTCCCTAAGCATGTATGGGATAACCGATAAAGTCGCGGTGAGGTGCCTGATATAGGTGGGGTTCAGAACAAGGAGAATATTTCTTGTCATAAGGCAGCCATTTTCAAAGATATTATCTGGGTTTGCCGCCTCTCGTTGTGTCAAGAGATCTTCAGGAGAAATGTGGAGAGTTCTACAGATCACGTGACCACACTTGTAGCAACTGTCGGCCCCTCTTCGAGCGCTTCTAGGATACTCAAACCTGGGGGATTGTGCAGGGAACAAGACACAGTTCTCGTGTTCGCTAGGGGGCTCAGACGAGAGCGGTTCAAGAAATGGGGGAATTTAGATTCTGATTGATCGGCTGACATTTTGATATATACATGCAAACATGTCAATGGTTTACAATATTCTTCCTGCTTGCTTTATTATTATCATTGGTAACTTTATTTTAACTCTTAAATGGCGTGATGTTTTGTTGAAAGATTGCTTGCTGAGTTTTAATTCTGTTAGTTTCAGAAGATTTTGAAGCAGAAGCCAAAGAGAATCACCACAACGGAAAATCATGAATGTATAAAGATGGAAAACATAATAACCAATCAAACGTTGTTAATTGCACTGAGAGAAAGGGTTGAAGTGCTATACTTCTATATGCATGTAATACAAGGACAATAAGCGGACAAGCTGAGAAACATCTAATGGCAGTGGGCATATGGTATGTGATAAAAATACAAAGACTACCATGGGCGGGCAGAAAAACCAATGAACAAGTCTTAGAGAAACAAATAGTTTAGTTTAGTTTAGTCGCTGGATCAAAATCACGACACATGGTTTAACCCATAAGTGCTCCGTTTTCCTCCTAACTAAAGCCTGAGTCTGGAGAAACTCAGCTCAATGCACGAACTCCGTTGCATCGGCGAGGATCCTGAAATACTTTGGGTAGATTTTTAACTCGAAATTTTGCCCGGGCAGCGCCGTTAGGCTACTCTTTTTTCGATTTCCAACTGCCAAGGGATTTTTTACGTGCGCAACAATACACACAGGCGTCCAATCTCACTACCCAGAGACCAGGGGAAATTTTATTACTGGAAATCCAGGTGGATTTCTTAAATAAATCCCGGTCCTCACCGGGGCCTGAACCCGGGACCTCCAGCACTCAGGGCGGACACCATACCTCGAGACCACTCAGGCCCCCCCCCCCCCCCCCTCTCAGAGAAACAAATGAAGATCGAAAACTGATTCAAGAAATTAGGTGTAGACAGTCAAGATTTGTTGGGCACATTATAAGGAGAAATTAAATAAAAAACGTAGTCACAACTGGCACGATTGATGGGAAAAGAGCAAGGGAGGCAGAGAGATAAATACGATAACTCGTATCTGGATGTCTTGGCTACATGACATAATGGAGACAGGGCCGCAGTGCTGATCCAAGGTCACGGTGATCGTGTGAGATGGAAAATCATGATGGGAACCTTTTTTTTTTGGGGGGGGGGGGTGGGGGGGAGATGGAATGTCACGTGACGATGATGCTAACTGATAGCCGCCGGGTGGGGTCGAGGTCTTCACATGTTGTAGGCCTGGACAAATAAGTCAGGGTGACAAGTTCACTTCCTCGCCATCTTTACCACTCACACAATTCCCTGAAAGTTATGAACATATGAATTGTTAAAATGCTGGTTCAGTCCCATAGCCACGCTGATCGGAAAACATAATCCTACCTCTGCTGTGGAATTAAACCGGGCAAGTGTCTTGACAGCAAAGCGCACTAACCTTCATACCACCTTTGCACAGGAACACTGTTCTTTTCCTGCTACGATCATTATCATGATCTAATGTCGTCTCCACGCTGAAAGTTGGCGCTGATGGACCTGTGTCTGTTTCTACCCTCGGTCTTTGTTGTAGATCCTCCATTAGGCCACATATTAGCATACTGTCTATCCGTTTATATCTCTAACGTCCTATAGTTCTCTTAAGTAAAGTACAGTTAAGCTGCGGGCAATTTGGAAGCAGATCGCACTGCGTTGGTTTTCATACCATGGTATGAGTGTCGGTCGTTCAAAAAGCAATGGCAAACTACTGATCATAAACTTGCCAAGAAATCACAAACATCCAAAAGATGATGGGATTAACTGCGACGTCCTGTAAAGGATATGCAGCTAATGTTAACAGTTAGGGACCCCTACACACGCCTTCAGATGCATGGGGCTTATCTGTATAGATCAGTCGGCACTCGGTAGGTCATGTGATCACTATTACATTGGTGGCCTTTACTTCCCACATACATTTCCCGATACCCATTTAGTTTAGGCTGCGTCGATTTAAGAGCCTAATCAATCATTTTTTAAATCCGTATGGATGTGGATGGAACTCAGGGCAATTGTGCAAACGAGCACATAACCACTTGTTTACCGTGACTGCCGTAGTTATTTTACTCTGAAGTTTTCCTCAGTTAAGGCTTTCGGTAGACTATGCCGTTTATGTGTGACCACATCACCTCGTCATTCTCGTTTGCTTTCTTTCAGTATCGCCATTTTTAATATTAAAGCGTTCTAGAACTTTCCTTTTTGTTTTTGTTTCTATCCAAGAAACTCGCGCGTCTCCTGAAGAATCCAGATTTTCAAAGCCTCAGTTTAATACCCAGTATGTGCAGCGAAAGTCCGTGGTTCCACTCCACACACAGTAATATTGAACACACCCCAATGAAAGTAAATTAATGTGTATTTTAGGTTTTGACCTTTCATTATACCGCACGCACTGTGCGGGCCGCGGTCAAAATATACCCCGACAATTTGTCCCGGCTTAAGCTCTCTTTTACTGATACCTGGTCTGAGGGAGACAATAGCAGAGAAGATTGTCGTCCCTTTGACTGCAGCTTCTGGAGCATTTCTTCAGCTGGATTCCAAGAGCACTTGTTCGCGATAAGGTTCAAGAGGGATATAAAGGACTGTCTCATCAGCCCACTGAAGAAGAACTTGAAGACAACCAATGGGTCGGCTGAGGCTTGGTACAAAACACGCAGGCCAAGGCTGACGCTTCTTGAAAAACAAAGAAAACGTTTTCAGAGATTGTTGAAAAGAAGGATGTGCACCCCGCTTTAATCAAATTAAGATCAAGAGGTCAGGAGACAAATAAAAACATTGTCTGCATGCATACAGCAATTTGGTAAGGGAAAATTTGATATATTTTACATACAGTATGTTTGATAGGAGTCTGCATACATACAACATGTTTGACAGGGGTAAATTGGGTTAATTACGTACAGCATGTTAGATAGACGTCTGTGAAGGTAGATAGATATGTTTGATAGTGGCAAACTAGATAAAGTGTGCATACAACATGTGTGATAGGGGCAAAATAGATAAAGTGTACATACAGCATGTTTTAAAAGGGAAGGGGGGGGCTGGATAAAGTTTACATACAGCTTGGTTGATGGGGGAAAGGATAAAGTTGATAGACGTCTGCATTCATACACAATGTTTCATAGGGGCAAAAATGATTAAGTTTACATAAACATGTTTTGATAGAAGTCTGCAAGTATACATACAGCACGTTTGATTGGAGTCTGTATAATACAGAATGTGTGATATAATTCTGCATACATACAGCATGTCACCAGATTTTTTCTCCCTGTATAGCGAAGAAATAATGAGAGAGATCAAAGAGATGCCAGGAATACTAGTTGGAGGTTATAATATAAATAATATACGCTATGCAGATGACACAGTATTGGTGGCGGATAATTCAACAGACCGACAACAATTATTAGACGTTGTAGTAACAGAGAGTGCAAGGAAAGGACTCTCCTTGAGTATCAAGAAAACAGTAACAATGGTAATATCAAAGAAAATGGTGACACCAAAATGTGACATAGAAATAGAAGGGAAAATCCTTAACCAAGTCGATAATTTTAGATACCTAGGGGCATTTAGAACATCAGATGGAAGATGTACAACAGAGATTAGGAGCAGAAAAGGGCAGGCAAAAACAGCATTTCAGAAAATGAAGAGTATCTTATACAATAAGTCACTATCACTGAATGTAAGAAAGAGAGTGCTGAAATGCTATGTATATACCAGTTTTGCTGTATGGCAGTGAATCTTGGAATGTAAATGAACAAATTAAGAAGAAATTAGAAGCAACAGAGATGTGGTTCCTGAGACGAATGTTGCGAATTCCTTGGACTGCCAGAGTAACTAACGACGACTGCCTGAAACAGGCTAATGAAACTAGAACATTATATACAACAATAAGACAGAGACAAACATCTTTCTTCGGTCACGTGATGAGAAGAGAGGCATTGGAGAACATCGTAACAACTGGAAAGATCGAGGGGAAGAGAGGCAGAGGCAGACCAAGAGAAATGATGCTGGATGGATTGAGACGGTGGCATGGAGGAATATCAGCAGCAGAGTTGATCCAGAAAACCAAAGACCGAGATCTATGGAGAGCTATGAACGCCTACGCCAGCCGGCACGTCTCTTGATGATGATGATGACAGCATGTTTGATAGGAGTCTACATACATACAGCGTGTTTGATAGGGGGCGAAGTAAATTAACTTTACATGCAATATGTTTGATGGGAATCTGCATACATACAGTGTGTTTGATGGAGTCTGCATACATACAGTGTGTCTTATAGGAGTCTGCAAACATACAGCGTGTTTTATGGGGACGAAGTAAATTAACTTTACATACAATATGTGATAAAAGTCTGCATGCATACAGCATGTTTGATAGGGGAAAGTAAATTAACTTTACATACAATATGTGATAAAAGTCTGCATGCATACAGCATGTTTGATAGGGGAAAGTAAATTAACTTTACATACAATATGTGACAAAAGTCTGCATGCATACAGCATGTTTGATAGGGGAAAGTAAATTAACTTTACATACAATATGTGGCAAAAGTCTGCATGCATACAGCATGTTTGATAGGGGAAAGTAAATTAACTTTACATACAGCATGTTTGATAGGGGAAAGTATATTAACTTTACATACAGCATGTTTGATAGGGGCAAAATAAATAAACTTTACAAATAGTATGTTTAATAGGGGCAAACTAAATTTACTTTACATACAGTATGTTTGATAGGGGCAAACTAAATTTACTTTACATACAGTATGTTTGATAAGGGCAAAGTAAATTAACTTTACATACAATCTGTTTGATAGAAGTCTGCATACATACAGCTGGTATGATTTGGGGGTGGGGGGCGGGGCAAAGTAAATTAAGTTTACGTAGAAAATATTTGATAGGAGTATTCTGGATTAAGTTGACGCACAGGATTAACTGATAGGATTAATTTAGGTTAAGTTTACAGTAACTGATTGATACAATTAATCTATATTAAGTTTACATACGACATGTCTGATATGCGTAAAATGAAATATTTAGGATATTTGGCAAAGAGAAATCAGCAGCAGGACTTGTCAATCAATATTCATTGGCACCTTTCCGTCTTGACAGACGATAGTTTGGTACATTGTGCTTCAAAAAGGCTTAATAACTACGATCCATGGCGGTGGCGAGTGTGGCTGGTAAGGCCAATTCTTGCTGCAAATGTTTGCCCACAGTAGGTGCATGTGAAAACATGGTCACTTCCACCATTTTGCACCATCTTACTTCTCTCACGCTCTATGTGTGCTTTATCTGCAATCATTTTCTCCTTTGTCTTTATTCCATTTCTGATAGTTGCCCTCCATGCAACACGTTCAGCGGCGACGTGCTCCCAATGTGCATTATCAATGCCTGTATCAATCATGTCCCGCTTACACACATCTTTGTATCGTAGTAGAGGCCGACCCTGAGATCTCCTACCCGTCTGTAATTCCCCAAAAAAGATGTCCTTTGGTATTCTACCATCATCCATCCTCCTAACGTGTTCTATCCATCTAAGTCTACGAAGACTGAGCATGGAATACACCGTCACACAACCTGATCTTTCCAATACTTCAGTATTTGTGATTTTGTCTTGCCACTTAATACCAAGTATTCTTCGCAGACACCGCATATGAAAGCTGTTTAAGCGTTTCTCTTGGCGTGAGTAAGTTGTCCAGGTTTCACTGCCATAAAGAAGAGTACTAAGGACACAGGCTTGGTAGACGAGGACTTTTGTTTTGGCAGTAAGCTTCCTGTTCTCCCAGACTCTTTTTGCTAACATGTTCATTGTTGTTGCTGCCTTGCCAATCCTGATGCTGATTTCCTGATCGAGAGATAATTTGCTATTTACCTCTGATCCTAGATATGTAAAACGGTCTACTATCTCCAGTTCGGCGTCGTCAATAAAGATTGATGGTGCACCATGTGCACCTTGTGACATAATCTGTGTCTTCTTTTTGTTAATTGTTAAACCAAATTCAGAACAAGCATTGGAGAATGCAGATAGTAGATGTTGTAATTCTTCCTCAGAGTGTGTCGTAATTGCAGCATCATCCGCAAAAAGCAACTCTCTGATTAGTACCCTGCTAATTTTGGTCTTGGCCTTCAATCTCTGAGCATTATAGAGGCCACCATCTGAGCGTGAATGAATGTATATACCGTCATCCTGATCACGAAAGGCATATTTCAGTAGAAGTGAAAAGTATATCCCAAAGAGGGTGGGGGCTAGTACACAACCTTGCTTAACTCCACTCTTGATTTCAAACTCTTCTGAAGTTGAGCCATCAAACTTGATTATACCCTTCATGCCTGTGTGGAACGATTCCACAATGGACAGAAGAGTTGGTGGGCAGCCAATCTTCTTTAGTGCTTTAAACAGACCCTCGCGACTGACCAAATCGAATGCCTTTGTGAGGTCGATGAAGGCAATAAACAGTGGCTGATTTTGTTCCCGGCATTTTTCTTGCATCTGTCGCAATGAGAATATCATATCAATGGTAGTCCGGTTCTGACGGAAGACGCACTGTGATTCGGGGTAGACTTGATCTCCCAGGACTTGAAGTCTGTGCAGGACAATTCTGGCAAATACTTTCCCAACAATACACAGTAGTGAGATACCCCTATAGTTGTTACAGTCGCTCCGATCTCCCTTGTTCTTGTACAGCGTTATGATGTTTGAATCTTTGAAATCCTGTGGGACTTGTCCTTCTCGCCAGCATAGCTCTATTAGCTGGTGGATCTGTAGAGCGAGTGTGTCTTGCCCACTCCTGATCACCTCTATTGGAATCCCATCCTTACCTGGAGCCTTGCCAGATGCAAGCTCATTTATACCACACTTAACTTCTGTTATAGTGGGAAGTGTGTCCAGGTGGTCAAGAGTTGGCAGCGCCTCTATGGCGTTGAGGGCATCATCCGCTAGCTTGGTCTCACTTGAGTAAAGCTCTAAATAGTGCTCGACCCATCTATCCATCTGCTGTTTCTTATCAGTGATGATTTCTCCAGTCAAGGTTTTCAGCGGTGCACTTCTTTTGATCATTGGACCACAGGCTTTCTTTATCCCTTCATACATGCTTCTGATGTTTCCCTTATCACTTGCGATTTGAATGGACTCACATAACTTGATCCAATAGTCATTCGCACACTGCCTGGCAGCCTTTTGTACATCCTTCCTCGCTTGCTTCAGCTCACTCAGAGTGTTACGCGTTGGTCTTTCCTTGTGTCTTAAGAGAGCTATCTTCTTTTTATCAATCAAGGGCTGCAGTATCTGGCTGTTTGCCGCAAACCAGTCCTGCCTCTTATGATCCACAGTGCCGTAAACCCCTACCGCTGTTTTATAAATAGTTTCCTTAAGTTTACTCCATTTATCATTTACTATACAATTTTCTGATGTACCATTGAAAGCGTCTTCAAGTTGCTGTTGAAATTCAAAGCACTTTCCAGGATCGTGAGTGTTAGTAATATTAATCCTGGGGCTAGACTTGTGTTTAGCTGTGTAGATTCTCTTTGGTCTCAGTCTAACCCTTGCAACAACCAAAGAATGATCTGTATCACAGTCAGCACTGTGGTAACTTCGAGTTAATGATGTCTGGTTCAGATGTTGTCTCCGTGTGATAATGAAGTCCAGCTGATGCCAATGGCCGGATCTTGGATGTTTCCATGTGACCTTATGCATCTCTTTTGTTTTAAAAAAGGAGTTTGTAATACATAGATCATTTCTAGTGCAATGCTCCAGCAGCCTTTGCCCATTATCATTCATGCGACCGATGTTGTATTTTCCAAGGCACACTGGCCATGAACTTGAGTCCCTGCCCACACGAGCATTGAAATCACCGAGCATATAAATGTAGTCGGATTTTGGAACTGCCTTGATCGCAGAGTCTAGCTGCTCATAGAACGTATCCTTTACATCATCAGAGGAAGCGAGTGTCGGTGCATATGCAGTGATAATGGTGGCAAATCCACAAGAGGTTGCCAAGCGCAGTGATAATAATCTTTTATTACCTCCAGCTGGGATATCAATCATTCCCAGTAGCGAATTCTTCACTGCAAAGCCCACACCATGTTGCCTTTTTTCTGCCTGCCCTCTTCCCTTCCAAAAAAAAGGTGTAATTGTTTTCCCTGAGTGACCCTTCCTCAGCGAGGCGAGTCTCCTGCAGGCCAGCAATATCAATGTTAAGACGATTGAGTTCAGCATCAATCACAGCCGTTTTTCTCACATCGTCAATATTTGTCAAGTCAGTGGAAAATCCTGGACACATGGTTCTCATGTTCCAGGTTGCAAGCCGTAGCTTGAGGTTTCTATTCTTTTTGTTAGTACCTGGTGCATTGGTTTTACAGCCTGCGATTCAGATTTTGTCCTAGCCCCAAGCACCCATTGAAGCAGGCAGGCTGTGGCGGATCAGCACCCAATTGGCTGGGGGATGCCCAGCTTGAGGCGGGCGGTAGCTGATCAGTGACACCTGTGGGTGTCTCCCACCGTCAGAGGCAACGCGTGGCGCCCCATGTCTACGCCAACTGACAAGGACTTATAACCCGTAACAGTTGCCTCTCGCTTTGATTCCGAGACCGGTTAAGACCAGGGATGGAGTTATTGCCTCTCCATAGCACAAAGCCTGGGCTAAAATAAAGAAACCATGTGTTGCCCATGCAGCATGATCCCTCTCTCGGCCTGCCTAGTTCACTCCAGAGGAAAGTTGACACCTATAATCTGGAACAAGACAAGCTGCAGAAGCTGCCGGATCAGCAAAGCAATGCTCTAACTGTCCGCCTGTCGGAGCTTCGATCCTAGACCAGCTGCCAACCAAGGCTTAGGGCCTGGTCTGCCCTGCCATGACTTATTTTGTCTTTGGGTTGCATTTCCTCGCACTAGGATAAGGCTAGTACCCTCCCAATTGCGCTCTTCCGCCCGAAGCCGTTGGCACAATGTGGGGTGTCGGGTTTGGTAAGCGCCGCCCAAAATTCGGCGCTGACAGAAAGCAGGTAGTACCGTCTACTGTCATCCGGTAGCTCAGTCATATCTGACAAGACCTGACTTGTTCAATCAATACACTGAAACAAATAGGCATGTCTCGATACTTCAGAAAATGACAAGCACATATTAATGTACACGTGAATTCAGATCAGGTTAACAGACAATGTGAGGCGTGGACAATGAGCAGACAAGCTGACAAACATCTAATGGCAGTGGAAATGTGGTTTCTGAGGAAAATGCTAAATGTGCCATGGACAGACAGAAAAACCAACGACCAAGTCCTACAAGAAACACATAAAAACCGTAAACTGATAAGAGAAATTATATGTAAACAGTCAAAATTATCTTTTTTGTCACGTTATGAGAAGAAATAAACTAGCGAACTCGGTGACAACTGGCAAGACTGGGGGATGGGGGTGGTGGAAGGGGGGGGGGAAGAAAAGGGGAAGGCAGAGAAGTAACTATCTGGATGGCTTGGCCACATGGCATGGTCGAGAAAAAAACAGAGTAGATCCACGATTTTGGTGATCGTGTTACATCGCGAAACATGACCGCCCACCGTTTCTTGCCATGCTGTCTTGCAAGGCAAATGCTAATGATGAACAGAAGATACAATGGAGAAAATGGACAGCAAAAAAAGAAATAAGTAATAATACTAAAAATAATGCTATAGGAATATATTTAATTTTTAAAAAAGTATAACCACAACACACACATGCGACATTTCGACCTAACAGCACAATTAGGGATAATGATACATTTTTTGACAAGGCTACTTACTGTATGTATATTCTCAGGACAGAAGTAGAAAGAGCTACAGAAGTAACAACAGATCTGTACTTATGCTGTACAGACTACACAACAGCGTTTGACAATGTGTAACATGACGAAATAATACAATTACTAAAGCAACTGAACATTGACAGCAAAAATCTGCAAATAATAAAGAACATAGATTGGTAACAATCAGCAGCCATAAGAATCAACAACCTTGTAGGAACATTTCATTTTATACAGAAGGGCGCCAGACAAGGTTGTGTATTGTCTCCTGATTTGTTCTCATTGTACAGCGTTCATATAATGAGATCTACACAAAATATATCAGGGATCCTGGTTGGTAGACATAATATAAATAACTTACGTTATGCTGATGACACCGTCTTGAAAGCAACAAGTCAGAAGGAACTACAGGAAATGATAGATACAGTGGTTGTAGAAAGTGAGAAAAAAAAAATGAGCCTTAGTTTGAATAATAGAAAGATAGAAGTCATGATGATATCAAAGAAACAAGATTGTGCCTAAATGTGCAATTAATGTCAATGACATTATTTTGGGAGAAGTGAAGAAATTCAGAAATCTGGGCACATGTATAACATCAGATGAAAGATGCATCACTGAGATAAAGAACAGAATAGGACAAGCAAACACTACATTCTATCAAATGAAGACCATTTATTGCAATAAGTCATTGCTCTTGAAAGTTAGAAAAAGAGTTTTACATGTTATATAGGTCCAGTTTTAACATACGGCTGCGAATACTAGACAGTATGTAAACAGGCGAAAAAATCCATGGAAGCCTTGGAGATATTGTTTTATAGAAGAATGTTGAAAATTAATTGGACAGCCAAAATGAGCAATCTGGGCTTTCTAAGGGAAGCTGAGTCGCACAGATAACTTATATGTGATAAGTTGCCTTTGCGACTCAGCTTCCCTTAGAAAGACCATATCACACACATCAGAAAGAGGCAGTGAGCAAAAAGAAGAAAAAAATAGTAACAAATTGTGCTTGGTATAATCTCATTGTCTTTGCCTTTCTCCTATGAACTTTAGGCCCAATTGAGTGACTGCCCTTCCGATGTTTAGTTTTCTGATTTCGTGTATGTGTGAGAGCTCGCGCTAGCGTGTGTGGGTGTGTGTGTGTGTGTGTGTGCTGGCGTGTGTGTGCTGGCGTGTGTGTGTGTGTGTGTGTGTTAGAGAGAGACAGCGAGAGAGAGAGAGAGAATGAACGAACGAACGAACGAATGAATGAACGAACGAACGAACGCACGAACAAACTTTATTTTACAAATTGTTTAGATTTGGGCGAGACAGACAGACAGGCAGGTAGGCAGGCAGGCAGGCAGGCAGGTAGGCAGGCAGACAGACAGACAGACAGACAGACAGAGACAGACAGACAGACAGACAGACAGACAGACAGACAGACAGACAGACGTGCAATATCGTCGGCGAAATTCAAGTCAGCGAGGATGGAATGAAGTCAGATAATGATTTTTCTCCATGACTGTCTTTTCGGAAGGCAGCAGAAGAGATGGCAAAAGGCATGAGATGTGGGCCTGGATTGATTGAACCACCTAGTGAAACAGGTTGCGGATGGCGCTTTGTCACAAGCCCTCTCTCACAAGCGTATAACTGAAAGCTAGCCTTCTGCTGCGGTACCTTGATCCTCTCGGTGAAATCTTTCCATTGTACGAGCCATCTAAATAATGTGCAGTTTGCTCCAAAATTAAACTGGAAGTCACTCGCGTGTCGCTGATGTCATCTGCGTCCGCGTTGTATTACCTCGCAAAAGCCTTGTTACTTTATGTTGATGTATGGAAAGTCTTGTTATTTCACACAATCTGTTGAATAAATATTCATTATCGTACGTGCGGGGGGAACTACAATTTGGCCACATCTGGCACGTAACATTGGCATACATGATGGTGCTGTTGCTATTGTTATTGCTGTTATAACATTCTTCTTCTTCTTCTTCTTCTTCTTCTTCTTCTTCTTCTTCTTCTTCTTCTTCTTCTTCTTCTTCTTCTTCTTCTTCTTCTTCTTCTTCTTCTTCTTCTTCTGCTTCTGCATCTGCTGCTGCTACTGCTTCTGCATCTGCTGCTGCTTCTTCTGCTTGTGCTCCTGCTTCTGCTCCTCCTCCTCCTCTTTCTCCTCCTCCTCCTTCTTCGCCCTCGTCTTCTTCGTTCTCTTCTTCTTCGTTCTCTTCTTCTTCGTTCCCCTTTTGATGGCAGTGAGTCACATCTAGTTATGCACCCCAGAGGGTTGTGTTTCTATATTCGGCATGTATTTGTGTAACGTTTGTGTTCGAATATCAAAGTGGCCTTAATATGTTTCTGTATAACATTGCGCGCTGGTTGTTCATAAAGCAAGGATTTAAAAAGTCGCTTAAAAGTCGACAGTTTCGACTTCATTACACCGATTTTTATCCCATATGGCTCAGTCTCCACAGCGAACTGCCGAAAGCGTCTCACAAAGCATGAACTCCACAGCTTCAGCGACGACCCCCAGGAGTCTTCGAAAAAATGCACTCGTGAACCTTAGAATGCTGTCTGGAATTGAACCCACAACCTTCGGAGCCCGAGTCAGATGGCTTGACCACTTCACCACGGAGGCTCCCCAGAGAAAACAATGGCAAACCACTGTACGCCAAAATTGTCTAGTAGATCAGAAACAGCCAAACAATTATGTGGTCATGATATCAGCAAGCACATGTGGCCGGGCTGGGATTAGATCTAGATTGCTCATGCTTCCTCCATGGTTGTTGAGCATTATTTATTTGTTTTACGCTTTCTCGCTCGCTTTGAACTCAAGTGTAGTCCATAAACAATACTTCTAGTAGCACTGGGCTGTGTGGATTAGCTTTCCCTATTACCAGTGTCCCTCGCCATCAGGCGAACCTACTCCGACTTCTGAGGTACTTGTAATTTGCATCCCCTTGTCAAGGACGAGAAATCAACATTTTAGTCCAATTGTCCGGTGTAGGGGTTGAACCCGTTACCTCGGCGTCAGCACACCGGATGTTTAAGAACGTGCGATCTTAACCATTCGACCATGCTGACCTCCGTAGACAGATTTTAACCTAAAACCCCGTGGGAACAATTCAGGTTAAAACATCAGTTGAGGAACAACACCCACCCCCACCCCACCCCCACCAATCCTCCCAGCGCAAGGATCGACCCATTCTCTAAAATGACTTCCTGAGAAATGTCTGAGGTTGGAAAACTACAATTGTGCCCACTCAATTTGCAACGGTGATTTAGTATATGTTAAATCCCATGACATGAATTCTCCCCCTCCGCTGCTGTACCGCTCATGAGAAACCATGATCATTGATACTAAGAGACAATCAAAGGATTATAATGTTGATGGTGATTAAAGTCAACACCACAATCATTATCATTATCACCATTGTGTATACCATTATGTGTCTCCACATATTGCAATCTCTGATGGCACGGATCATTTCATGTGTTGACTCCCTTCTGTGCCATGACACAAGACTGCCAAGACTGTTCTCACGAAGCCTTCCTCTGTCTCTCTTTCCGCAAACTTGTCCGGTTGTCACAACATGTTCCAGTTTTTGTCTTCTCATAACGTGGCCAAAAAAGAAAAAAAAATGATGACTTCCTCTTTCTGATGTTTGTGATAAGTTGTCTTTGTGACTTAGCCTTCCTCAAAATGTCCAGATTGCTAATGTTTGCTGTCCAAAGAATTTTCATCATTCTTCTATAAAACCACATCTCAAAGGCTTCTTTGGATTTTTTTGCCTGTTTATTGATTGTCCAAATTGTGTTAAAACTGGTTCTATGTAACATGCAAGAACTAACTCTTTTTCTATCTTCTATTGTCATGGATCTATTCCACACAATGTTATTTGAAAGATTCAATGTTAGTCATGCTTCAAAATAAATAGCATAAACGCACATAATTAGCAATGAAAATAAAGGTTATTTATAACTACAATTGGAAAATACATTTGGTAAAATATTAGACGTCGTCTTTTCATAGTTTGATCACTGCATGTAAATAAACAAGACCTGCTGTTTCCACTGCGCATAAATGTAAAGCACGCGACGATGTGAGCACAGGTGAACATGCAGTGTGTATGGCGTCCCTTACTCCCTCCGCCTCGCGCTGTCAACGTGGAACCTGCTGGGCCATACATGTTTGGGAGTTCACTGAGTGCACGTGCTGATTGTTGCATGCACGCGCATTCAGACCCTGCCGACATTTGTATTCGCTTATTAGGACGGATGGCTGGTAATTCTTATACCACTAGTCAGGCTATTTTCGGCAAATTCAGAAACTATGCCTGAAGCAACGAGATTCTATAAAAGATGTTAATTCAAGGCTCGTGTTAGGAGACGGTTCGTGCATGTCGTTTTATACAAAAGCGAAGGCCGGGGTTTCCAGATTGCTTCAACCTGCACGTGTCCTGCAAACGGCCATCACGTGATGTCTGTCGGAGTATCACGCTTCAGACAACAGACACACTTCCTTGGCCTTATGGAGACGTATTCATCCGCCGATGCAGGCAGTAATTTGCCTCCGTGTGACCGCATTGTACACAACAGCCGGCGAGCACGCCAGACACGGGCCTTGTAGGGCCTAAGTCCTTGGCCCTGGTCATACGCCGAGCAAAGGTCGCACGTGCGGGAAGGATGTTCCAGATAGCGTGCAAATGAGTAGTGAATGAATTATTACATGGCGTGGAAAGTGACACTGGGGCACGAAGATCAGACAGACTGCCACCATCAGGATGTTACATTGTTAGACCAGGCAGACAGCACCCTAACCAGGTTAGATTGTAAGACCAGGTTAGACTGTAAGACCAGGCAAACAGCACCCAACCCAGGTTAGACTATAAGACCAGGCAGACAGCACTCAACCCAGGTTAGATTGTAAGACCAGGTTAGACTTTAATACCAGGCAGACAGCACTCAACCTAGGTTAGATTGTTTAGACTAAACAAGACTAAAATCACCCTAACTTCGTTAGATTGTAAACAAGACTGAAAGCACACTTACAACGTTAGATTGTAAGACAAGACTGAAATATTATTCTTAGGTGTACAAGAGATACAGCATGCAGGGCGATGCGCTACCTACTTGATTTTCCAACCATTGAAGACAGACTACAAATTTGCAGAGCACGCGCCTACCTCAGAGTTAACGCAAACACACAACATCCACTGCATAGTGAAATTATGAAGGTGAAGGGCAGCAGGTTAAAAAGAGGAAGGTCGGGATGGGTCAAGCGGAAGACATTCTTCAACAGGTGTGTTCACTGGAGGACATAGAACCTGGCGAGGAGTGGGTACAAGTGCCAACAGATTTCTGTACGTCCCTTTCAGTTTGCATCCAACTAGATAGAAAATGCAGACAAGAAAATCCGGCAGCTGTGGAGGCGGAAGTACAAGCGTTGATTTTCGAGAATTCGCTAGACGGTGATGCTGTCATTTACACAGGTGGGTCGGTCGTCCGACATGTGAGAAGTTCATGGGCCTTTACGGCGCGGGCCGGAGGGAGAATTGTGAAGGAGGACTCTGGTGCTTTTGTTGAGACCACAAGTAGCCTGACAATGGAAGTCATGGCAGTAAGTAAAGCAATAACATGGCTCGAGACACTGACATTCACTAGGGCATGTGTCCTTAGCGACTCAATGTGCATGCTCAAGAGGATAGAGATGGTGTGGGTCCGAAGAGAGTGGTTGCTGTCTCTGGAGCGGTCTCGGCTGGCAAAGATTAGTTTCATCTTCGCGCCAGGGCATGTGGGAGTACAAGGAAATGAGCGGGCTGACAAGCTCGCAGGTATGGCTAATGTGAAAGGCGGACGCGCCATGGACCAGGCTGACATTCTGAATGAGCTACGAGAAGTAAGACTTTTGCAAAAACCAAATGATGACTGCGAATCTACAACCATTGTCAGACTGCGAGAACAGCAAATTAAAATAGGTGTGGCCAAACAAGAACACTACGCAGGAAGCCAAAGAAGATTGATAAACCAACACAGAACTGGCGTCGTTAGCCTCTACAAGCTGCGGGATTTGCTGAGGAGGGGATCCGAGCACTTATGGACTGAATGGTTCGATGTGCAATGAGGATGATCTGTCGACTAACTAACTAACTAACTAACTAACTAACTAACTAACTAACTAACTAACTAACTAACTAACTCACTAACTCACTCACTCACTCACTCACTCACTCCCTCACTCCCTCACTCACTCACTCACTCACTCACTAACTCACTTACTCACTAACTAACTAACTAACTAACTAACTAACAAGACTGAAAGCACACTAACCACGTTAGATTGTAAACAAGATCGAAAGCAGCCTTACCACGTCAGATTAGATTGTAACAAACATATTATTTAATGGAATCACTTCAACTTCGTCTATGCTGCGTCTGTGCAATGCATTCATACAGGCATCTTACAGTCCCCTCCCTGTTGTCCACTTACATGTAACTTTGTGTTTTATGTCACGGATCCCTTCCACTTTTCTCTTCAACACATGATGTAACAAGGAGAAGTCTTTATTTATTTAGCCCAAGTGTCTTAATTGTCTGCCCCTGATTTCATACAGACTTGCTTTCAATCCCAGTTTGTCTAATAGTTTAGGTTTCCTGCAATGATACCTCCCCCATTTCGTCTATGTACCCATATTGTGAAAACTTCAAATTTCAAACAAAGCAGTCCCTTAATGAATGTAAACACAGAATCCACAAACAATATGTTGCACGATTTATTGCCTGGTGTATTGCGCTGCATCTCGTCAGGTGCGTACTGCAAAGTATTATATCATATAACGTGAATAAACGAATAAAGCGTATACATAAATGCTCATTTATTTGTTGAACCCGCACTGTTTAGCTTCAGTTTTTTTAAATTTTATTTTCGCAGAACCACTTGAAGAGCGGCTGGTCGAGTGGCTAGAATGTCGGATTCTTCCTCGGGAGACCCGGGTTCGAATCCTCGGTAAGGTGTGGAGTTTTTTTTTTCTGTCGGGGACAAAAAGAACTCTAACCTGTACGGTTCGCAGCGACCGCACTAGTCAGGCAGCCTTAATTCCTCTGGCTCAGTCTCACTGCCCCCCCCCCCCCGCCCCCTTGCCATACTCAGAAAGATACTATAATGGCAGTAAATGATAGTTGATGACAGTCAAGTGTCGTGTGGAGAAGTAGGTAATGTTCCAGCGACTGATAGGTGGCACGAGATAGTGTGTGTTTGTCTATAAATACACCAGATCTCTTCTTAGTACTCCCTCAGCTTATATAGTCACTGACGACACCAGTTCTGTGTTAGTTGAATGTTCTTCTTTGGCTTACCTCGTGGAGTTCCTGTTTGGCTTCACCCCGTTGGACTTGATGTTCTTGAAGTCTGGTCAAAACTGCAGAATCACATCCACCCCTTGAGTACCCGCAGACTATATCCTTGTAAGAGAGAAGAGTCTATTCTTGGTACCCACATATGCTACGTCAGTCCACGTGAACAGTACATGACATAGACTGGGAGTCAGGCATGATGTTATTCTGGTGCTCGGCTACCACCAACCACCTGAATGCCGCGGGAGTCGCTTCATTTTGCAATGTTTTACTGTAAACATATTGCATATCTTTTGCAGGACGAGAGTTTTGTTTTTTATTTTTAATGTTACGTTCAGTAGTTTGCCAGTTTTGTCGACTATGTGACGAAGAGGTTAATGACGCAGTTCGTAATCCCGCATACCGCGTTCGAAACACATCTGCGGGCGATTTGGCAGTAGACCACCTTGCACTGATTATTTTATAAAATAGTTTGAGTGCCGGTCATTCAGAAAACAATGGCAAACTACTGAATATAAACTTGCCAAGAAATCACAAACAGCTAAAAAATGCTGGAGTTGACTGGAACGTCATGTACAGGATATGCAGTTAACTTTGTTACAGTTTGCCATTTACTCTCTGAACGAGAAGTATGTGCTCAGACCCAATGTCATGCTGGTATAAAGGTTGAACCGCTGACCCCGTCATCAGCCCACCGCAAGTTTGATTATATTGGAGTGACATGTTGGATGTCATCTTCAGGACGTTGCAATCAACGCCATGATGATTTTCTAGGCAATTGTACTTGATCTTCAGTAGTTTGCCATTGATTTCTGCAGGAGAAGTCAACGTTAAAGTTCAATTGACCGGTGTGTTGAATGAACCAACAAGCCCGCCATTAGCGCACTGGAAGTTTAAGCGTGAGGGTGATAAACTCCTCGGCCACTCCGTGTCCCTCTAGAATAAGACACGAGCCGCGTATTTTACTGAATCTGGAATTGCCGTTCCAAATACTGACGCCACTATAGATTGTGTTTGGTTTACGGTCCGATGTGTTTGTGTGTGTGTGTTATTTGACCTACGCCGTTTTAAAATACAATTCTGAGATCTTGCGTGTCGTTGCAATGGTAAGTACTAGTTGAGTTGAGTTAAGAACAGACATCACTGCACTCAGGACATTCCCATAAGTGCTCAGTCCCCTTGTTCAACAGCCAGCGAAGAGTCATACTACTAATCGTTCCCACCGCTATCTCATTAAAAGTTCTCCTGGTCTTCCCTCTCAGCTTTGAGATTCTCCCAGAACCCCTGCCGATCCCCCGCAATCTCATTCTTTCCACATATGGGTTCTCAATCTGTTCCCCCGCCTTCTCCACCTGGTCCCACAAGCGCACGACCATCTCCCCCTTGTCCATAGGCAAGATACCACCAAGAGATGCATTCCCTGCTAGCCTATCAGCCTGTTCATTCCACCGTACCCCCGCATGGCCAGGGCAAAATATCCATACAATTCTCAAAATCTGTGACCTCTGAAGCGACGAGAGCCATTCCACACGAAACATTCCTTTCTCCACCTTGCTAAGCATACTCTTTGAATCCATAATGCATACAACGTGTGTTGCAGTAGTTGGTAAGTACTAATTATGTCCATATTCCATAGTTGTGGTTTAATGTGGATGATAGACCTGGCTAATGCAGACACCTTTTTTAGGGGTGTCAAGTTGTCATGCATCGTGGTACACTTGTTCCTGCAGCGAGGCGCTGTTGTCAATTCAAGGTGACAGGTTCGAATTCCGGTCGGTAACAATAGCTTTTTATGTTGTCTGGTGTGTCCTCTAATCTTTACTTCTTTCTTCTACTTTTATGAGAATCCAATAATACTTGTGTGTTTATTTATGAGTTGGGTTTATTCATACTCACATCTGAAGAACAAGAAGATAATGAATAGAAGAACCACTTGAAGTGGCGTAGGGTATATTATGAGGTAACTAGCGCTTAGCGTTGCTGTCTATTCTACAGCCATGCCGATGTTAGTTAGTTGTATATCCTTTATAGAACGTAGCAGTCAACCCCAACATGTTTTGACTGCTCGTGATTCCTGGGCAAGTTTGCGTTCAGTCGTTGCCCATGTATCCAACCATAATCATTGTCCGTGTCAGCAGCTGGCTGGCTTGTCCGTTGATCCGCGTACATGAATATCGCTCAATGGCTGCAACAGATTGCGGATCTTAGTCAGAGATCCTCAACCCGCGCACATGCACACTAGAGGTCAAAGAGCAAGGGGATAGAAGAGAGCTTGTACCTAGAAAGTTTAAACACTTTCCCGGACGTCTGCCAGCGCGTGTCAGGGTCGCCTGCGCCTGAATTGCATGCGTGTTCCCGCGCTGTACGCAGCACGGACCTGGCACGTGCCGGCAGTAATCAACTTTACAATGCTGGACGTGGTACCATTAGCCTGATGGACTTCGCCGTCCTCCTCAACAGCGGCAAGAAAACAATGACGACAAAGGGAAACAATATTTCCAGACCTCTTTGTTTAAAATAATCCTGTATTATGCCCATGGATCAATTATTCATTCAAAGGACAACGATTAACATTGTCTCACCAGGCACCTAGTTAGGTCACTCCAATCGAACAACGTTTCTGAATTTATTCAGTATTGGGTAAGTTACAGAGACAGAAAGCGGAATAGGTCAGATATACAAGAACACAATCACAAATGACAGAATTGACGTTGCGGTTAGACCGCCTTCGTCGGCAAACAAAATCAAGAGACACTTATACAACTTCATTAGACAAGGACCTTTTAACACACGTCTTAATGCACACTTGGCCTATGGTTTTATAGAACACTCGGGATTCGGTTTGTGGTGTGATCACTATCACACAGGCCAGCTTTACATCCCATGGCGTGTTCTGGTACCCATGTTAAATACACCTGGGAGCCTAGGTCAATTTAAACCTTCAAATCCACCCTGAGGTGGATTAAGTCGGTAAACACCGAGGTGGCAGGCGAGAGTCTAGCCACTATGCTACACGGCTCCCACCAGTGTGTGTGGGTGGGAGATTGTGTGGGTGGAGATGTGTGGGTGGGGATGTGTGTGTGGGGGATGTGTGTGTAAAGGTGGGGGATGTGTGAGTGGGTGGGGGATATGTGAGTGGGTGCGGGTTGTGTGAGTGGGTGGGTGGGCGATGTGTACGTAGGTCGGGAGATTGTGGTTGAGAGATGTGTTCTTGGGGATGGGTGATTGGGAGTTTGTGGGAGGGTGGATGGAAAATGTGTGGGTGGGTGAGTGTTGGTAGGTTAGGGGTGGGTTCGGGATGTGTGGGTGGGTGGGGGAAAATTGTGTGGGTGGGATATGTGTGGGTGAGGGATGTGTAGGTGGGTGCGGGATGTGGTCTGAACGCGACATTATTCTCTACTTCTCTCTGTCGTTTGATATGTTCATCAAATTATTGTTGCTTACATTATTATTTATTGCCTGGTTGTTTATTAAGTTTTCCATTCAGGACTACATTGGGGGGGGGGGGGGGTAATAGCAGCGCTAGACTTCATTAGAAAACAGCAAGTGAAATAGCTCGGTCACATAATTAGGCTGCCAACTAACAGTATACCACAAGTAGTGACGTACAGACCAAATAGAACAACAGAAGAGGCCGACCATGTAAATGATGAGTTGAGGCAATAATAAAGTCCATGGAGCCATGGAGCCCATCAATGAGCACTGCCCCGCTGTTTATGGCAGTTTATGCTTCACATGGACACCGCAGGGAACTAGAGGGACAAGATGACATGATGATCACTATACACATGGGTGCCTGCATTCCATGTCCTTGTTTGTTCTTTACTCACATAACGCTAATATCTCGTTCCCATCTTTTCTATTGATCATCATCATGTGCCTTGATGACTGGCGTGGAAGATCATGCTTCGCCATATCTTGCGATCTCCAACGGCGTGTAGCAGTTCGTGTGTTAACTCCCTACGATGCCAGAACACAAGGCTGCCAAGATATTTCTCTCGCTGTCCCCCTTCTCTCTCTCTCTCTCTCTCTCTCTCTCTCTCTCTCTCTCTCTCTCTCTCTCTCTCTCTCTCTCTCTCTCTCTCTCTCTCTCTCTCTCTCGCTCGCTCTCTTACATTTCATAAATCTTTCCAGTTGTCACAATAGGTTACAGTTTTCTTTTTGTTGTCCTGTTGATAGGTCTCATAATTTCATTTCCGTGTTTGGAGTTCTACTTCTAGACCCATCATTTCTCGACAGAAAGGCACATGATGGTGATGATGTCACGCTGTCCACATTAAGAACATTTTCTTCCATATCAGTTTCCAGCCATGAATCTGTGATGTGATACCATAATTAGAATTTGTAGGCCTGCATGTACGGATAAACATGTGGCGAATTTTCCTCTCACTTAGCAGACAACGAGCCCAGACGACGTCCAATTTTCGTCCGACAGTGCTCATGTTATTATTAGCGCAGATCCCTGTCAACTATACTAACCCGCTCGCTTCGGTCACATTACCCACCAGAACATTTGCTGCCTCAAATTACGTGAGGTTGGGTGGATGCGGGTGCCATTTAGTCACACAAAAGGGATCACCGCATGCAGGGTTTGATCCAAAACCCATTGGTCTGCAAGCTAATGTATTCTTGCGAGGCTGTGGCGATTTCGTCGTTTGAAAGCCTGTGTCTTTCTTAAGCTTAATTGCTCTGTATTCTAGAAGCAGATGCTTTTACTGAAATTTAGTGTCTAAACCTGCATTGATGTCTCTTGTACAAACTTCACGGAGGAGTTACTGTTTCTTCTTCTTCTTTCGTTCGATTGAAAGTTGGTGTCTATATCTGCAATAATGTCTATTGTATAAACTTCATGAAGGCGATACTTTTTCTTTTTTTTCCTTCCGCTCGCTTGAAATTAATTGTCCAAATCTGCAATGTTGTCGCCTGTGTAAACTTCAGGAAGGCAACAAGAATGATGGTACACTTAGACCAGAATCCTCACTAAACTTTTCCCATACTGATGTATATTTTGGGGGTCCACAGATTTGTTGTTGTTGTTGTTGTTGTTTGTTTGTTTGTTTTTGTTTTTTTTCCATTTCTTTTAAACGTTCACTCACTTTGAACTCAAGTATAGAAGTATAGTCCATACCCGTGCCACTACTTCTAGCACACTGAGTTGTGAGTGTGGTTTAGCTGTCTCTTTTACCAATGTCCCTCGCCATCAGGCGCCATCATTCCGACTTCAGAGGTAACCCGTAGATAATTGAGTGAATCTTCTTCTTTTACCCTTGACCCCCCATTGAGGCATAGGTCCTCAGCCACCTCACCCCCCCCCCCGCCCCACCCCACCGCACCAGCCTTCCTATGTGTAGCTGTCTCATGCAGCTCTGCCCATGACCTCCCCATATTAGTCATGTATTCTTCTACTTCTATTCCTCTTGTCTTATTAGGCCTTTCTCTGTTTCCTAGTTGAAAATAGGAGAATCTGTAATCCGACTTTCCCCGCGTCGCATCTGGCCGAATGTCTATGTTGTCGCCTGTCTATCTGTCTGGCTGCCTTGCATAACTCTGCCTGCTGGAATCGTCTATATGTCTACCTGCCTATCTGCATCTCCGTCTCTCTGTCTGTCTAAATGTCTGTTTGACTTTTTATTTCTAGATTACTATAGTCACCATTCCCCAGCTGTTGTCCCTGCTGACTTGTGTCAAATGTTTCAGCTTTGCCCAATGTAAATTCGATGAATGCCCCAACCATTGACCCCAAGCCTCTTACACGGAAAACCACAGTTCCTTCATTTACTGCACTCTAATCCAACTCCACATTTAGTCCCTGCACTAGCTCATTTCCATAGTTAGTTCACAGCCCCGCTTCTAGCCGGCCTCCCTAGTGTTCATGACAAACTAATATCCATAATTTCCCATTTTCCATAAATTTATTCCACTCTTTTCATTTCCATCTAGAAAAATCCACCCCTACTGCTTCCCTCCCCCAGCATAAATTCGCGGTTCCCTGACTTCTGTCGCGTTAGTATCTTCTCTCTCTCTCTCTCTCTCTCTCTCTCTCTCTCTCTCTCTCTCTCTCTCTCTCTCTCTCTCTCTCTATCTCTCTCTCTCCGTGTCTCTGTTTGTCTGTCTGTCTGTCTGTCTGTCTGTCTGTCTGTCTGTCTGTCTGTCTAACACCGTGTCTCCGTCTCTCTGTCTCCGTCTCTCTCACTGTGTCTCTGTCTTTCTCTCTCTGTATCCCTCTCTCATCGCGTCTCTGTCTGCCCCTCTCTCTCTCTCTCTCTCTATATATATATATATATATATATCTGTCTCTTTGTCTCTTTCTGCCACTCTGTTTCTCTGTTTCTGTCTCTTTGTCTCTCTCTATCTGTCTCTTTGTTTCTCTCTCTCTCTCTCTCTCTCTCTCTCTCTCTCTCTCTCTCTATCTATCTATCTATCTATCTGTCTTTATGTCTCTCTGTCTCTATCTCTTTGTCCACCCCACTCTATTTCTCTCTCTCTCTCTCTATCTCTCTCTGCGTCTATATGTCTCTGTCTACCCCTTTCTATTTCTCTCTCTCTCTCTCTCTCTCTCTCTCTCTCTCTCGCTCTCTGTTTTATTACCTTCAACAGCCTCATCACTCTATTACGTGAGCGTGTTTGTATTTGTGTGTGCAAATGCGTTCAGAAAACAATGACAAATTACTGCATGTAAAATTATCTAGAAATTCGACCTGGGGTGTGTGGTATTACAAAGTACACACAGTAACGCACACAACATTAAACATTTTCCGAATGATTAGTAATTCATATATTTAATATTTAATTACTGTACTTGCAAATCTCCATTCTCTTCCATTCGTCTTCGCTTCGGTATTATAATTTAAGTTGTAAACTTTATACTATATCTCCGTGTACACTCTTCTCTGTAGTAAAATAAACCCCGCCTTCAACACTGTACTGCTCAAAACACGCTGTCTTATTAGATCGTTTTTACGGTAGTTTGATAGCCGGGCCGTTCCCCCTAACTCACTCTATTACAGCCCGTGCTATCAACTAGCAGTTTCTACTTGTTCTGTCTGTCTTTCTTTCTTTTCCGTCGCAGAGTACGGGACTCTTATTTTATTCATCAATTGCCATTTTTCTGGGTCTGTCGTCATTCAAATTCGCATCAAATGAAGCTTTTTATTGCCCAGACAAAAACAACAAACAGCTAACACCGTTTCTTTCTTCTTTGCTGATGCCGTATTGTTACACGCTGTTCCAGCTCTGTTTTTAATGTAATGTTATTTGTCTCAAACGCTGTGTTTGGCGTTGCACATCCTTTCCTTTCTGATAGTATAACTGACTCTCTCTCTCTTACTTTCTCTCTCTCTCTCTCTCTCTCTCTCTCTCTCTCTCTCTCTCTCTCTCTCTCTCTTCTTGCTCTCTTTCTCTCTCTTTTCTTTCTCTCTTTCTCTCTCTCTCTTTTCTTTATCTCTTTCTCTTTCTTTTTCTCTGTTTCTCTCTCTCTTTATCTCTCCATCTCTCTCTCTTCTCTCTCTCTCTCTCTCTCTCTCTCTCTCTCTCTTTCTTTCTTTCTTTCTCTTTTTTTCTTTCTCTCTTTCTCTTTCTCTCTCTCTTTTCTTTCTCTCTTTCTCTTTCTTTCTCTCTCTTTCTCTCTCTCTCTTTATCTCTCCATCTCTCTCTCTCTCTTTCTCTCTCTTTTCTCTCTCTCTCTTTCTTTCTTTCTCTCTCTCTTTTTTCTTTCTCTCTTTCTCTTTCTCTCTCTCTCTCTTTTCTTTCTCTCTTTCTCTTTTTTTCTTTCTCTCTATTTTTTTCCTCTCTCTCTCTCTCTTCTTTCTCTCTCTCTTTCTTTATCTCTCTTTCTTTCTCTTTCTCTTATCTCTCCATCTCTCTCTCCCTCTCTGTCTCCCTCTCTATCCCTCCTTCTACATGTCGCCGCTATTACAAATAACCGGTACGTCAGTGGCGGGGTAGCAGGATCATTCTCTAAACAGGTCAGCTGGACTGCAAAGTTGACTTCTAGTTCAGAAAGGAATGACAAATTACTGAGCGTAAAATTGCCCAGAAAATCAACCCAGGATTGGGGCTGATGGCAATATCCTGCAACATTCTAGGAGAAAATGGCAAAGAACGACAACATGCGACTACGAGTAGTGTGCTTGTTGTGTTGTCCGCCATCTTATATGTAGTTACTTGGTGCTATGGTATCTTATCTGAGCTTCTGTTAGTGTTGCTGTTACAATCTTTTGATTTATCATGGAAAAAGTTTGTTTGTTTGTTTGTTTGTTTTTTGCGCCGCTCGCTTTGAACTCAATCGTAGTCCATACACACTACTTCTTATAGCCCTGGACTGAATTTTGCATGTGGATTAGCTTTCCCTATTACCAGTGTCCCTCGCCATAAGGCGAACCCCTTCCGACTTCAGAGATGCTTGTAATTTACATCACCAAGTCAAGGAGGAGAAGTCAACATTTTAGTCCAACTGACCGTTGTAGGGGTTAAACCACCTACCTCAGCACCAGCATATGATCTGTTGCCCGTTACATAGCGTCTTCTCCTTCTTCCTCGTTTTTCTTTCAGAGAATTCCACATATTTCCGGTTTAACCGCTTTGACGTGATCATACACGCGGATCCCATGACACCTTTCATGTCGTGTTTTCCATGTAGTTATATCGATGTGTGTTTATGTACTGATGAAGGCTTTAGCCGCAACGTCCAGTGTGTTACTTGTGACCGTGTTCTAGGGAACCTTGCCGTCTACTTCTCGTTTTGGGGCGATTCATTCTTTCCAGGAAGTGCGTCACGTCTAGTTGTGCACCTCAGAAGTCAGTGTCGACGTCAGCACACATTTGTGTAAGGTTGGCTTTCTCTACACAGATGCGTTCCAAGGTCACCGACTCTATCTACTAAGGCAGCGGCCATGCCATCTACTTCTTGCAAATTCCGATTGTCGTGACATTTAAACGTGCACAACTTTAATATGGGTCTTCCTATTGTTTACCTTTATCCAAGACCGCAATGATCGGGAGGGGGGGGGGGGGGGTTGTGTAGTCCTATGCTGGGATTTCGAACACGGTAAATGTTGATCCTCATGCGGACATAGTGACCTCTCAGCCACGCCTCCAATACATAGCGCTTCTTTACGTCATATAATATAAGGCGAGACAGTTCCCAAGCACTTTCTTAATGAGATCAGCATACAAAAGTCTAGTTTTATCCACATATGATTGCCTCCAAAATAGAATCGCCATCTAACTGGTTTTGATTTATCCAAATTAATTATAACCGTTCGACATCTTCAATTGTTTGCGATCCCTGTTTCGTTAGCACATTCATGTCTATCGCTATTCCTTTTTCGCCACAATGAAACTTATCGTTGATGACGACTTCCCGTGCATGAGGCCGATTTCAGCAATCTTAATACCGCTCTCGTATTTTATTATTAGCAAGTGATGCTCACACAACGAAAAACAACTCCAAACTGAGCGGAAGAACTCGCGGCCCCTTTGTTTTCGCAAAATTATCAGCGAGATCAAGTGGATGCGCCGACGAAATCCGAGGCAATCGACGAAAACCGAGACATATATTTCGCGGGGGGGGGGGTCGAAACGGGGGGGGGGGACCAAAACCGATGAAAACCGAAGCCAAAAAACGAGATTTGACTATATATATATATATATATATATATATATATATATATATATATATATATATATATATATATATATATATATATATAGTCAAACCTCGTTTTTTGGCTTATATATATACATATATATGTGTGTGTTTGCATATCCTTTACGGGACATCGCTGTCAACATCGGCATCTTTCAGCTGATTGTTGATTTCTTGGCAAGATTACGCCCAGTAGTTTGCCATTGCTTTTTGAGCGGCCAGCTCACATACCCCGTAAGTTACCGACGCGATTCGAACCACTGCTGATTCTCACCGTCGTCACGTTACTTACGAGAGTATACGAGATTACGGAGAAAAGTTGCTAACCTCTAGGCCAGGAAGCAGGTATATATATATATATATATATATATATATATATATATATATATATATATATATATATATATATATATATATATTCTCCACTTCTTGTTTCTACTTCTGTAAGTGGTGATCAATACCTGTGCGTTTCTCATTATTAGTTGCTATTCGCAGCAGAACCTTCACATTTACGTCAGGCCGACATACTTACACTCACTGGCCCGGTGCTTGAAAGCACTTTACCATATCTATAAGTGCACAACAGTTCTCTAACTCACACAAACACACACAACAGACACACGCATTTTCTCATGCTTTCGTTCATTCTGTGTTTATCTGTGTCTACGATTGTACTGTTTGCAACTCCAGGTCCCTCTGACGCGTGTGTAACAAGGCAATCAAGCCTTCATTGTGTTATTTAAGAGGTTACAAGATCTGGCCACATTTGGAGCCTCCGGAAAAGGTTGAAAGCCAGAAACAAATGGGGTTGGTAGTGGTGGGAGGCTGGGAGGGTAACGAATTGGTATCGATCGCTTCCCGCCCAGGGCTATCTCAATGACAGGCCGACAGGGGAGGTTATCACACTTACTTTAATTACTGCCTTGCTTCAAATTGCCTCTCGAAACATCAGTGAACAATCAATAATGTTTCAGGAGGAAGTGAGAGAGGAAACTACGAAGGAGGTGTGAGGAGGAACTAGTGGAGTGGAAGACAAAAAAAAAATGGAGGGAATGGGGAATAGCACCGATTTCTTGAGTGAATGCGACAAGGGATGGGACGGGAAGGGAAAGAAAGAGGAATCCAATTAAAGAATGGGTTATGGCGGAAGCGGCGCTGGCAGAATGGGATAAAAACATGCGCTTGTACTTCATGCATGCTTTGCTTCTCGGCAGACAAAAAACGTCCATCTGCAGAAACTGTCTATGGAAAACCCTTCATAGTCTGCTTAGCTGTTGTTTAGTTTTAGTTCGTTGTTGAACTGACTCTCCAACCAGTCCAAGGTTAAACATACGCCATATTTATAGCTGCTGTTGCTGGGGTAATTGCGATTGGTTTCCGCTCACTCGGTGTCTCATTTCTGTTTTATGCTGCATACGTGTTAATTCTTTTGTCGTCCCGAATCCTAGACAAACACGGTTAGACTTAAGTTACTACTAGACATTGTTAGTTTCACAGGGAGTAATTACGTTTTCATATGATCGTTTTCTGGTCAGACAGTCAAGTTCAGCTAATAGATAAAGTGAGCCAGCGAGTACAGTGAGCCAGTAGATACAATGAGCCAGTAGATACATTGTGTGGGTAGATACAGTGAGCCAGTAGATACATTGTGTGGGTAGATACAGTGAGCTAGTAGATACAGTGAGCCAGTAGATACAGTGAGCCAGTAGATACAGTGAGCCAGTAGATACATTGTGTGGGTAGATACAGTGAGCTAGTAGATACATTGTGTGGGTAGATACAGTGAGCTAGTAGATACAGTGAGCCAGTAGATACAGTGAGCTAGTAGATACATTGTGTGGGTAGATACAGTGAGCTAGTAGATACAGTGAGCCAGTAGATACAGTGAGCTAGTAGATACAGTGAGCCAGTAGATACAGTGAGCCAGTAGATACAGTGAGCTAGTAGATACATTGTGTGGGTAGATACAGTGAGCCAGTAGATACAGTGAGCCAGTAGATACATTGTGTGGGTAGATACAGTGAGCTAGTAGATACATTGTGTGGGTAGATACAGTGAGCCAGTAGATACAGTGAGCTAGTAGATACAGTGAGCTAGTAGATACAGTGAGCCAGTAGATACAGTGAGCCAGTAGATACAGTGAGCCAGTAGATACAGTGAGCCAGTAGATACAGTGAGCCAGTAGATACAGTGAGCCAGTAGATACAGTGAGCTAGTAGATACATTGTGTGGGTAGATACATTGAGCTAGTAGATACATTGTGTGGGTAGATACAGTGAGCTAGTAGATACATTGTGTGGGTAGATACAGTGAGCTAGTAGATACATTGTGTGGGTAGATACAGTGAGCTAGTAGATACATTGTGTGGGTAGATACAGTGAGCTAGTAGATACATTGTGTGGGTAGATACAGTGAGCCAGTAGATACAGTGAGCCAGTAGATACATTGTGTGGGTAGATACAGTGAGCTAGTAGATACATTGTGTGGGTAGATACAGTGAGCTAGTAGATACAGTGAGCCAGTAGATACAGTGAGCTAGTAGATACAGTGAGCTAGTAGATACAGTGAGCCAGTAGATACAGTGAGCTAGTAGATACATTGTGTGGGTAGATACAGTGAGCCAGTAGATACATTGTGTGGGTAGATACAGTGAGCTAGTAGATACAGTGAGCCAGTAGATACAGTGAGCTAGTAGATACATTGTGTGGGTAGATACAGTGAGCTAGTAGATACATTGTGTGGGTAGATACAGTGAGCTAGTAGATACAGTGAGCCAGTAGATACAGTGAGCTAGTAGATACAGTGAGCTAGTAGATACATTGTGTGGGTAGATACAGTGAGCTAGTAGATACATTGTGTGGGTAGATACAGTGAGCTAGTAGATACAGTGAGCTAGTAGATACATTGTGTGGGTAGATACAGTGAGCTAGTAGATACAGTGAGCCAGTAGATACAGTGAGCTAGTAGATACAGTGAGCTAGTAGATACAGTGAGCTAGTAGATACATTGTGTGGGTAGATACAGTGAGCTAGTAGATACATTGTGTGGGTAGATACAGTGAGCTAGTAGATACATTGTGTGGGTAGATACAGTGAGCCAGTAGATACATTGTGTGGGTAGATACAGTGAGCCAGTAGATACAGTGAGCTAGTAGATACATTGTGTGGGTAGATACAGTGAGCTAGTAGATACAGTGAGCCAGTAGATACAGTGAGCCAGTAGATACAGTGAGCCAGTAGATACATTGTGTGGGTAGATACAGTGAGCTAGTAGATACATTGTGTGGGTAGATACAGTGAGCCAGTAGATACAGTGAGCCAGTAGATACAGTGAGCTAGTAGATACATTGTGTGGGTAGATACAGTGAGCCAGTAGATACAGTGAGCCAGTAGATACAGTGAGCTAGTAGATACATTGTGTGGGTAGATACAGTGAGCTAGTAGATACATTGTGTGGGTAGATACAGTGAGCCAGTAGATACAGTGAGCCAGTAGATACATTGTGTGGGTAGATACAGTGAGCTAGTAGATACATTGTGTGGGTAGATACAGTGAGCTAGTAGATACAGTGAGCCAGTAGATACAGTGAGCTAGTAGATACAGTGAGCTAGTAGATACAGTGAGCCAGTAGATACAGTGAGCCAGTAGATACAGTGAGCTAGTAGATACATTGTGTGGGTAGATACAGTGAGCCAGTAGATACAGTGAGCCAGTAGATACATTGTGTGGGTAGATACAGTGAGCTAGTAGATACATTGTGTGGGTAGATACAGTGAGCTAGTAGATACATTGTGTGGGTAGATACAGTGAGCCAGTAGATACAGTGAGCCAGTAGATACATTGTGTGGGTAGATACAGTGAGCCAGTAGATACATTGTGTGGGTAGATACAGTGAGCTAGTAGATACAGTGAGCCAGTAGATACAGTGAGCCAGTAGATACAGTGAGCTAGTAGATACAGTGAGCCAGTAGATACAGTGAGCTAGTAGATACAGTGAGCCAGTAGATACAGTGAGCCAGTAGATACAGTGAGCTAGTAGATACAGTGAGCCAGTAGATACAGTGAGCCAGTAGATACAGTGAGCTAGTAGATACATTGTGTGGGTAGATACAGTGAGCCAGTAGATACAGTGAGCCAGTAGATACAGTGAGCCAGTAGATACAGTGAGCCAGTAGATACAGTGAGCCAGTAGATACATTGTGTGGGTAGATACAGTGAGCCAGTAGATACATTGTGTGGGTAGATACAATGAGCCAGTAGATACAGTGAGCCAGTAGATACAGTGAGCCAGTAGATACAGTGAGCCAGTAGATACATTGTGTGGGTAGATACAGTGAGCCAGTAGATACAGTGAGCCAGTAGATACAGTGAGCCAGTAGATACAGTGAGCCAGTAGATACATTGTGTGGGTAGATACAGTGAGCTAGTAGATACATTGTGTGGGTAGATACAGTGAGCTAGTAGATACATTGTGTGGGTAGATACAGTGAGCCAGTAGATACAGTGAGCCAGTAGATACAGTGAGCTAGTAGATACAGTGAGCCAGTAGATACAGTGAGCCAGTAGATACAGTGAGCCAGTAGATACATTGTGTGGGTAGATACAGTGAGCCAGTAGATACAGTGAGCCAGTAGATACATTGTGTGGGTAGATACAGTGAGCCAGTAGATACAGTGAGCCAGTAGATACAGTGAGCCAGTAGATACAGTGAGCCAGTAGATACAGTGAGCCAGTAGATACAGTGAGCTAGTAGATACATTGTGTGGGTAGATACAGTGAGCCAGTAGATACAGTGAGCTAGTAGATACAGTGAGCCAGTAGATACATTGTGTGGGTAGATACAGTGAGCCAGTAGATACAGTGAGCCAGTAGATACAGTGAGCTAGTAGATACAGTGAGCCAGTAGATACAGTGAGCCAGTAGATACAGTGAGCCAGTAGATACATTGTGTGGGTAGATACAGTGAGCCAGTAGATACAGTGAGCCAGTAGATACATTGTGTGGGTAGATACAGTGAGCCAGTAGATACAGTGAGCCAGTAGATACAGTGAGCCAGTAGATACATTGTGTGGGTAGATACAGTGAGCCAGTAGATACAGTGAGCCAGTAGATACAGTGAGCCAGTAGATACATTGTGTGGGTAGATACAGCGAGCCAGTAGATACAGTGAGCTAGTAGATACAGTGAGCCAGTAGATACAGTGAGCCAGTAGATACAGTGAGCCAGTAGATACAGTGAGCCAGTAGATACAGTGAGCTAGTAGATACAGTGAGCTAGTAGATACAGTGAGCCAGTAGATACAGTGAGCTAGTAGATACATTGTGTGGGTAGATACAGTGAACCAGTAGATACAGTGAGCCAGTAGATACATTGTGTGGGTAGATACAGTGAACCAGTAGATACAGTGAGCCAGTAGATACAGTGAACCAGTAGATACAGTGAGCCAGTAGATACAGTGAACCAGTAGATACAGTGAACCAGTAGATACAGTGAGCCAGTAGATACAGTGAACCAGTAGATACAGTGAACCAGTAGATACAGTGAACCAGTAGATACAGTGAACCAGTAGATACAGTGAACCAGTAGATACAGTGAACCAGTAGATACAGTGAGCCAGTAGATACAGTGAGCCAGTAGATACAGTGAACCAGTAGATACAGTGAACCAGTAGATACATTGTGTGGGTAGATACAGTGAGCCAGTAGATACATTGTGTGGGTAGATACAGTGAGCTAGTAGATACATTGTGTGGGTAGATACAGTGAGCTAGTAGATACATTGTGTGGGTAGATACAGTGAGCTAGTAGATACATTGTGTGGGTAGATACAGTGAGCTAGTAGATACATTGTGTGGGTAGATACAGTGAGCTAGTAGATACATTGTGTGGGTAGATACAGTGAGCTAGTAGATACATTGTGTGGGTAGATACAGTGAGCTAGTAGATACAGTGAGCTAGTAGATACATTGTGTGGGTAGATACAGTGAGCTAGTAGATACAGTGAGCTAGTAGATACAGTGAGCTAGTAGATACAGTGAGCTAGTAGATACAGTGAGCTAGTAGATACATTGTGTGGGTAGATACAGTGAGCCAGTAGATACATTGTGTGGGTAGATACAGTGAGCTAGTAGATACATTGTGTGGGTAGATACAGTGAGCTAGTAGATACATTGTGTGGGTAGATACAGTGAGCTAGTAGATACATTGTGTGGGTAGATACAGTGAGCCAGTAGATACAGTGAGCTAGTAGATACAGTGAGCCAGTAGATACAGTGAGCCAGTAGATACAGTGAGCTAGTAGATACAGTGAGCCAGTAGATACAGTGAGCCAGTAGATACAGTGAGCCAGTAGATACAGTGAGCTAGTAGATACAGTGAGCCAGTAGATACAGTGAGCTAGTAGATACAGTGAGCCAGTAGATACAGTGAGCCAGTAGATACAGTGAGCCAGTAGATACAGTGAGCCAGTAGATACAGTGAGCCAGTAGATACAGTGAGCCAGTAGATACAGTGAGCTAGTAGATACAGTGAGCCAGTAGATACAGTGAGCCAGTAGATACAGTGAGCCAGTAGATACAGTGAGCCAGTAGATACAGTGAGCCAGTAGATACAGTGAGCTAGTAGATACAGTGAGCCAGTAGATACAGTGAGCCAGTAGATACAGTGAGCCAGTAGATACAGTGAGCCAGTAGATACAGTGAGCTAGTAGATACAGTGAGCCAGTAGATACAGTGAGCCAGTAGATACAGTGAGCCAGTAGATACAGTGAGCTAGTAGATACAGTGAGCCAGTAGATACAGTGAGCCAGTAGATACAGTGAGCCAGTAGATACAGTGAGCCAGTAGATACAGTGAGCCAGTAGATACAGTGAGCCAGTAGATACAGTGAGCCAGTAGATACAGTGAGCCAGTAGATACAGTGAGCCAGTAGATACAGTGAGCCAGTAGATACAGTGAGCCAGTAGATACAGTGAGCTAGTAGATACAGTGAACCAGTAGATACAGTGAGCCAATAGATACAGTGAGCCAGTAGATACATTGTGTGGGTAGATACAGTGAGCCAGTAGATACAATGTGTGGGTAGATACAGTGAGCCAGTAGATACATTGTGTGGGTAGATACAGTGAGCCAGTAGATACAGTGAGCCAGTAGATACAGTGAGCCAGTAGATACAGTGAGCTAGTAGATACAGTGAGCCAGTAGATACAGTGAGCCAGTAGATACAGTGAGCCAGTAGATACAGTGAGCCAGTAGATACATTGTGTGGGTAGATACAGTGAGCCAGTAGATACAGTGAGCCAGTAGATACATTGTGTGGGTAGATACAGTGAGCCAGTAGATACGGTGAGCCAGTAGATACATTGTGTGGGTAGATACAGTGAGCCAGTAGATACATTGTGTGGGTAGATACAGTGAGCCAGTAGATACAGTGAGCCAGTAGATACAGTGAGCCAGTAGATACATTGTGTGGGTAGATACAGTGAGCCAGTAGATACAGTGAGCCAGTAGATACAGTGAGCCAGTAGATACAGTGAGCCAGTAGATACAGTGAGCCAGTAGATACAGTGAGCCAGTAGATACATTGTGTGGGTAGATACAGTGAGCCAGTAGATACAGTGAGCCAGTAGATACATTGTGTGGGTAGATACAGTGAGCTAGTAGATACGGTGAGCCAGTAGATACAGTGAGCCAGTAGATACATTGTGTGGGTAGATACAGTGAGCCAGTAGATACAGTGAGCCAGTAGATACATTGTGTGGGTAGATACAGTGAGCCAGTAGATACAGTGAGCCAGTAGATACAGTGAGCCAGTAGATACAGTGAGCTAGTAGATACAGTGAGCCAGTAGATACATTGTGTGGGTAGATACAGTGAGCCAGTAGATACAGTGAGCCAGTAGATACATTGTGTGGGTAGATACAGTGAGCCAGTAGATACATTGTGTGGGTAGATACAGTGAGCCAGTAGATACATTGTGTGGGTAGATACAGTGAGCCAGTAGATACAGTGAGCCAGTAGATACATTGTGTGGGTAGATACAGTGAGCCAGTAGATACAGTGAGCTAGAGGATACAGTGAGCCAGTAGATACAGTGAGCTAGAGGATACAGTGAGCCAGTAGATACAGTGAGCCAGTAGATACATTGTGTGGGTAGATACAGTGAGCCAGTAGATACATTGTGTGGGTAGATACAGTGAGCCAGTAGATACATTGTGTGGGTAGATACGGTGAGCCAGTAGATACAGTGAACCAGTAGATACAGTGAACCAGTAGATACAGTGAGCCAGTAGATACAGTGAGCCAGTAGATACAGTGAGCCAGTAGATACAGTGAACCAGTAGATACATTGTGTGGGTAGATACAGTGAGCCAGTAGATACAGTGAACCAGTAGATACAGTGAGCCAGTAGATACAGTGAACCAGTAGATACAGTGAGCCAGTAGATACAGTGAACCAGTAGATACAGTGTGTGGGTAGATACAGTGAGCCAGTAGATACAGTGAGCCAGTAGATACAGTGAGCCAGTAGATACAGTGAACCAGTAGATACAGTGAACCAGTAGATACAGTGTGTGGGTAGATACAGTGAACCAGTAGATACAGTGAGCCAGTAGATACAGTGAACCAGTAGATACAGTGAGCCAGTAGATACAGTGAACCAGTAGATACATTGTGTGGGTAGATACAGTGAGCCAGTAGATACAGTGAGCCAGTAGATACAGTGAACCAGTAGATACAGTGAGCCAGTAGATACAGTGAACCAGTAGATACAGTGAGCCAGTAGATACAGTGAGCTAGTAGATACAGTGTGTGGGTATATACAGTGAGCCAGTAGATACAATGTGTGGGTAGATACAGTGAGCCAGTAGATACAGTGAACCGGTAGATACAATGTGTGAGTAGATACAGTGAGCCAGTAGATACAGTGAACCAGTAGATACAGTGAGCCAGTAGATACAGTGAACCAGTAGATACAGTGAACCAGTAGATACAGTGAACCAGTAGATACAGTGAACCAGTAGATACAGTGAGCCAGTAGATTCAGTGAACCAGTAGATACAGTGAGCCAGTAGATACAATGAGCCAGTAGATACAGTGAGCCAGTAGAAACAGTGAGCCAGTAGATACAATGAGCCAGTAGACACAATGAGCCAGTAGATACAATGAGCCAGTAGATACAGTGAGCTAGTAGAAACAGTGAGCCAGTAGATACAGTGAGCCAGTAGAAACAGTGAGCCAGTAGATACAGTGAGCCAGTAGATACATTGTGTGGGTAGATACGGTGAGCCAGTAGAAACAGTGAGCCAGTAGATAAATTGTGTGGGTAGATACAGTGAGCCAGTAGATACAGTGAGCCAGTAGATACAGTGAGCCAGTAGAAACAATGAGCCAGTAGACACAATGAGCCAGTAGATACAATGAGCCAGTAGATACAGTGAGCCAGTAGATAAATTGTGTGGGTAGATACAGTGAGCCAGTAGATACAGTGAGCCAGTAGATACAGTGAGCCAGTAGAAACAATGAGCCAGTAGACACAATGAGCCAGTAGATACAATGAGCCAGTAGATACAGTGAGCCAGTAGATACAATGAGCCAGTAGATACAATGCGCCAGTAGACACAATGAGCCAGTAGATACAGTGAGCCAGTAGATACATGGTGTGGGTAGATACAATGAGCCAGTAGAAACAGTGAGCCAGTAGATACAGTGAGCCAGTAGAAACAATGAGCCAGTAGATACAGTGAGCCAGTAGAAACAATGAGCCAGTAGACACAGTGAGCCAGTAGATACAGTGAGTCAGTAGATACAATGAGCCAGTAGATACAGTGAGCCAGTAGATACAATGAGCCAGTAGATACAATGAGCCAGTAGATACAATGAGCCAGTAGATACAGTGAGCCAGTAGATACAATGAGCCAGTAGATACAATGAGCCAGTAGACACAATGAGCCAGTAGACACAATGAGCCAGTAGATACAGTGAGTCAGTAGATACAATGAGCCAGTAGATACAATAAGCCAGTAGATACAATGAGCCAGTAGATACAATGAGCCAGTAAACACAATGAGCCAGTAGATACAGTGAGCCAGTATATACAGTGAGCCAGTAGATACAATGAGCCAGTAGATACAATGAGCCAGTAGATACAGTGAGCCAGTAGATGCAATGAGCCAGTAGATACAATGAGCCAATAGACACAGTGAGCCAGTAGATACAATAAGCCAGTAGACACAATGAGCCAGTAGATACAGTGAGTCAGTAGATACAATGAGCCAGTAGATACAATAAGCCAGTAGATACAATGAGCCAGTAGATACAATGAGCCAGTAGACACAATGAGCCAGTAGATACAGTGAGCCAGTAGATACAGTGAGCCAGTAGATACAGTGAGCCAGTAGATACAATGAGCCAGTAGATACGGTGGCAAGTAAATAAAGGACGTCATTTAGCAAATTAATAAAGTGAACAATTCGAAATGGTAAGCAAGAAGACTCAATGAGCCAGCAGACATAGTAAGGCAGTAGACACGATGAGCCAGCAGACATAGTAAGGCAGTAGACACTATGAGCCAGCAGGCATAGTAAGCCAGTAGACACGATGAGCCAGCAGACATAGTATGGCAGTAGTAGACACGTTGAGCCATCAGACATAGTATGGCAGTAGTAGACACGATGAGCCAGCAGACATCGTAAGGCAGTAGACATGATGAGCCAGCAGACATAGTAAGGCAGTAGTAGACACGTTGAGCCATCAGACATAGTAAGGCAGTAGTAGACACGATGAGCCATCAGACATAGTAAGGCAGTAGTAGACACGATGAGCCAGCAGACATAGTAAGGCAGTAGTAGACACGTTGAGCCATCAGACATAGTAAGGCAGTAGTAGACACGATGAGCCATCAGACATAGTAAGGCAGTAGTAGACACGTTGAGCCATCAGACATAGTAAGGCAGTAGTAGACACGATGAGCCATCAGACATAGTAAGGCAGTAGTAGACACGATGAGCCAGCAGACATCGTAAGGCTGTAGACATGATGAGCCAGCAGACATAGTCAGCCAGCAGACACGGTAATCCAGTACACTCCGGGGTTCCAGTAGATTCAATAAGTCAATTCCCCGTAAGCCAACCGCTCCTTGAGTTAATTAATTCATTGAGCCAATCATTGATTGTCCCTTTTCTAAACTTAATCATGTGAAAGTCCCCACAGTACAGCTCAACCGACAAGCTGAAGAACTTACATACGCCCGAATATCTCCCTTATGTTGGACAAAATCCGGATAAAATAAAACCCAGATTTCCATCTTTTACTCAAGTTCCCTTGGGGAAATTTTCATAATTTTCTGACCATAAATCATTAGCACCCACAAAATGTTTACCTGGAGCAAACAAAAAATATATTGACATCGTTTGATGACACAGCCGCTGGGAATGGATTGCTCCTAAATTACAGATGTGCGGTTGATGATGGCAATGTTTGAAACAACATGGACAGCCAAAGCGAGTTATGAAGATGTCCTTGCAGAAGATTCAGCATGAAAGGAACTCATCACAAACATCAGAAGAGAGCAGTGAACATTTTTTAGTCATGCCATGAGGAAAGAGAAGCTCGCATACGCTATAACAACTCGCAATAGATATAGTGAACAGCAGAGAAAATGTATTTTATTCTTCTGCTTTTTCTTTTTCTTCGCCATCGTCGCCGTTATCTCCCCCGCCCCCCCCCCCCTTCCGTCTCCGTCTCCTCCTCCTCTCCCTCCCCCTCTCTTCCTCCTCTTCCTTCTTCTTCTTCTGCTTGTCTCATGACATGGTAATATGCATTCTTTATGTTCATAGCATTCCTTTGACAACGTTTTTTCGTTATGAATGTAAAATGCATAATAAATAATTGATGTACGAAAGATGAGCCCTTGGAAGGGCAACATGTAAGAGGGCCTGCGTGCCCAATTTTTGACCCTTTGAAAATAAAGTTTGTTGGTTCGTTAGTTCTACAGTCCTCGTTCGATAGGAATGCGTCATCTCAAATGTTACAGAAATATGGAGATCGACTAAACCATTTACTATTCAACTACAAGTTAGTTTGTTGCATATTTGTTTTCGGCTGTTTGTGATTTCTTGACACGTTTCCGTTTAGTAGTTTAACATTGCTTTCTGAACAACCGGCACTCATACCTGTGTAATTACAGCAACGCAAGGCGGGTCTGCTTCCAAATCGCCCGCAGCTGTGTTTCGAAGGCGGAAGGCGGGATCGCAAATTGGATTCGTAACCCTACGCCACAGAGCTGGCGTCAACTACAAACTTTACATGTTGCCTGAACAGAATAGAAGGACAAAGATGGTATGACAGAATAGAAGGACAAAGATGGTATGACAGAATAGAAGGACTCAGATGGTATGACAGAATAGAAGGACTCAGATAGTATGACAGAATTAACAAAGTGGAGCTCATGGACGAGGACTGAACAAATCCCAGTGAATCAAGAAGTGAGTCAAAGACGCTGGCATTGGATAGAAGACACACTGAGATAAAATGCTAGTAGTATAAATAGAAATTGCCTCTTCTGGGATCCACAGGGCAACAAAACTAGAGGGTGGCGTAAAAACACGCAGAGAAGAAAATAAGAGAGATATGTAGATATGTAATTAACATTGTTAACATACTGTTGCCACCGGGCAGGCTGACACCCTGGCCAGTCCACCACTGCACATACACACACGCACACACACACACTGATTATATATATATATATAATGTGTGAGAGAGAGGGAGAGAGTGTGTGTGTGTGTGTGTGTGTGTTTGAGAGAGTGTGTGTGTGTGTGTGTGTGTGTGTGTGCGCGCGAGCAAAAGATATAAGTGTGACTGCTGAAAAGATAACATGCACAATTAGTGAACACTGCTCTCGGTGGCATGTAAGTGCCTACGTGTGCTCGAATAAGGGCATCTATCAATGACCAAATAAAGCCACATGTAAGTGTGTGCATAAGAGGGCTCATTAGAGGATCTAATTTAGGCGCCATTACACCATTAAACCTGGAGAAATGAGGGCCTCTGTTAACGTCTGCTGTCCCACGCTCCACTCGGACACTGGACCTGCCTTGTTAATTTATGACCCCTGCAATTTAAACAATTTACCAAACCTGGCAACAGGGGCAGTCAGAAATAATGGACATCGTTCAGCCGGCGTGGTCACTCTCTGGACACAAGAGAAATTGCATAAAGCCAGTCATGAATTTGTATCTCCGCGGGGAGCTTTGGTTACAGCCTCGAGGCAGATGGTCAGACCACCAAGTAACCAATGGAAGTATAACTCAATTATAGTTGATTCTTGAGCATCGCTGATAAAAATTGATTACAGTAACTATTATTGACAAGACTGATACTAAGGTTGCAAGTTCAGGCGCATAATAATCTAGCATGCTGTGGACAGTGCGATAACCAACTAACTAATGTACACATAATGCAATAACAACACGCATGCTGCGGACAATGCGACCACCAACTAACTAATGGGCATATAATATTAATAAAGTAACAACAATCACAGACGAATTCCAGATTTAAAAATACAATATAACAGCTATCGCTAACTTAAATATGCAGTTAATATAGGATAGGCAGCAGAAACAGAAGAATACACAAGATCCAGCGTAGCGTAGTGGTTTGTGTACTTACGTAAGGAGACAGAGGCACACATGGGTCTGTCCTGAGTGCGATGATGATAATCTTCATTAAACACTCAGCTGAGCTAACGAAAAACAAAATACTGCTAAAGAAACAATTGTTATTATAACAAAACATGCATGGCTCGTACATGCGGCTGCAATACACACTTGCAAGCAGTAATTATGTAAACACACAGATATGATTGTCTCTTTAATACTACCGTGTTAACACCGATAGTGAAACACTTGACTGTAAATATAAACACAGACGTCACAAATAATATGGTGCACTATTTATTGGCTGGCATATTTCGCTGCATTTCGTCAGGTGTAACCAGCCGAGTTACATATCATATGAAGTTCCATTGCCTCCAGCTACAGACCAATTAGCCTCACCAGCTGTCTCTGTAAAACAATGGAACGCATCATCAATCACAGACTGCAGTGGCCCGTTGAAACTGAAAATATCCTTGTGCCACAGTAGACTGGCTTTAGGCAGTGCTACTCTACGGAAGATCAGACAACCTACCTCTCTCAAGAAATTGAGGATGCATTCCAAGAGAAGAAGCTGGTGCTTGCTGCATGGATAGATCGGAAGAAAGCCTTTGACAAAATCTGGAAAGAAGGTCTGACGAAGAAACTGAGAAACTGTAAAGTCAAAGGAAGAATGTACAAATTGGTGAAAGCAAACTTGCACAACAGATGAGCCCGAGTACAGATAGACTGACTGACTCAAGAGCAAGATAGTACTACTGCGTCACGGTGTTCCCCAGGGCGGAGTCTTGTCCCTCACACTTTTTCTAATCTTCATCAATGATCTTGTTGCTAATCTACCGGATGGAATTAAAGCGGCAATGTACGCTGATGACCTGGTTCTATGGAGCACAAATTAACATGCATCAGTGGCCACCAGATCGCTACAAATAGATGGTGTGTCAGCATAAACACTGACAAGTGCTGCACCACCCTATTACCCTCTCTCCAAAACAAAAGGCAGGAATCATCCAGATAAGTGGAACATCCCTAAGAGAAGATAAAGAACCAATATACCGTGGAGTACCATTTGATGGCAAGCTGACATGGAGAAAACACATCAACAAAGCAGTAGCAAAAGCCAGAAGGAAAATAGCCATCATGAGAAAACTAAGTGGAACCACATGGGGAGCCAGTGGGAAAATACTTAGCAAAGTTTATCAACAGAGCATACTACCACACCTGGAATACGGGTCAACTGCGTGGTGTTCAACATCAAAAACCACACTACAAGAGCTGGACAAGGTGCAAAATCAAGCACTTAGAGTCACCACAGGAGGGATGAGATCAATCCCTATAGTGGAGATGGAGAAGGTAGGGATGACAAAGCACTGAGTGAGCGCAGAGATACGAAAACGCTAATACAAGCAGAAAAGTTCCTCAGCTAGCCAGGCCAGCCTATGAAGAACAGATTTGAAAACCTATGTATGGGGCGGTTGAAAAGTAGTTTTAACCACCAGGCTAAACGACTCTGCAGAGAAACCATCGATCTGCCCACAGTTGTTATCCCTCTGAAAACAATTCCAGAGCGAACTCCATGGATAGGTGAACAAGGACTATCACTACAAATCCAGACAAAAGTGAGAGGAATATTTGACAAGGAAGAACAGACCAGTGTACAGCGCAGAACAGCCACTCACAGCTTCCCTGATGAAGAAAACCCACAGGACCTCTGGATCCGAGTCTACATAGATGAGTCAGCACAAAATGCTGTTCGAAATGGAAGACCGGGAGTGTAGATAGAATACCCAAATAATACTAGGGACACGGCCAGAGTACTAACACGAAAGTACTGCCATAACTATGATGCTGAAATTGAGGCAATCAAGATAGCAACAGAGAAAGTACTAAATACCAGCCATGGTACACAGCCTGTGGTGCTATTGACAGATGCAAAATCAGTACTCGAGGCGCTCCTGTCTGGGAAATTGCCAGTACTAAGGACGCTACTTTCTGAACTTAGCAGTCAGCATAAGGTCACCATACAGTGGATACCATCCCACTGTGGAATACCCGGAAACGACAGAGCTGATCGATTGGCTAAGGAAGGAGCAAAAGAAGAACAGCCTGATGTGCCCGTTACATACCACCAAAAGAAATGAATGATCAAATCAGCCAGAAAGTCACCAAAACCTGCTCAAGACGACTACCACATTATGGACAGACCAGAACAAGTCATTATTCTGCGCCTCAGAATAGGACACAATAGATTACGCATGCATACACAATTCAACCACATGTGGATTGGCGTAGCAGACAGCAGAGTACATACTCCAAGACTGCCCAAAATACAACATATCTAGGCACAAGTTCTGGCCTAGAGAGACGACAGTGGAAGATAAACTCTTTAGACCGCTAGGTGAACTAAAAAAAAAAAGACAGTTAAATTCCTACACGGGACAACATTGCAGTTATAGACATATTTTAAGCGAACGAAAGAAGAAAATATGAAGTGAATAAATGAATAATACTTTGGCTAAAATATTTAAAACACAAAGTCACAGGTGTTGTTCGGATATGTAACATTTGATATCCCCACGGTAATTTCAATCTAACACGAACTCTTTCTGTGTGCACAAAACTGACTGAAACCGCCTGATTGTTAAGACCTTACTATATTTGAACAATCGCATATTGTTCTTCGAATGCAGTATACGAAATGCTTTTCCTTTGATAACTTTATGACCGTACTTTTTGAGTGGTTGTGAAATCGCAGAGGAGGGCGTTTTATAGTCTGTCGACTACACTAGAATTCCTGAAGATCGATTAACCCCCCCCCCCCCCTCCCGCCCCCCATATGATATATGTTCGGCTACTCGCTTTGCTAATTATCGTTCCATTCTACCAATGCAAGTTGTTTGGTACTCACACAGGAATTGATAAATGCCGTTTAATTTGGTGTACCGAAACAACGATTCTCTCACAGATGGAATAGGCATTATTGTGGTTTTATATCCGATCATTGGTTCAACAGCAAAGAATGTTTGGCTTACTATGTTCTAAGTCGATCGTGTATTCGCTTTTTTTTTGTTGTTGTTGTTGTTTTTTTTTTTTTTAAAGTCGTCCCATCGAAAGAAAACTGACGAAACATTTAAATATGACAGTATGTTCTGTGATTCGGGCTAAGATAATTCATTACGATGCTTTAAGTAACGTTGAATTATTTTTGTAATATACACCTTACAAGATGCAGCGAACTATGTCAGGCAATAAATTGTGCAATAAACTGTTTGTGTCTTTATTATTTCAAATTTACAGCATTAGCGTCAAGAGCAGATTTGCGTGGATTTTGATGGTAAGAGCGACGGCCGTTATAAAGAAATGGCAAACTGCCGAATGTATCATTGCCTAGTAAATCACAAAGAGCCAATAAATGCTGGAGTTGATTGCAACGTCCTGTGTTGTCTGTCTTGTGGTAACAAACAGCACACGCATGTCGTGATGGTAACGGATTCACAAAATATAACAAGAAAGGTGAAGACAGGCATACTGCGGGCAGAGTGGCAGGCTTCAGTTCAACAATCAAAACTAAAGAGTATCTGTTGGATACAAATAGTGGACGAAAATGCATTGTTTCTACAAATTTGAAATCACGCTCTTCAAGTTTCCCAGAGTGTAGATAAATTCATACATGTTAAATCACTGTTCACTTATTATTCCATTCGTCAATTCAAATGTTGCATGTCCTTTGTAGGACGTTGCTTCCAGTCCCAGGTTGATTTTTGTGTGTGTGGCAGTTTTACCTTCAGTAGTCTGTCATTGCTTTCCGAAAGAGAAGGCAATGTTTCAATGCAAATGTAGAGATTGAATCCACTGTTCCGCTACCAGAACCATCCATCCATCATGTGCCATGCCGGTAAGCGTGAGCCGTCATGACTCGCCATTTCACTCGATCACCAGAGTCGTGGATCAGCTCAGTGTTCTTGTCTCGACCATGCCACATGGTCAAGCCATCCAGGTATTTACTTCTCTGTCTTCCTCTTGTTCTCTTCCCCTCGATCTTGCCAGTTGTCACCAAGTTCTCTAATTTATTTCTTCTCATAACATGTCCCCAAAAATATTGACTGTCTGCGTCTAATTTCTCTAACCAATTTACGATTTTCATTTGTTTCTTGTAGGACTTGGTCGTTGGTTTTTCTGTCTGTCCATGGTATTCTTTGAATTCTCCCCAGAAACCACATTTCCACAGCCACCGGAGCACAGGTAGTTTAAGTGAGTGCGCTCTTAAACCATTCTCCCACTGAAGGTAAAATTTCATAACTTTATTTTTGTGGCGCTCGTTCGCAATCAACTCAAGTGAAGCTCACAAATATGCTGCTACTTTTAGTGCACTGGACTGATTTTTGCGTGTGGATTAATTTTCGGTTTAACCAGTGTCCCTCGCCATTGGACGAACTTTCTCCGACTTCTGAGGTACATGCTATTTACCTCCTCAAGTCAAGGACGAGCAGTCAACTTTTTAAATCCAATTGACCGGTGTAGGAGTTGAAACCGCAACCTCAGCATCAGTACACAGGAAGTTTAAGAGCGAGTGCTCTTGCCCATTCGGCCATGCTGATTTCCAAATTTCATGACCGCGTCGCTTCATGTGAATGGACACCCAGTTCGTTTTATGAGCAAAGGGAAAGAACCACGAAAGGTTGACAACAGTTGAAAGGCTACAGAGTTATGCTCCCACAATAGTGTGCAGTATTTCTCAACCACAGAATTGACAACAGCTCATTAATTAAACTCAAGGAGCCTCGTTGACGTAATGGTTATATGCTCACCTGCAGGGACACGAAGGCTATATGTTCGAATCCGCATCGGGGCATGTTTTTTTTTTTTGGTTTGGGTTAACATTTACCTTAGCTGCCAGGTGGATTCAATTTAAATAATGGGTAACAAAATGTTTTGGCAAGTAGAGACGATTGACACGATACCGACCATGTCACCCAACATCATAGTGCTTCATCAATTTTCATATGGTTTTTTTTTTTTTAAACCAATGCTGTCAAAAGCCTTTTCATAGTCTATTAATAGAATATAAACTAGTGAGTTCAATTAAATGTTTTGCCAGATTGTGTGTAATGTGGCCATCTGGTCAATGCAGGATCTGTTTGACCAGAAGCCAAATATCGATCTCTCCAGTTGGTATTCCTTCGGTTTCCCAGATTATGCTAAATGTTTTGTACAGAAGATCAATTGACGTGTCTATATTGTCTTTAACAGCCTTAGTTAGTTAGTTAGTTAGTCGCAGTTCCAACTTCACAGCAATGGGTCGTCCCCATTATGCTCCGTTCCTGTGCCAGTGAATATCACACAAAACGCTCCCCACTGCCCAATGTGAAAAGTGGAAAAGACAGAAGTCTCGACAAACAACAGCCCGCACAGATACACTGTGCATAATGCCGCCGCCAGAATGTCAACACACCAGTCCCCCACGAAACACCCAATTTATCTCTGATGGAATCGGCAGTCATTTTCCTATCTGGATGTTTCCTAGATGTTCACCCACACAGTCCACGAAAATACAGTTCATCACCGACGGCAGTGGCAGTCAACCAGAAGCCCAGCAGCCACGCATTTCTGCATAAGGCAAAAACCGGTCAACTCTGGGACATAGCCACCTGCTATCGCTCTGAACATGCAATCACGTTCCAAAAAAACAAAAACAACTTGGGCAGATTCAAAACCATTTCACACGAAACTCACAGCTCACAGTGTCGCGCCACGCACTCACTCAGTAGCAGGGCGACGGAACCATCAAGCCTCCTTAGTCGCCTCTTACGACATGCTTGGTAGGCTACAGTGTTGCTATTCTTTGCTTCCCTTATGGGCCCCGGCAACACACGGGAGGTCTTTAATAGCCACTGCTGGGATACCATCTGAATTACAGATAGAGAACTTTTTTTTAATTTGTGCCCGCTCGCTTTGAACTCAAGCGTAGTCCATAAACACTACTTCTAGTTGTGCTGAACTGAATTTTGTGTGTGGATTATCTTTCCCTATTAACAGTGTCGCCGGCTCCCTGGGCTAGAGGTTACACGACTTTCTCCGTAATCTCGAATACTCTCGTAAGTAACGTGACGTTGTGTGAGAATTGGTAGCGGTTCTCTCCTCGTCGGTAACTTACGGGGTATGTGAGCCGGTCGCTCAGAAAGCAATGGCAAACTACTGAGCATAATCTTGCCAAGAAATCAACAATCAGCTGAAAGATGCTGATGCTGACAGCGATGTCCTGTAAAGGATATGCGAAACAAATAACAAAAACAAAAAAATTAACAGTATCCCTCGCCATCAGGCGAACCCACTCCGACTTCAGAGGTAAGAAATAGATATGAATAATATGGGGTAGATTTAAAGGGAGCTGAAAGAAATAAAAAAGGATAGATGGCTTGGCATGAGTTGGTGAGGGCTTATGCTCCAATTGGGGGGGGGGAATAAAGAGCAGAAGAAGGCGAGGAAAAGACAAGGACACCAGATAGGACACACTTTGAGAAAACCTGAGCATAGGATATCTAGAAAGTCCCTGGTTTGGAACCCACACGGCAAACGAAATAGTGGGAGCCTGAAAACATATGGAGAAGAGAATTAAAGATGAAGTTGAATTATTTGGGGGAGAACAAACACAGAGATGAAAGAGATAACATTGGACTGGCATGAGTTGCTTGACAGCCTGTGTCCCAAAGTAGCAATAAGGTCAACTGAAGATCTCTCTAGAATGATTTGTAATTTTCATATCCCTGCAGATCTTTGTCATCTTTACTGAATATCCTTCTCTCCAATCTGCTGGTATTTATTCGGTCTTCCATACTCTGCTAATTAAGTTGCGCAGTAAATCAGGTGAAGTATTTATATTGGCTTTAATAGCCACTGCTGGGATACCATCTGAACTAACAGCTTTCTTATTCTTCACACATTTGATAACTTTTCTCTTTTATTCTGCAGATGTTTTGTAACAGTTGATATCCAACCTCACTTCTGTAAGCTTGATATCTGGATGGTCTTTGAGTCTAGTCTATTAGGCAATTCCACAAGGTAGTCAGCTCATCTGTTCATTTTATCTTTAATGTTGGTGAGAAATTTTCCATGACTATTATTTTTCATCAGTCCACTTGGTGGATCATATTTTCCTTGTGATGCTGTAAAGGTCTATTGTGTTTATTGTTGCTACTGCTGCCGCCTCTCTTATTAGACCATCTAAATACTGTCTTTTGTCTGACTTTTTCTGTTTTCTAACTTCTTTATTAGCTTCTGTATGTTTTTCATGGGCGTTGATTTTAATAGCTCTGGTTTTGCTGTTATTTAAATATGCTTTTTTAATGTTTCCTTTTATTTTTTAAACCTTACCCGTATTATCCATGATCTATGTTTTCATTTCATGTTTTCCAAGCAATCCTATATGATTTGTTCCAAATGCTTGTAACTTGCTGCCAACAGTTTTCTGAACTCACTTTGTCTACTAACTGTTGGACAACCTGATGGTGATTAGAAAATGTGACCATATATTGTTCCTTAGTTGCTTGATTTCTTAGATAAACGGGTCTCCACAAGTCTCTGTGGAGAAGTGGTCAAGCCGTTTGACTCAGACTCCGAAGGTTGTGGGTTCGAATCCGGGCTGCATCCTTCGGTTCATGAGTGAATTTTTTCGGAGACTCCTGTGGGTCGTCGCTGGAGCTACGGAGTTCGTGCTTTGTGTGACACTTTCCGCGTTACGGAAAGAGACCGAGCCATATAGGATAATAACCCGCAATTAAGTCGACTTTTTGTTTAATCAGAGCATCCAGGCCACCAGAAGGATGATGCATATTACAAACTCGACCGAAGAGAACAAGTAACAATCTTCAGACTCCGCACAGGACATAATAGGCTGAAATATCACTTGTTCAACAAACTAAAGATAGGAGATACAGATGAATGTAATTGTAGAACTGGAAAAATGACAGCTAAACATTTGCTGCAAGAGTGCCCAATATATGCAGAACAGAGAAAGATATTTTGGCCCACACCTGCTTCATTCGAGGACAAGCTCTATGGAGATATCAACAAGCTCAAGTCGACTGCAGCTTACTTTAACTGTATTCAGGTTGACATTTAAATGTACATGAAGAAGTATTTAGACTGCCACACATCATACCACAGGCATGTCGGTTACACAAGCCTCCCAGAGGCATGAAATGGAATATTGCTTGGATAGCAAATCCATTACGTGGAAAGTCCGAATCGAAAGCTCACTGTGTGGGCTTCATAAAAGGTGGAAAAAGTGTCCTAGTGGCACAAAATGGAATATTGCTCGGATAGCAAATCCATTACGTGGAAAGTCCGAATCGAAAGCTCACTGTGTGGGCTTCATAAAAGGTGGAAAAAGTGTCCTAGTGGCACAAAATGGAATATTGCTCGGATAGCAAATCCATTACGTGGAAAGTCTGAATCGAAAGCTCACTGTGTGGATGTCATCTGCAAACTGCATTCTTCTGGCTTCTAGAAGAACAGCCTATGGTGAACGGAAGGCCCAATATACGGAAGTGAGGCTAAGCAGCCATGTGCAGGACGTGACGATTCCTTGGGTGAGCCCAGTACCAGAGCGCTGTGTGATGGCTCTGCAATTATGGAAGCCTCCTTGGATGGCGGGGAATGCCCATGGTCTGCCCCTGCCTTCCCTTGAGGGCTGACCAGGATGCCTTTGGCTGTTCTATATGGGCCAAGATGGGATGGGAGATAACACCACAACAGTGAGAGTCTAACGTCCTAAGAAACCCCCGGGAAGGTTAACCCGGTCAACAAATGCCCGCAGAAGTCGGATGTGTCGGCCTAACGGCGCAAGAACGCAGCTCTGCTGTAAACAGGCACAACGCAATCACGTCCGAAAAAAACTCCGGATGAACGAAGAAGAAGAAGATATCCTGGTCAATGTATACAGTTGTGTGCACATGTCATCATCATGGGCTTGCAGTACATCGTATCCTCATGTCAGTTTGGGTGCTTTCAATATTATCATCATCATGTGCCATGCCGGCAAGCGTGGGCGGTCATGTTTCGCCATCTTACACGATCACCGAAGTCGTGGATCAGTTCTGTGTTCTTGTCCCGACCATGTCATATGGTCAAGCCATCCAGATATTTACTTCCCCACCGTCTCCATGTTCGTTTCCCCTCAATCTTGCCAGTTGTCACAAGATCTCCAGTTTATTTCTTATCATAACGTGGCCCCCCCCCCCCCCCCCCCAAAAAAAAAAAAAAATTTGACGGTCTACGTCTAATTTCTTTAATCAGTTTGCTGTCTATATATCATACTAAATACATGGTCGATCCTGCTGCAGACATGAGAACTACAAAATGATGGACACTGTATGTTTTTGGTGTTAATTTTGTATGGAAAGTTGTTATCATTCAACACAAATATCAATAAAATTGGGTGGAACTGCGGTAAAGCTGTGAAAATGTAAACAATATAAAATGACACAAAGAAGTGCAGCCTTACCTAACAGAATTACGACACTTAAAGGACGTTGCGGCGATTAGCCTTCGCCAGCAAACAAGCACATTCACAAAACACAACATATAGTCAAGGAGATCTCCTGTGACTACATCAAAAGGTGACGACAGGAAGAGAAGAACAAAAAGATGAAAAAATGAATGCAGTGAAGAGAAAATGAAAATTGGAAAAAAAATGTTCATACCCACCTCAGAATTCCGAGCTGTATATAACCCCAAGTATCACCGATGTCTTCTTTTTATACATAACTGAGGGAATTGGATGTAGGATGATGACGGGGTGGTGGGTGTACCGGTTCAGTGAGCACATTGAAAGAAGGAAAGGGGGGGGGGGAGGCGGAGGAGGCAGGAAGGTAGGACGGCAATCTGTGATGGTAGTCTGAGGATGGTATCTGAGCAATCCCAGTGGATGTACTAACAATGCATGAGTGGACGGTTCGGCCCGCTGAACGGGCTGTAAATGCCCATGCACTTCTCTGCTGCTTTACAACAGATCCATCTGTATAGATGAGCACTTTGGGGCTATCTGAGTGTTCATAGATGAGCACGTTGACCTCTGCATTGACAGCGGCAGGGTTCTGCTCTCTGCACCGTCTGTCGAGTGTGATAATGCAGTAGAAAGTGCACTTAAAAGCTGGAGGCACCGGCACCCATTCCTTGCCGGGGTTGATACTGGTAGGACTGCAGACGTGTCTGATGATATCCTCCGCCCGACCCATCCAGCCTCGTTTTGCACCTTTTCAAGTCTTCCAATCTGTGTAGGGCTGACAGTAAGGATGGCCAAGGCATACTCAATGGGTGAAAGCACCAGTCCTTGGAACGAACAGAAGTATTAGCAGTCTTTGCTCGATATTGGTAGTCTCCATGACTCTCATTGCTGACAAACCTTTTCGAGCTTTCGTTATGACATAATCGACATGATCACAAAAAATATTATTGCAATTTAGTGCTTTTTTTTGGCTCGAGAGCAGGGTAGCCATTCTAGATATTTTATTTCCAGATCTAGAGGTTTTTGTCGGCGTCTGGATACCGTTTTCTGACGTTTGGATGCTGGAAGCAATTCTAGATACTTTTTTGGAGTTGGATATTTTCTAGATTTTACTTTTCCTTCGGTGTCAATTACAGTGTTGTCATCTCCTTTTGATGAAAAAGCACCAAAATCGACCCCAAAAAAGCACCAAAAAGCACCAACATTTTTTTGGAAAGCAAAAAAAAAAAAAACAGCACCAACTGTTTTCATTACAAATGTAACAAGGTAGCACATTATAATTTATTATTATCACTTCATATTACAATGAAGTTTATTCCAGATCCACCAAATCCCAATCAGAACTACTATCGAGCCACACACAAAAAAGCACTAAATTGCAATAATATTTTTTTGGGAAAGCACTAAAACAAGCACCGGCGGTATTCATTCAAAATGTTATAAAGTAGCACATTATAATGTATTATTATCACTGAATATTAGAATGAAGTTTATTCCAGATCTGCAAAATCCCAGTCAGGCAACTCCTTTTCAGTTTCTGTAGCTATTTCCTGCTGTGTTTGCTCCTGCGATGATGATGATGATTGAAAGAAACGTATATATGCCTCCTGTGATCCAATTTTTCGTAGAATATCCTTAGGTAGTTAATAATTATGACATCATTAGCCATATCTTTTCATTCCATATCTAATAGTCAAAACAGCTGTCAAACTCTTGATGCTCAGTCTGTTCTGCAATTTAGATTTTTGTAACTTCCATCTGACTGAAAATACGCTCCACTTCCGCATTAGAATGAGGTAAAATGAGCACAGTTACAGCTAAATCTGGAAGATCTTGGAAAGGATTTTCACCGGTGGCATCCCTGTATGAGGCTATTTCTGCCCGCAGTCCAAGTGTGGTCTGTGTCCACTGCATATGATAAAGTTTTCTCCATTGGAAATCGATGCGGGTGAGAGTAGCTGCATCCTCTACAAACATTTTAGCAAGATCCAATATACAGGGCTTCATTGGCTGTAGACATTCACTTCCACTAAGACATGACATGGATTGCAATACTCGAACGTTATCGGGCGAACGTAAACATAGCTGTGTCAAGAGCTCTATTAAAAACTGGATGCACCTTCCACGAATGTTTTTCTCATCAGTAAACTGGTAGCCTGCTATTTCTTTCTCAAACTCATAACCGAGATTGGGATTAGGATCTAAATAATCTTGAATAGCATCCTTTCTGTTATTTTTTCCCTCAGGAATAGCAATCTTTGAACTGATAGAATCAGTGAGTTCGACAAGATCGCTGAGTAATTGTGTTGGATCCTGTATATCTGCTTCGAATTTCTTATTCGCACTTTGAACTTCTCCGAGAATATGCTTGAGAAATATGAGATACACATAGTTTTTCATGTCGCTAAACATAGAATTTAGAAGTTCTGCTGTATAACAGTGCTCGTTGCGTCTGGCTATATCAAAATGAGTTCTGAGCTCGACCCACTGCTGCAATATTCTGACAATGGCAGATTGAATAGACATCCATCGTGTCTGGCTTAATTGAACAACCTTCAGCGGATGTTGTCCATCACTGATTGAAGCATAAATATCCCTGTACTTTGCTTGACAAAGACTTGAGTGAGAAAACCAGTTATATGCTTCTCTAATCATGAACTCTATTTCCTTGGCAGACAAGCAGCTGCAGCCTGTGACACTGCCAGCTGAAGGGAATAACATACACACCTAACTAGTACCAGATGAGGAACTTCGGATTTTAATTTTGTATATACTCCATTGTTTACACCTGTCATGATAGATGCATTGTCAGTGCCGAGTGCAACTAGTCTTTGCAACTCAAGTCCATTCTTGTATAAACAATCTTATAATGCATTGCATATTGCCTGCACGTTGCAGTCACTCACTTCAACTAAATCGTATTAAAGGGAGTTAAATTACTTGAATATTGCACGGTAATGTACTAAGACTGTTTTACTCCCTCGCTTCAGTTCAAATTCGGCTTTTTAGTGTTCCCAAAATGAGTTTTAAAGTAATTTTTACCCACCCAAAAAAGCACCCCCCCCCCCCCCCAAAAAAAAAAAAAAATAAATAAATTGTGAAGCACTAAATTCGCGCGGCCGCGCTAAATGCAAAATTTTGGCACTAAATGACTTGAAAAAGCACTAAATTTGGTGCGAAAAGGGTCAAAATGGCAACACTAGTCATTTAGCCATTTTTTGTTTGGTCTGGACGCGCGTAAATTATGGTTACTGCCATTATTTAAACTTTGAACCGACTTGGGTCAACGCTCAATAATCTGGCAACACCCCGGTAATGAGTAAAAGGGCGCATGAATTATAATAACATTATTAACTGAAAATTCTGTCATATTGCAAAACTAGATGGTTATCTATTCAATCAGCTGTTGAAGTAATTGTGAACCAATGGTTGGAGTTAAAGACACACTTCGAAATAAAAAGACAACGTAAAAAGTGCTACACAGCTGAAATACTTTATGGAATGTACAGTGATGAAAAAAAAAAATTGGCATTCCTTCTCTTTTTACAACCCATATTAAGTGAAGTGCAAAAAGTTAATAAACTGTTTGAATCTCAAAATGTTGATAAAGTTAAATTACTTGACGATCTCACTGTTTTCTGTTAACAACATACTTCAGCCAGTAAAGGACATATCAAAATATTATCAAGCTATGAAATTTTTAGGGGCTACTGATAATAGTGTGGCGGAAGCAGAATATCAGTTAACCAAAATAAATTTGGTTGACTGGAGAAACAAAACAGAAACTGAAGCCTTTTGGAGTGAAGTAAGGCAATTTAAAGATGCCTCAGGTAACAGTCCATTCGGTGAGTTCTTTGAATGCGCGATGTTTGCCATGATACTACCCCATTCAAATGCTGATGTGGAAAGAGTTTTCAGTATTATGAATTATACAAAATGTAAACTAAGAAACAGGATGAAACTTGACCTCTTAAATGCTATCTTGACAATAAGATTTGGCCTGATGAGAGCAGGAAAATGCTGTTCAACTTATCAGCTCCCTGATCATGTATTAAAAGGAATTAGAACAGCTAAAACATACCAGAGTCATTTTGAATCTGAAGCTTCAACTTCATCATCCATGTTAAGTGCATCTTGTGAGACAGACATCAGTGAAGATGAGGACATGATTATATAGGGTAAGTCACATCAATTTTCTTTTAAATGTTGCATATCCCTTACAGGACGTTGCAGTCAACATCCGCATTTTTCAGCTGCTGTTGATGTTCTAGGCAAGATTACGCTCAGTAGTTTGCCATTACTTTCTGAGCGACTGGCTCACATATCCCCGTAAGTTACCAGCGCGGCTCGAACCGATGCCGGTTCGGTTGCAGCTGCGTTACTCTCGATAATATACGAGGTTATGGCGAAAGCCGTAAATACCTTCGCCAGGGAGACCGGCAGTCACATCAATACATATGTAATTTCTTACTTTCTCAATCTGGATATTTTTCCTAGATACTTTCCAACGAAATCTAGATATTTATGGATGTTGTTTGGGTCATTTCTAGATACTTTTGGTCAAAAAAAAGTGGCAACCCTGCTCGAGAATAGTTCTGATTGGGGTTTGGCGGATCTGGAATAAACAAACATCGTTGTAATAAAAATATGAAGTGATAATAATATATTATACTGTGCTACCTTGTTACATTTGTAATAACAACAGTTGGTGCTATTTTTTGTTTGGGGCTTTCCAAACAATTTTGGTGCTTTTTGGGGGTCAATTTTGGTGCTTTTTCATCAAAAGGAGATGCAACAGTACACACACTTAATATTTTACCTACATTACAACTCTACACAGTACACAGTGTACTACAGTAATAATATTAATAATCTCACAATGAGAAGGCCGAAGAGGTGTTTTCTAATCTTTATAAAAATGATATTCATTTTATCCTTATTTCAATATAACCTTCAGTATAGCTCATAAATGTTTAAATTTTTGTAATTACTTGTTATTGTTTATATTTGCTAAAGATCTAAGCAGAGAACGCCGTTACTGCCGTTGTTAGCTTTACGTTACGAAGTTAAGTTTACTTTGTGATGTGATTTCCCACTGCTATGGGATTTTTAATGTGCACCACTTGCACACCCCGTTTTTATTGTGCCCTTATCTGAGAAAGCTAGATCCGAACTCACTACCTAAGAGATCAGTGCGACATGTGGTTCTTGGAAAAAGTAAAACTGTCCAGCCCTTTGCTGAGATCTGAGTCTTACACTTACACTTAACTAACCACTTTAAGCCAGACAGTCAACTCTGAGCTATGGTTCCATCTAAAGACTGACCATAAATTGTTCCTTACTTTTATTTTAATTTCTGAGATATCCTACACTTTATTGATTTGCTTGTTTTATAATAACTTAATTTTACATATCAGCAGATGGTGATCTGAATCTACATATGCACTTATAAAAACAGTTACATCATATAAATTATATTTTAAATATATATATATTAATAATAATGAGATAATCTAAATTTCTTGTTGATACAAAATGATCAATTTGATTTCCATTATTTTCATTATTAATTAATACTGTTAATTTATACTGTTGTGTAAAATGTTTTCATCATGATCAGGCAGTACCTCGTATCCTCATGTCAGTCTGGCTGCTTTCTGTATGTGATATTTTTACATGAGTGAGCCCTGCCCCAGACATCAGAAAAGCAAAATAATGGACACTGTGCATGTCTTTGATGTTAATTTTGTTTTGAAAGTTTTTGTCATCCAACACCTTCACACACTGAGAAAACCTGAGGACAATATAACTAGAGACTCTTGTCTGAAACCCACAAGATAGGACACACACTGAGAAAACCTGAGGACAATATAACTAGACACTCTCTTGTCTGGAACCCACAAGATAGGACACACACTGAGAAAACCTGAGGACAATATAACTAGACACTCTCTTGTCTGGAACCCACAAGATAGGACACAAACTGAGAAAACCTAAGGACAATATAACTAGACACTCTCTTTTCTTCTTCCTCTTCTTCTGCGCTCATCCAGAGTTTTTTTTTCCGGATGTGATTGCGTTGTGCCTGTTTACAGCAGAGCTGCGTTCTTGGTGCGGGCATTTGTTGACCGGGTTAACCTTCCCGGGGACTCTCTTGTCTGAAACCCACAATGCTAACAAAGTAGCAGGAAACCTAAAACACACAGAGTTGAGAATTACAGACAGAGATGAATAATTTGGGAGGACATAATATTTGGAGGGTATACTATTGGCAGGATATAATATTGGGTGGACATAATATTTGGAGGGTATAATATTGGATGGACATAATATTTGGAAGGTATGATATTGGGTGGACATAATATTTGGAGGGTATAATATTGGATGGACATAATATTTGGAAGGTATAATATTGGGTGGACATAATATTTGGAGGGTATAATATTTGGGAGGGTATAATATCGAGAGGACATACTATTTGGAGGGTATAATATTGGGAGGACATAATATTGGGAGGGTATAATATTGGGAGGACATAATATTGGGAGGGCATAATATTGGGAGGACATAATATTGGGAGGGCATAATATTGGCAGGACATAATATAGGGAGGGCATAATATAGGGAGGGCATAATATTGGGAGGGCATAACATTGGGAAGGCATAATATTGGGAGCTGTGGGAGATAGTAAATAATAGGATGGCGTCACATGGGTTGGTTGAGGACCCTAATACCAACACAATTTTTTTGTCCTCCCATGAGAAATAGGACATCGTGGATGCACCTTCGCTCAAAACACTGGCATCTCATTGACTATGTCATCATCAGGAGGAGTGACAGACAAGACGTTCGGGTGACAAAATCCATGTGTGGCACCGAATGTTGGACAGACCATTGTCTCAAAAATAAACATATACAAGGAGTAAAAGTGCAAAAAAAAAAAAACTAAATGTCGCCCGCCTAAACAGCAAATAACATGCAGCTGAAGTTTGAAAATATGCTGGAAGACCGCCTCAAGCCAAATACTGCAGCTAAACAGGATGCGGAAACAGAATGGAGGACCCTAAAGGACATAGTTTACAACACTGCTATGGAAATCCTGGGTCCAGTCCCCGAAAACATAAAGACTGCTTTGATGAAAATTCTGAAGACATCAACCAATTGCTGGCCGAGAAACATCTTCACCACAAGGCATATTTGAATGACCCAAAGTCAACATAAAAAAAAGATGCCTTCAATAACATCCGGAGAGTACTGCAGCAGAAACTTTGGCACATGCGGGACTCCAGGCTGAGCAACAAAGCTGATGAGATTCAAGGCTTTGCTGATAGACATGATATGAAAAACTTCAAAGACTCAATGAAAGCGGTCTATGGTCCTAAATCACCAGGCATAGTTCCCCTCCTCAGTGCAGATTGGGGAACATTGGTCACCGATAAGAAAGAAATCCTTCAACGCTGGGCAGCGCATTTCATCAACATCTTAAATGCAACCTCCTGCTTCGATGATGAAACCATCAACTGCCTTCTTCAAATCCCCACTAATGATACTCATGATGACCTGCCAACCATAGTGGAAGTAAACAAAGCCATCCAGCAACTTTCCAGCGGTAAGGCACCTGGTCCTGACTCCATCCCAGCAGAGATATATATACAAGGCAGGTGGGCCGGTTCTAATAGAGCAGCTTCACCATCTTTACAAACATATGGGTAAACGAGACCATGCCACAAGATTTCAAGGACGCGTCAATAGACCACCTTTACAAACATAAATGAAACCGCCAATCTTGTGACAACCACCAAGACATCTCCTTGCTCTCAATTGCAAGGAAGATACTTGCCAGAATTCTTTTCAATCGCCTCACAGCCCATCTCGACCAAGGTTTTCTTCCTGAGAGTTAGTGAGGCTTCAGATAAGAACGAGGAACTGTTGACATGATTTTCGCTGCAAGGCAGCTGCAAGAGAAGTGTCAGGAACAGAATTCCAAAAGGTTCTCCACTTTCATTGATCTTACCAAGGCTTTTGATACAGTCAGCAGGGAAGGGCTGTGGAAGATTATGGCGAAATATGGTTGTCCACGAAAGTTTGTCCAAGCAGTGCGGCTATCTCATGATGGTATGCAGGCTAGAGTTCAGGAAAACGGTGAGCTGTCTGAGCCCTTGCTTGTCACCAATGGAGTGAAGCAAGGATGTGTCCTGGCACCAACACTGTTCAGCCTCTTGTTTTCAGCTATGCTGGTGAATGCCTTCGAGAACAATGACATTGGAATAGACATCAACTACCGCATGGATGGAAAGTTGTTCAATCTCAGAAGGCTGAAAGTTAAAACCAAAACTAACAGTGACACCGTCAGAGAGCTGCTGTTTGCTGATGATTGCGCTCTATATGCCAACTCAGAGGCAGACATGCAACATAATGTTTCAGCTTTCTCATGTGTCTGTGCCAACTTTGGGCTCAATATCAACTTGGAGAAGACTGTAGTTATGTACCAGCCAGCTCCAGGGAATAATCACACTGTGCCGACAATCAAAGTGAATGATCATAGACTAAGTGTTGTGGACAAATTCACCTATCTTGGCAGCACTGTGTCACAAACTGCCACAATTGATGACGAAGTGAATGCAAGAATCTCCAAGGCCAGCGCGCTTTTGGCAGACTGTACAAGAATGTGTGGGACAGAAATGGAATAAGCCTGCAAACAAAGCTGAAAGTCTACAAAGTAGTTGTATTATCCACACTGCTATATGCTTGTGAAACCTGGACTGTTTATCAGTGACATGGTAGGAAATTAAACCACTTCCACATAGTCTGCCTTAGGAAGCTCTTGAAGATTAAATGGCAAGACAAGATCCCAGACACTGAAGTCCTAGAAAGAGCGTCTATGCCCAATATCCACACTCTACTAATGAAGAATCAAATTCGCTGGGCTGGTCAGTTGACTTGCATGCCAGATCACAGGCTCCCTACATGAGTTTTTTTTTTACAGCGAGCTGCATTGTGGTAAACACTTCTAAGGTGGCCAGAGGAAACACTTTAAAGACACTCTGAAGATCTTAATGAAAACCTTTGGAATTCATCATGACATCTGGGAGACTGCAGCCAAAGACCGAAATTCGTGGCGTACATCATTACGCAAGGGTGCAGTCACGTGTGAAGCAACCAGGACTGCTTGAGCTGTGAAGAAAAGGCTGGACAAAAAAAAAACACTGCAGGAGATCCTCCTGGAACGTCAAGCATTCTTTGCCCACATTATCAAAGAACATTTCGAGCCACAATAGGCCTTATCAGTCATCTTAGAACTCACGGCTCCACACTTACAACCCCACTGGATGAAATGAATGGTCATCATCATTCTTGATGGACAAACAACAACATTAAACAACATGCCCTAATGGGGATAAAGAACAGAAGAAGAACACTGACATCACAGCATTTGGGACATTATAGGTGCACAGTTCAGGTATCTTCAACTCCAGCTGGCTAATTAGTTTATGATTCATTCAAACAGGGGTATTGTTTAATATTCACTTTATCCTGAATTTCAGCTTAACTTTCAGTTCAGCTCTTAAGTGTTTCAATGTTTGTAATTACTTTTAACTGTTTATATTTGTTAATGATTTAAGCAGAGAACATCCATACTGCTATAGGAGCTGTCTTCAGAAATCGTGAGAGAATGGAACACCTCCAAGAACCAGTAAACATTAAACAGGAATACATTTATTGGGTATGTTTTTACTGTGACATTTTAGTTAACATTAATTAGCCTTTAATTCTTCTTTAGTTTTCATTGATAAATGCTATATCTGTAGCCCTGCTGCCAGGGTGAAATATAAATGTTCCAAGTCAGTGTAGCAGCCTTATTCTGCTTTAGTTCTGATACGACGACATCAGTAGGTGTACCGACAATGAGCTAGAGAAACTAGCAGACATATACAACAACAGTATAGGGAGTGCTAGCATCAAGGAGGAGTGGTTACACAGCTATCTGATTCTCTTGCCGAAGCCTGGCAAAGACCACACACAAATTCAGGGATATCGAGTAATAACCATGCAGAATACAGTAGGCAAGCTGCTAGAGAAGTTAATTGCCAGAAAAATGTCAAGCCAGCTAGAGAGGCAAGGTGTTTTCCCACCTACCCTGGGAAGGTACTGTCCAAAAAGAGAAACCTGGACCAATGCAGCAGTTTTTGCCCATGACGACTATGAAGGCTTCCACTCAGGCATTGAAACCATTGCTGCAGCGATTGATCTTGAGGAGTACCATTGGATTTTGTAATGCTTCAGCTTCTTGAACTCAAGTCCTTTCCTCCTGAGTTGGATCGCTGCAGCCCTCTTCCAACGGAAAGTAGTTTTTAGATGTGGCAGTTGGACTTCAGAACCAACAACAATTAATCCTGGCCTACCACAGGGATCACCATTATCTCCAGTGCTGTTCAACGCCTACACTGTGAGAATCACCAGCGAGCAGATCACAGGACCAGGGAGGACATTGTCATATGCCGATGATGTTTTAGTGTATCGTCAAGGTAAGGATAGAGATCAAGCTGTTGTGGAACTACAAACCGAATTCAATCGCATAAGTACTTGGTGTGTTAAAGCTGGAGCAATGGTCAACCCAACAAAGGCAACAGTGGCTTGGTTCTCTTTGAATAATCATATTGTCAACACTCCAACACCAACTGTAAAGCTGTGTTCAGAGACTGTGGAAAGAACGCAGGCAATGAACTACCTGGGGATACGTTTTAATCGAAGCCTTGCTTATAACGAGCACGTAGACCAGGTGATAACAAAGGCCAAGCGGGGTTTGGCTGCGATGCGGGTGATGGTGGCAGCAAACTGAAAAGCGCCATCTATGTCTTCTGTACGAAGGGCTGGTCATGTCTGTTTTTGAGTATGCAATGGCGATCCTGACTCTCAGCCGTAAGCAGATATAAAGGATGGAAAGGATACAGAACGAAGCCATGCGCATTATTCTTGGATGTACAAGAGATACAGCATGCAGGGCGATGCGCTACCTTCTTGATTTTCCAACCATTGAAGACAGAATACAAATTTGCAGAGCATGTGCCTACCTCAGAGTTAACGCAAACACACAACATCCACTGCATAGTGAAATTAGGAAGGTGAAGGGTAGCAGGTTAAAAAGAGGAAGGCCGTGAATGGGTCAAGCCAAGGACATTCTTCAACAGGTATGTTCACTTGAGGACTTAGAACCTGGCGAGGAGTGGATACAAGTGCCAGCAGATTTCTGTACGTCTCTTTCAGTCTGCATCCAACTAGACAGAAAATCTGGCTGCTGTGGAGGCGGAAGTACAAGCTTTGATTTTTGAGAATTTGTTAGACGGTGATGCTGTCATATACACAGATGGGTCGGTCGTCCGACATGTGAGATGCTCATGGGCCTTTACGGCTCAGGCCGGAGGGAGAATTGTGAAGGAGGACTCTGGTGCTTTTGCTGAGACTACAAGTAGCTTGACTATGGAAGTCATGGCAGTAAGTAAAGCAATAACATGGCTCAAGCCACAGATATTCACTAGGGCATGTTTCCTTAGCGACTCAATAAGCATGCTCAAGAGGATAGAGATGGGGTGGATCCGAAGAGAGTGGTTGATGTCTCTGGAGTGGTCTCGGCTGGCAAACATTAGTTTCATCTTCGTGCCAGGTCATGCGGGAGTACAAGGAAATGAGCGGGCTGACAAGCTCGCAGGTGAGGCTACTGTGGAGGGCAGACGTGTCATGGACCAGGCTGACATTCTGAATGCTCAACGAGAAGTCAGACTTGCGAGAACCAAGTGATGACTGAATCTACAACCATAGCCAGACTGCGAGAACAGCAAATTAAAAGAGGTATGGCCAAACAAGAACACTACGCAGGAAGCCAAAGAAGATTGATAAACCAACACAGAACTGGTGTCGTGAGCCGCTACACGCTGCGGGATTTGCTGAGGAGGGGATCCGAGCACTTATGGACTGAATGGTTCGATGTGCAGTGAGGATGATCTGTCGACTAACTAACTAACTAACTAACTTCGGTAACTAACTAACTAACTAACTGTCACAAAGTAAATGATGACAGAGTGACAGATAGAGTGGCTATGGTTGTGTCTAGGGTATGTCCTTGTACATGTGATGTTGAACAACAGATTAACCAAGATGCATCACAACCAAACACCAGTCAGTAAACAAGCATTAATTTGCGCACATAATATTCCTTTAATTCTGAATTAACACAGACACATGTAACATATAAATCCAGGAACAATAATTCTCTAAGAATATATCTCCATCCCAATGGAACACTTCGAATACCACGGCCTCTCCAGGCCTCCTCAATCTCATCCCCCACAACAGGTATACTAGCCTCTCTCTAGGCCCGACTCAAAGTAACCTACTCTGGGTCTCGAATTCCACTCACTATCCCTAGAACCCACAGTGCGGAGTCTCCTCCTAACTCCGTCACAATTTTCCACTTTCTCCGACCACGACATCCTCCTAGTCCAGTCTCAACTCAACTCCTCTCAGCTCGGAGTCCAAACATCAACTACCCCGTCAATCTTTGTCCCTGTCTTTTAAACAATTCTATGCCTCCTCACAATGATCCACACAAACCCCACCTCACTGCTCCAACAGTCTGCCTCACAATCATCCTAGCCAGCTGACCTCTTCTCAGCTCCCCCTTCAATCACTGTCTTCTCATTTTCGCCCTCTGGGGGACTTACTATCCGCCCTATTTTATCTCGTGAACTGTTTATCTTGTACGGCCACTCACCTTAATGCCAATGACCACAGGCATGTGACACTGCCCCACCCTCAAAAGAAAACATCGTTTTCAAATGTTGGGAGACTAATACTTATCAAATATGTGACCCAGACACATTGCCTGGGTAGTCGTAAGTATAAATCCAAATTACTCTAGCTACCACACTAAATAATACATCAAATGCTCATAGTACACTCCCCTATTCCCCACACATCAATACATCCAACTTTCTATCTTGTGTACCAATGCATGAGCTCATACATCACATAATAATAATACATCATATCATAGGGAACATAATATCTGTGTACCTACAAGTTTACTAACATCCTCAAGAAGACACAACCTATTTGTGTACCGACCCCGTATCAGGTGGTTCTTTTCTTGCCTCAAACCTCCACCTGATTCCTGTTGATGCTGTGTCTACCCTTCATATACCCATGCCTCATGTTTCCTATATCTTTAACACATCTGTTTGCTAATCCTGGTTCAGTGATGTCGTTAACACTCTTTTGAACTGCGTTAACATTGCTATCTGCATATTGTACTGTTACACTGGAGTCTCTGTTTAGTCTGACCTCTTTATTAAATCTTGGCCAATATCCCTGGCATCCTGCTCTCTGCTGCTTATGCCTTACTCCTAAGTGCCCTGCACATGCCCTATCCTGAGCTGTTCTTGTATATCGGTCTCTATGTGCTACCCGTACTGCTACTTGCCCACCAGCAGTTCCGACATCTGAAAACCGGTGAGTGAAACCATTGTTCTTCCTATCGAAGCTCTATCTACCCTTCTTTGATTTTCTATGTCTCACTTTACTACACCCCTGGAAACATTTGTCAAGAGTAGTATCTTGTCTCTGGGATTCCCTACAGCTACATTTGAGATCCATTCTCACCTGCTCAGCCTTCCTATCCTTGTCCTCAGTGTTTACTTCAAGTGCCTCTTTTTCTTCAGCTATACTCTCTAATTTAGGTTTTCTTTTGGTAACTACCTCGTTACTATTTCCACTATGTTTTAAGTCCCAATAAACTACTTCCTCTTCTGTACACTATTTAACTCCTATAACATTTCCTATGATGAGATCTGCCACTGGTGAGTCTAAAACACATGCTGTCACTCTTCCTGTTATGTATGGTGTTTTTACTGTTATCACGGCTACTGGGTAGAATTCTACTGTCCCATTAAATGTTATGGATCTAATCTTTTTCCCTGTATAATCTGAGGGATGCACTAAACTCTTTCTCACCCCGATGGACGTACATCCGGAATCCCTAATTGTTAACGCTGGCCTATCATTAACAAACCCATGATGCATCTTCAGACTTCCTCCTTCATGCACTGCTGATCCTGCTTTCACTGTATGACCACATATTAAGACTGGCTGACCGTCTTTTTCAAAAAGAGGTTTGCACCCACTACAATCTTCATTGTTCAGCGTCTCAATTACTTGTGCTGCATTTGAGTGCTCTGTTTCTCTCATCCTACATTGATGACTGACATGCCCCTTCCTTCCACATTTGAAACAAGTGATCTCCCTTTTACTGTTGTTCGTTGGTCCATCTGATGGTTGTGCATCACAATCTGCCATTTTGTGTCTCCAGCTCCCACAATTCCAACATCCGGCATAACTATTTGGCCGTCTCTGAAAATTCCCCCTTTTTTATGGGTACCGTCCTGCTCTGCCAAAATAGTTGCCACGGGAACCATTGTCTTTAGGTTCTTGTTCCTCATATCGTTGTGTTAAATCTACACTTTTTGATCTTGGTCTAATAACTGGATTCTGGTCCTGTTTCTGCACAGACTATTTCCTCATCAATTTGTCTGCCTATCGACCTATTGGGGTGTGCAGTCATGTAATTTTGCCCTAACTGAGACATTGTGTCTATGTCCTTTGGCTTACGTTCTTCGAAGAAAGCCACTAAATTAGTATTGCACGATGATAACACCTTGTCTCTCAGCATTAAATCCACTAATTTATTAAAAATTTTCCTACCTCTGCCAGCTCCATCCACTTATTAAATGTATTCTTTACTGTGTTAACAAAATCTGTGAAATCTTGATTTGTCTCTGGCCCTAACTGTCTAAACTTTGTTCTATATCCATGTTCAGTTAGTTGGAACTTTGTCAGCAAACTTTGATGTAAGAAAGTGTAGTTGTTTCTTTCTTCTACAGGTAAATTGAACATGGTGTCTAGTGCCTTACCCATAAGAAACTCGCCAAGTCGCATCGCATACTCTTTCTCTGGAATACCTAACGCTTTGGCTGATGCCTCGAACCTGGCCAAATAATTTTCAAGTTGGTCCCGGTCTGTAAAATATGGCAGTTTTAGTCTCTGTGACGACTGCGACGGTCTTCTGCTTTCCTCACTTTGACCCTTCGAAGATAGTTCTAGTTTTCTTAACTCAATTTCAGTTTGCATCTGACACTTGATCTTCTCTTTCTCAATTTCCATTTTCATCTGTGTCTCTTTCTCTTCCTGTAGACGCTTGTTTTCCATTTCAGCTAATTTCACTTCCTGTAGACGCTTGTTTTCCATTTCAGCTAGTTTCACTTGTGTCTCTTTCTCTTCCTGTAGACGCTTTGCCTCGTGTTCATTATGCCTCTCCTCTCTTTCCGTCTGTTTTTGTTCTTTTGCTTCTGCATACTCCTGTAACTCTTTACCTTTCAGGCCTATTCGTTCGCCTGCTTCAATATATTCCATTAAAGTAGGCATCTTGTACTTGTGGACACGTTGCTGTGAATCAGCCAACTATAAATGTAAAGACTCTGCTGTTAGTCTTTGTGTCACTTCCCTAAGTACACCAGCACTCCCTGTGTACGTAAATTCATAGTGCTAAAATATCACTCTGTACTCACCCAGTCACTCTATAAGCACTAGGTAGTGAGGGGGGAATATTAACTATACTCCCTCGTATATATATATATCAAATAACTGTAGAACAATTCCTGGAAATAGTTTTAAACATACATATACATACACAAATGAATGATACACACTAAGTGCCAACTATTAAACGCTAGACGCATAGGCCGGTGAAACACAGACGGATGATTACATAGAAATAAAAACCACTGACATAAACATGCCCATGAAAGACCATACTGTGCGCATAATATAAACTGACAGATACCATCTAGATAGAAGCTGTATTAACATAAGAATTACAACAATACCATATATCCAAAGAAATCAAATATGATATGTAACAGTAAAGCGAAAACAGTAAAAAGAACAAATCTAAAATGAATAATGTACATAGATCTGACGATAGATACTTGGACACCGTGTATAAAGTCGAGACGACCCAATGCTCAACCGCACAAAACAAACTGACTCGTCAGCTGCCTCTCAACCACATACAATGTGTACCTAGACAATTTATCTTTGCTTTGTCTCCCGTACGTCGCGAAACAATGCAAAAATATCCTACTTATTACGACCACTGGACCACATACAAATAATTACGTAACACACAACAACAATACTTAGGACGATGAGAGCAAGAGAAACAAAAAAAAATTGCCGACAACAATGCAATGGTGAAATCTCATAAAAGTCCTTATTTTGTTTTCAATAGTCTCAGAAAATCGCCTGGAAATGTTTGTCGGTTACTGTTTTGAAAAGATTACGATGTTAGCTTCCCACAATGAATTAGTGTTCTGATGCGTTGTCACTTTTTCCGTGGTGATAACGATTTTCGACTGTCGTAAAAATTTAAGATGATGGTAATTATCGCAACACCTTGTATCTTCACAGTCCGTAACGTTTTTGTAACCCTCCCTGTGGAGTTGGCCTGTGATTGTATAATGTCTTGTTATCGCTCTTGTTTTGCCAGAAATATAGGGTTTTAGTTGCGTTTCAGGGAGCCGAAAATACCTTTAAAATCAATGAATGTTTATCTACGTAGTCACTGTCGCTTTGAAGTGATGGTATGGTTTCACTGTTGCTGACCAGGTTAAATCAACGAATGGCAGAAAATGATCCCGCGCTTTAAATCCGTTTTGCAAGTCTTTTTTGGTAGAGAAATGTGCTCATACTTGCGAAGACGGCACCTGAATGACTGTTGTGGATTGTTTCCCGATGATGACACACACACAAAGACGTTAAACGTAAATCCTAGTTTCAGTAGAAAAACAACGTGTTTATCTCGTTCTACTCTGAACAATTTTTCAGTAAAATTCCATTGTCCACGGCCTTGAACCCCCCTGTCATCTCTGTTTCTCTTTATTACAATAATCCGTGTAGAAACTTTTACTTTTCTGTGGAGCACCGATTGTCACCTTTGTGTGTTCCCCACACTTTACTCCTATAACTCCCCTCCTCCTGGCGAGTTTTTAACCATGAATTACCCTCGTAACTCCCCTGGCGCCCCTTTCCGTCTTATTATCTGCACCGAACTCTGAAGACGCCATACACACACACTCACTGTCCACAAGTTCACCTGACCTTCACCTTTGGCGCCTGTCTATTTTTCGTGGACAACCTGTCCTAAACAGCGCCGACATTTTTGTCAACCCGACTTTTTCGCCTGCTGTCCGCCAGACGATTCTCTCCGCAGCGCACTCCTGTCCATGTACTGTGCGTAGCCCCCCACTGTCCCCTTTCCCCCTCCGGGTGGGCAATGGTTTTAACTGTGGTGGCTTTCTTGTGAAATAGCTTTGGTTTGGAATACTGTCTTCGTTGTCCCGTGACAGTGGTGATAAACGTATCCTCCCTTGAACTGTCTGCGTTAATTTATCTGACACACACCCAGTCTGACCGTTGTTGTTACTCGGTTTCAGAGGGTTGAACTTGGAAAACCATGTTGTTGCGCTTAAGGAATTGATTCGTACTGATGTAAATCCCTGTACCGAATTCTTTGATTGACGAGCCCGCACTTCCTCGTCTGTCACAAAGTAAATGATGACAGAGTGACAGATAGAGTGGCTATGGTTGTGTCTAGGGTATGTCCTTGTACATGTGATGTTGAACAACAGATTAACCAAGATGCATCACAACCAAACACCAGTCAGTAAACAAGCGTTAATTTGTGCACATAATATTCCTTTAATTCTGAATTAACACAGACACATGTAACATATAAATCCAGGAACAATAATTCTCTAAGAATATATCTCCATCCCAATGGAACACTTCGAATACCACGGCCTCTCCAGGCCTCCTCAATCTCGTCCCCCACAACAGGTATACTAGCCTCTCTCTAGGCCCTACTCAAAGTAACCCACTCTGGGTCTCGAATTCCACTCACTATCCCTGGAACCCACAGTGCGGAGTCTCCTCCTAACTCCGTCACAATTTTCCACTTTCTCCGACCACGACATCCTCCTAGTCCGGTCTCAACTCAACTCCTCTCAGCTCGGAGTCCAAACATCAACTACCCCGTCAATCTTTGTCCCTGTCTTTTAAACAATTCTATGCCTCCTCACAATGATCCACACAAACCCCACCTCACTGCTCCAACAGTCTGCCTCACAATCATCCTAGCCAGCTGACCTCTTCTCAGCTCCCCCTTCAATCACTGTCTTCTCATTTTCGCCCTCTGGGGGACTTACTATCCGCCCTATTTTATCTTGTGAACTGTTTATCTTGTACGGCCACTCACATTAATGCCAATGACCACAGGCATGTGACACTAACTAACTAACTTACTAACTTCTGTAACTAACTAACTAACTTTGGTAACTAACTAACTAACTAACTAGTTCTGACCCTATGTGTAATGTCTAGCAGCACAGTTGAATAGTGCCAAAGGATTTTCAAGGTTCTAGCTCCAGTTCCATGTGGCCATCCATCTGTGTGGGGAGACTTTGAAATAATATAGATGGTCGAACAATCTTCAGTAAATTGTTTTAAGGCTAATTGTGGTTTTGTTTTTTGCTTTGGGAGTTGGTGAATTAACTCATGTCTGTTGTCCATGTCCATATTCTCTGCCACCAAGATGTATATTGACTGTGGGAGGTGGTGTTTACTTCTTCTTATGACACAATGTCTGACCTGCTGCATTCTGCTGCCAGTATGAGACAAGGCTCTTTGTCTCCGTAATTCTACACTGCGATAGTAGCCACTGGAGGGCAGTGCATAAGAATCTTTAGGACATGGGGTCCATTAAATGTTTACTTGTAAGATTTTTGTATCTGTTATTATATCTCTTTCCCACTCAATTTAAAAGACTGAAAACGGTATCACAATTTGTTTGAGGGACATTGTGTGTGTGCATGTGGTGCGTGTATGTATTTGTGTGTGTGTTTGTGTTGTTGTTTTTTGTTTTGTTTGTAGAGAGAGAGAGAGAGGTCATGCATGTTTGCAAAAAAAAAAAAAAAGCAGTTACACAAGAGGCTAAATTACACAGCTGACAATTATTACGGACTGGCACAAACATGATAAGTAGTGAGACTGCAAGCTATTACTGCCTAAAGCAGCACACAATCATCTACAATCATTAACCTCTCTTCAGTAGAAATATCTTTTGAATTCCATGAAAGCTTGCATTTAGTTTTATCATTTATCCATGGCACACATTTTCTTTTCAGGATGCAGCAAATAGCCAAACACACTTTCCATTTATGACTGAAATCATAAAGCAGGAAAAGGAATGCAAAGTAAGTTCATTTTTTTTTTTTTTTTTTTTTAAACGGTATATAGTATGTTGACTCTATGGCGAAGGAGTTATGGACGCAGTTGGCAATCCCACATACTGGGTTCAAAACACAGCTGCGAGCGATTTGGCAGCAGACCACCTTGCGTTGGGTTTTTTATCAAATGGTATGGGTGCCATTTGTTCAGAAAGCAATGGCAAACTACTGAATGTAAACTTGCCAAGAGATCACAAACATCCAAACAAGGCTGGGGTTGACTGCGACATCCTGTAAAGAATATGCAACTAACGTTTTTTTTAAATATATAGTGATAAATCAAATATTATGTTATTAGTAATCATATTGTTGATACATGCTAGAGGTTTAAAATGCTTCAATTTTTGGGTGGTTGAATTCTTTTTATTGTCAGATTTTATTTTAATTAGTACTTTCTTATATTAAAAACAGTAATCTCTTATTTGATTAGTATATGGTCAGGAATAAATATGTGGTCAGTCGCTAGAAGTGTATTCAAGTAATAAAACCTCATTTTCAAAGTTATAAGGAAAAACATCAGTGCTAAACCAATACAAAGGGCAAGAATGATATTCAAGCTGTATACATCTGTCTGTAAGTTATACAAGAAGCAGGCTAGCTTTTCATTAAGAGAACATAAACCCACCACCTGACAAAAGACAAGCAAGATTTTGAATAATACTAAAATATTTCAACACAGAAGCCACAAACAATATGTTGCATGACTTATTGCCTGGCATATTTTGCTGCAACTTGTTAGGTGCATACCTGCAAAAACTAATAGTCACAGGCACTTTTTGATTTTGGAGCATCTGTTATCCCCATATAAGAAAATAATAGAAACTGTATGATTTTGCATATACAGCCTGAAGGCAAATATATAATATATAAACCACCTGAGTTCTAGAATGAGAAACTTAATAATAAGTCAGTTTTTTCTACTGACTGTTGTGTACATTTTTTCACCAGACTGAACCTGATATTGAAAGCAATCCCCGAGGTGAAACTATCGAGATGGAAAGTGAACAACTAAATCAGGTAATTAAGTTATTGCTGCTTAATTTATTAGCACCTCATACCCAATATGCCTCAAGGTGTGGGAAGGGGTCCTGTATTTTTCAACATTGATAAAGAAGTGAGGAAAGGTCACAGTGATAGACCGAACACACCTTGAGATAACCTAAGAATAGTATAACTACCTGGGAAGGTTAACCCGGTCAACAAATGCCCGCAGAAGTCGGATGTGTCGGCCTAACAGCACAAGAACGCAGCTCTGCTGTAAACAGGCACAACGCAATCACGTCCAGAAAAAAACTCAGGATGAACGAAGAAGAAGTATAACTAGATAGTCTCTTCACTGGAACCCACAGGGCCAGCACAACAGAGGGAGACTTAGAAATACCTGGAGAAGACAGGGACAGCAATGAAACACCTGGAGAAGACAGGGACAGCAAGGAAACACCTGGAGAAGACAGGGACAACAATGAAACACCTGGAGAAGACAGGGACAGCAATGAAACACCTGGAGAAGACAGGGACAGCAATGAAACACCTGGAGAAGACAGGGACAGCAATGAAACACCTGGAGAAGACAGGGACAGCAATGAAACACCTGGAGAAGACAGGGACAGCAATGAAACACCTGGAGAAGACAGGGACAGCAATGAAACACCTGGAGAAGACAGGGACAGCAATGAAACACCTGGAGAAGACAGGGACAGCAATGAAACACCTGGAGAAGACAGGGACAGCAATGAAACACCTGGAGAAGACAGGGACAGCAATGAAACACCTGGAGAAGACAGGGACAGCAATGAAACACCTGGAGAAGACAGGGACAGCAATGAAACACCTGGAGAAGACAGTGACAGCAATGAAACACCTGGAGAAGAAAGGGACAGCAATGAAACACCTGGAGAAGACATGGACAGCAATGAAACACCTGGAGAAGACATGGACAGCAATGAAACACATGGAGAAGACAGGGACAGCAAGGAAACACCTGGAGAAGACAGGGACAGCAAGGAAACACCTGGAGAAGACAGGGACAGCAATGAAACACCTGGGGGTGGACATGGAGGGGTCTGCAGGTGATGGCAAAAGATGGGATGCCTTGGTGTTAGTTTAGGGCCCAGCATGGGATAAGAGACAGAAGAAGAGGAGATACAAAATAGGTGCAGTGCTACCGAAAAGGTAAGCAGTATGGATGAACAATGGCAAATGCTTAAGGACTCAATACAATAGACATCAAAAGAAATAATACAAGAAGTAGAGAAGACAGTGGAGAAAACAATGAATGACAGAGAAAATTCTACAATTGAAGGACATTAGAAAAACAAAGTAAACCAAATCAAAAATAATATGAAAGAATACATAGAGAAATAATATGAACATGCAAGGTAATGAAACAAGCCTGGTTATATGGTGTAAGGAGCTTGAGGAGGAACAAGAAAAATAAAATCTTTGTTCAAAAAGATACAGCATTAGAAAGCATACAACAAGTAGTTGTCTGAAAACGAAAGAAGGTACAGTATTAATGGTAATTGTAAGATGGACAGAGTATATAAAAGAGTTATATGATGGTAATGGTAGATCAGAAAAATGACCAATGTGAAGGACTACCAGTACTGAAAGCAGATGATGCTGCACAACACATGAGGAAATATGTAACTCCCTGGGGCCTGATTACATCACTGTCAATGAAATAAAAGCTTTTTCTGAAATGGAAAGTGATAAAAAAAATTGTTGAATGACATCTATAACAGTAGATATATACTGAGTGATGTCTTGAAATCTATTTTTATGGATCTACCAACAAAATTTAAGGCAGTAGATTACAGAGAAAATTGCGCAATTAGTTTAATGAGTCAGACAACCAAAATTCTGATTAGCATTGTAATGAGAAGAGCATGAAGTAAAATAAAATTTAAAATTGGGAATGAGCCATGTGAATTTATAGAATGTAGCGGCACAAACAAGCTTCGTACGTCTTGATCCATCCAGACTGCAGTACATGATATTCTTGGCATCTGTAAAGAAAGTAGTTTGCCATTGCTTTCATTCCTAGCAGTGACCATACTGGTCGGTGACCGTAGCCATTGTCTCCAAAAAAGAGATCCTCTGCCTACCGTCATGAAGCTGGAGACCATAACCTACAACTATCTGTTGGCTGCTCTTCAACTTCATCCACCACCTGCACCCATGGCTTCATGTAACCCTGATCGGGGGGCTAAATGGGTTACGTCTTGATAACAACAGTAAAAAGAATGATTAAAATTAACAGAGATCTATATTTGTGCTTTATTGCCACTCTTGTTTCTTGTCACTTCATCATTGGTGCTCACAAAGTCAAAGATCCTCTGCTAGTTCATTTAAGGCCTTTTTTGTAATTCTTCTGTGGTGTACAATGAAGACCTGTAGCAGAAGTCTTGCATGAGCTTCCACAAACCCCTCAAGAAGTTGGTTCGTTTCCGCAGTTAGTTGCAAGCTATGTATTTATACACAGCATCCATCCATGAATGTTTTTCTAACAAATGGTGGGAAGGACCATATTATTTGGTATTTCATTTCCACTTCTTACTTTCTGTTAATCCATCTGAATTTGTTGCCATATATCATTAGATAATGATGGTTGCTGTCAAGCTAAGGAACTTCTTCTTCTGCGTTCATCCGGAATGTTGTTTTAGATGTAATTGCATTGTGCCTGTTTACAGCCGAGCTGCAATATTTGAACCTTTCGGCCAACACATCCGATTTCTTCAGGCATTTGTTAGCTGGGTTACCTTTCCGTGTGTTTTGTAGGAAATTTGACTCTCACTGTTGTGGTGTTATCCCCATCCCTGCTGGCCCATATAGAACAGCCGAAGACATCCCGCTCAGCCCTCAAGGGAAGGCAGGGGCAGATCATGGGCATTCCCTCGCCATCCAAGGAGGCTTCCATACTTGCAGAGCCGACACACGGCGCTCTGGTACTGGGCTCACCCAATGAATCGTCACGTCCTGCACATGGCTGCTTAGCCTCACTTCCGTATATTGGGCCTTCTGTTCACCACAGGCTGTTACTCGGGAAACCTGAAGAATGCAATCTGCAGATGACATCCACACAGTGAGCTTTCAATTTGGACTTTCCACATAATGGATTTGCTATCCAAGCAATATTCAGTTTCGTGCCACTGGACGTTTTTTCCACCTTTGATGATGCCCACATAATGAGCTTTCGATTCAGACTTTCCACGTAATGGATTTGCTAGCCAAGCAATATTCCATTTCGTGCCACTGGGACATAACTGTGGCATGACATGAAGTGTGGCAGGCTAAGAACTTCTTCGTGCACTTTTAGATGTCAACCTACTATAATGTTTTAACTGACATCATTGTCTTCTTCTTCTTCAGCTTTCCGAGCCATTGAGGTTCTTTGCTGCAAATACAATCCGTCTCCATTCGTCTCTCTGGTGGACCTTCTCTTGCCAGTCGTTGATTCCAAGTGCTTGTAGGTCTGTACATGTATTATCTCTCCACCGTCTTCTTGATCTACCTCGGGGTCTACGGTCATTTATTTCCTGAGTGTAAGCGAGTTTTGTTTCCCTATTATCTTCCATTCTTTCTATATGCCCCAGCCATTGTAGTCTATTAGCCTTCATGATACTGTGATAGCACGAAGATGAGAGATGAGAGAGAGAGAGAAGGAGCAGAATAAAGGTCAGAGAGAGGAAGGAAGAGAGGTGTAAAGAATAAAGAATTGATAGATAAAGATTGTCCGTCTTCCGGTTGTAGAGGTAACCACTGATTTGTGATTACCCTTGGTTTTATCTACCAACCTCACAAGTATACAGGTATGCAGGTCACGAATACAACACTATCCTAACCGACAAGAACAGTACAGGCACTAAGAAGAATAAGCTAACACTGAATCAAGTTTATTTGCTTCTCAAAAGAAATTACAAAGTATACAAAGTATCGTGTGAAAACAATCCCAATTAATATGGGAAAAATGCTGTCAAATAACTAACAACTTGAGAATACCATTGACCGAACATAAAATCTAAGGGATGGCAACTAAGCCACCAACTAGTCACATATCAATCAGGAGAATATAATAAGGAAGTACGCAAATCTGACAAGAAAGTACATGAATCTAATAAGGATGCACACACACGGACTACCACCGTCAAATGACCACCCACTAGTTTACCCAGGCAATCGATCAAGCGACAACCTGAAAATCAAACAAAAAGACACCCTTGACTATGTGAACAGCATCATCGGGTGTCATTAACCTGCTACTCACCCTCGTCTTCTGCTACGTGTATTGACATCGGGTCAGCGATATTCCATCACTGCCTGGGCGGTCGTACACCATCAACCAGTGTTCCCCGATGCCAACATCAACCCATAATCCCCCAAACACTTTACCAAGTTTAATAATCATTGCGACATTAATACAATACCCACGCCGACACTGACAGTCTTTCCACAGCGGACAGACACATACAATTCGGCAGTTAGACAACCCTAGACTACAACTCCTGATCCGCTAGCCCACACCGGCCGGGTTTCCCCGCACCGAACACATAACACAACAGCTGATAACTGGACACCACATTTTAACAGCTATACCAGGTAACCCCCAACCACAACATTTCTGCCCCCGAGGCTGACAACACAACACCCCAGTGACATGTACTGGCGCCATGTCTCCTTATCATTGGCGCCATCATCGTCCTCAACAGCATGTATTAATATTATACATACTTATATATATGCATTCTCAACAACATAAATTCCCCCTGTCCTTAATCACAAAACAATCAACACATAATAAACATAGCTATTGATCAATAATGACTTCAGCTCCCCTCAGGCGTCGTCTATAGGTAACCTAAGCCATGAACCCCTACGCCTCATCACCACTGTGTATATCATAGCCATTATTAATAACAACATAAATCTACATCATCAACAATATCATTGCAGCTTGGCACCCCAACAATAATCATAACTCAACAAGGTGGGACACATATACTGCCCAAAAATCACATATATGAAATGCCCTTTTACACTAAAACTCCTACAATCATTATAGTCTTTTGCAGTACATAAGTTCACTCAAGATTAATCATCATTATGGGCCGTCAACATCGACTACATAAACCCACACAGTTGTTAACACAAACCCATGTTGACAACATAGACTAATATCCCACCTAACAACATCCTAACCATGAAAATCGATCAACGTCCATCTTCATCCATTCCCGCAGTATAGTCCATCGTCTTTACTAGCCGACCTTCCTCAATATTCAGCTCTTGAAGTATTGACGCACGTTTCCTTTTCTTTACCCAAGATATTCTCACAATCCGTCTGTAACGTTTATATCCAAAGGCATTCCTGTCCCCTTCAGCTCACTTAGTGCGCGTCCACGCCTCCAGTTGTATACCACCATTCCCCATCTATCCTTATTGTATTAAAGCCATTTAAACCTTTTATTCCCGATTTTCCGTGAAGATCCGAACCCGCGACTTTAAATTCGCAGGGCGATACTGTCTTTCGTGCTAATCATAACAGAGCCTGACTCCGATTTCCCCTCTGCTACACAACACTGCATTCTTTTCCTCACAGGCCTGTTCCGGGTCCGTTTAATTGCAGTAGCCAGCTGGTCCCATTGTTTGGCTTGACCTAGTGGTCGCTTCTCAGTCGCCTGCTAGACCCGATCTCGGCGTGTTTATATTATTGCTGTAGCCTTTCATTCAATATTTACATGTTACACTCGCCTAGTTCTCACTAATTGTGTACGTCTAATTGCTTGGTTACATATGCATACATAGTTTATCGACACTCAGCTAATCTAATCGATTAATATGACCCCCATCACTCTATTTCAGCCATTTAAATATAGGTCATTTACAGGACGTCGCATCCAGCCCTGCTCTTTGCCGGGTCGTGGTTCCTTTTTAGCGGGTTAATGTTCAGTAGTTTGTCAATGCTCCCTGGTTTAGCCTGTTATTATAGCTAGGTAGTTAGATACGGGTCCGGGGTCCGTTACAGAATGTCGCAGTCAATCCTAGCTTTCACTGACCGCTCACGATTCCTCGGTAACTTTATCCACGGTAGCTTGCCATTGCTTTCTAAACCTAAGTACCATTACCGCGACCGACTATAGACTAACAGGTATACAAATTAACCTTAACCAACTTACATAAGAGTCCTGTCCAGTGGATAATTGCTCGCCTGCCTACGGGTGCTTTTGTCTGATCACCGCCCGCCTCAGAGTGATTTCGCCACTTTCCAATAAAGTCAGGCTCCTTCCAACTTTGTTCGACGCAGTCCTCTGGATGATCCCATCAAACGTGTGTCCTCTTAGCCCACTCTAGTCTTGTGTGACTTTCCTTAATGATTGCAATTGACAGTAGCAATCAATAGTTTCTTTAGGGCGGTTGTTTTTCCAACACTTAAGTCCGTGCTTTCTTTGGTCCTCGGGTTTATCTGCCCGACCAGAGTTTCCACAGTCTTATTGGTCTCAACAGCCTTTGAGTATCTGCACTCGGCCGTTCCACATCTGCTTATCTCTCCAACTGTTTGCTGTACCGCGTATATATCCAACTCGATTTGGCGCCTTTCTTGAATCACGTGACCATGCCATCTCCCATTTCGCTAAGGTCATCCAATCAGTACCTCGCATACCCTGATTAATTTGCATACTCACTCTGCATTAACCCAAATCAACATTGCTAGCTGGAGTTCACGGCCAAGTCCAGTCCTGATTTCATGTACTTTTTCCCGCTCCCATAAATTTTGGGAGTATGGCGTTATTCTGACAGCCAAGGTCGCTTCCAATGCCGCCTGTACTAATAAATTATGCCGCCTCTAAAGTTTGCCGTTGTCCCTCTGACAGCTTGAACCCAAAGGTACAATACATTTGGCACTCCTCTCCCTGAGTAACTGCTAGTCAACAATAGAGGATGGCCTTGCCGCTATTCGGCACTCCCGCCCAACCTATGACTATTTTAAAAACAATCCTGGCCCTTGACCTTTTGGTTTCAAAAATATTCCATTTTATATTCTCCCGGCAAGTTTGAGCGATTTTTGCGCAAAGCGTTTCCCATACTGTCTCAATACCAGTGATTAGCGGGGACTTAAACAGATCATAAATGTCTTTGTTACTTCTTCTTTTCCACTCTCCACTTTGTGTATCCCTAATGGGTCCAGAGATGCGTCTTAAAATTTTGTTCTCAAAGGTTTGTAACAAGGCTTCGTCTCCTTTCGTTGTACTCCAGCATTGTCACTAAACACAAATCCAGAACATTTAAAATAAAAGGACTGGAACACTTATCAGAATGCTAAAGAATTCTTCTTCTTCAGCGTTCATCTGGAGTTTTTTTTTTTTTTTTTGGACGTGATTGAGTTGTGCTTGTTTACAGCAGAGCTGCGTTCTTGCGCCATTAGGCCAACACACCCGACTTCTGTGGGCATTTGTTGACCGGGTTAACCTTCCCGGGGCTAAAGAATTACATTTGAACAATTTGCAAAAAGTTGTGTAAAGACTAATTAACAATGAAGTAAAACAGGAAATCCAAAATTGAGTAGTAGAAATATAAATGTCAGAAATAAAGATAAACATAGTATTATGAAGAAGGAATGTTGGTTATTAGCAGTTTTATTATGTGTTTATATTGCAGGATCAATAAAATTTTTATTATTACACTTCATACTACAAGTGATTCTTTGGAATTTAGATGAGTTTAAATTTTCGCTGTTATTTGTCTCTTTTTGTATCAAACTTTTGATCAAAATGCTTGATTTTGCCTCATGTTTGTTGAGCTGGGTCATTTTTTACATGAGTTTGCAAGCTGCTCTACCATTTGTCCTCAATAGAGATGCTTTCCTTTGTTTTTCTCCTCAGACTAATTACAGTTACTCCACTGAAGAGCATACATCACATGTTCAGATGGTTAACAGCACAGATGTAATTGAGAATAGACAATTAAATGAGCATGTTTTATTTGATAGGAAAAGAGGTAATGATATACAGATACACTCTCTGGAAATGATCAGCTTCTGTGTTAAATTCTCTTCACTTTAAGAGATCTTACATTGAATGTTTTATATAAGATAGTTTAGTTTAGTTTAGTCGTTGGATCAACATCACGGCACACGGTTTACCCCATAAGTGCTCCGTTTTCCTCCTAACTCAAACCTGAGTCTGGAGAAACTCAGCTCAATGCACGAACTCCGTTGCATCGGCGAGGATCCTGAAATACTTTGGGTAGATTTTTAACTCGAAATTTTGCCCGGGCAGCGCCGTTAGGCTACTCTTTTTCGATTCCCAACTGCCAAGGGATTTTTTACGTGTGCAACAATACACACGGGCGTCCGATCTCACTACCCAGAGACCAGGGGAAATTTTATTACTGGAAGTCCAGGTGGATATTTTAAATAAATCCTGGTCCTCATCGGGGCCTGAACCCGGGACCTCCAGCACTCAAGGCGGACACCATACCTCGAGACCACTTCTTAGGTAGTCCATAATCATTGCCTTGCCAACTAGCATAAGTAATTATACCTCTCCACATCTTTATATCTCCAACAAAGTGTATCATGTGCTGATGTCTGTGTTTCTTGTGATGTCTTTCTGTGTGATAAGTACCCTGATTTTTTCCATTAATTGTGTCGTTAAATTCTCTTATCCCTGTCCTCTACCAATGAATACATTTACTTATGAAACTGTTATTTTCCAGCAGTATATTCTGATTCATAATTGTATTATCCTTGTTTGTTTTATTTTTTTTTACTTGTTGATAAAAACTGGTTAAAACCTTTGATGTGTTTGTGTCACTTTCCCTCCTGACTTCCTGTTTACAATTTATTGGCTCCTGGCTTTAGCGCAATTAACCTCTTTTGTAAACTAAAACATCTTATAATTTGTCCCAAAGCAGTTTTCTATTATGAATCTGTGATGTGATAGGGCCACCACATGTTGTAGGCCTGAATGCACAGGGAACCAGGTCTCTCCCTCACTTAGCGAGATGATGAGTGTAGGCGTCGGACCCTGATCCGACCACACTCATGACATTATCAGCATAGCTCTCTATTAACTTCACTGATGTGCCTGCCCAACCTCTTTTAGAGATAACAAATCTTTAGGCACTATATATGCACTAAAACGCATCAGTTATGATTGTTTTATCAGCTTTGTATACAGAAATACCGAAATATCTACTGCTAGATTTGTAATGTTCATCTCTCAGCTCAATTCTGTTGTTCTATTGTTTTAGAGGCTTAGTATTAAATAATGCTGAAATACCCATATCTAGATTTTTAATGTTAATTTTCAGTTAAATTTTACTGTTGTGTTGATTAGCAGCTTCATTGATACGTTCATTCAGTAGCATGTCCTTTGCAGAACCTCACTCCCATAACAACCTTCCAGAAAACTTCTCGGTCATAAGCAAGATGTTCCACGTCTGATACTCCTATCTGGAGATCATCTGCCACATCCTGCACCCATCTTCTCTTTGGCCTTCCTTTTCCCCTCTTCCTGGGCATATACCTCTCCATTATTGTTCTCTCCAAACTTTCATGACGTTTCAAGTGACCAAAATATTTCAATTTTCTTTGTTTTATCGTCTTTAGTACCCAACCTTCTTCAGTATTCAAATCTTGTCGTATGGATGCATTTATTCTTTTCTGTATCCAAGATATTCTTAGACCTCGTCTATAACATTTATATTCAAAGGGATTTATGCGCTGTTCAGCTTGTTTAGTAAGTGTCCAGATCTCACAGACATATCTTGCAATGGGAAAGATGCATGCTCTTAAAAATCTAATTTAAAACCACAATTTATTCAGGTTTAGTTTTCAAAGAGCAATAGATAATAGTTTTTTACGAGGGGAAAGTCAATAAGTAAGTCACAAATGGCTGTAGAAAAATAACTAAATATGGTAACAACTTGAAACTGGTTTATTTTTATACAAACATTGTCCGATTATTTCTCAACATAATTTCCACCAACATTGATGCACTTATCCCATCGTTTTATCAGTCCTCCCAAACCAGCTGGCCTAGAAGGAAAACAGTTGAAGTTTGAGTTACGTAGTGTGATTCATTTCTGCTAGTGAAGGGCACAGCGTCTGGTGACATTCATTGTCAGCATGTTGAAGTCTGTGACAGAGAAAACAGGTGACCAGATCACCCAAGAACATCCACGAGAGATGAAATGATATCCATGAAGAATGGCTGATTATTGATGATAGATGCATTAAACTTAGTGCTATTGCACAGGACCTGTACATGCCATTGGGTTCTGTGCACCAGATCGCCATGACCAACTGGGATACAGAAGAATCTGCTGTTATTGGATACCAAAGATGCTCACTAAAATCACGAATTGTTTTGATTTCTTGTGGACTGGGATAAATACCTAAACAAGTATACAGATAATGTGGATGAGTATTGTGTGCTACAGATTATCTTTCCATGTATGTTATGAGGAGAAACACACCTGAAAACTCAGTGACAGCTGGCAGACGATGGGAAAATAGCAAGGGGAAGACAGAGATAAATCCCCACATAGCTTGGCCTCATGGCGTAATTGGGACACGAACACAGGCCTGGTCCAAGATTCCAGTGATCATATGAAATGGCAGCCCAGGTTTGCTGTCAGTGAGCAACAGATCTCTTCATTAAGGCAACTGCTAATCAACATTCTAGCCATGAGATTACTCCATAGTCTACCAAACATGAGTTCAAGGTAAGAATAAGTATTGGTTCTGCGCACTACAGTTTGAGGAATGATTTGATCATGCACATTGTGTCCATGAAATTCGTGCAGAAGCTGTTAACGATGGAGCAATGGCAATATGCTGGACTGTGCAGGTGGTGACCCTTCTTCCTGAACATCGTGACCACTGGTATGAGTCCTGGGTTTATGGGCATGACCCAGAAACCAGGGTACAGTCGTGACAGCTTAGACATTAATTATCCTAGAGGCCACAAAAATGCTAGGCTGATGTGCAGCAACATCACAATTGTGTATCACAAGTATGTTGTAGTATGACGCCAAAACATTGCCACAGAGTTCTGCCCAGAGGTCATCCTTTGCCTTTGTGATATTGTGCAATGTGAAAAAATGGACTGTCGGTAACATTAACACATCACTCATGCTTCACATCTGATTCAGACTTTCTTGATACACACAATATTTCTCTGGTTCATCAAGCTCCCCACTCTCTTGACTTGGCTGATTATGATCTTTGACTTTTCCCCAATTTGAAAATGTCATTGAATGGGACCTGATCTGATTCACAAAAATATATTATTTGAAACACGGGGGCCACACTGAACTCCATTGTTAAAGAGGCCTGCCAGAAATGCGCCCAACAATGGCAGGACCACAGAAAGAAGTGTGCACAGTCCCAGGAGGAATAATTTGAGTGGTATAAGGGGTTTCTTCCTCCACGCGAGTAATTGTATTTTTACTGGCCAAAGGTCTGACATTTTTTTAAGTTAGTTGCATATCCTTTAAGGATGTCGCAGTCAACCCCAGCATATTTGGCTGTGATTTCTTGGCAAGTTTGCGTTTAGTAGTTTGCCTTTGCTTTCTGGAAAACTGGCACCAATACCATTTTATGTTTTAAAAAAAACAACGTAAGGCGGTCTGATGCCAAATTACCTATAGCTGTGTTTCAACCACGTTATGCAGGATTACAAATTGCGTCTGTAACTCCATTACCACAGAGTCAGCAACTTTTTAAAACGGACTTTGTTTATTCAGGTTGCCATCTGAATTTGTACGAACAAGAAGAAGAAATATTTTGCTTTCCTTTTATGAATTCAAATGTCACATTGAATTTCAGACATCCTAACTGATGTCCAGATTACCAGGATTTTTGAATCAATAAAGAAGCAGGCGGAACTGGAGAGTTGTAACATAAAGCATACAGCAGAGAAGTCAAGCACGTGTGTTGTTTGTGGTGCATGTTTTAGATGGCCTCATCAATTGAAATTACATAACAGAACACATACAGGAGAGAAACCATTTAATTGTGATATTTGTGGTAAATGTTTTCCACGGTCTGATTCTTTGAAGTTACATACAAGAAAACACACGGGAGAAAAACCATATGAGTGTGATTTATGTGGTGCCTGCTTTATGTGGTCTTATAAATTGAAAGATCATAAAACAACACATGCAAGAGAGAAGTTATATAAGTGTGATGTTTGTAGTGCAGATTTTGTTTCGTCCTGTAAGCTGAATTTACATTCTAAAATACATTCAGGAGAGAAACCATATAAGTGTGATGTTTGTGGTGCATGTTTTATACAATCGTTTGATTTGAAATTGCACAATAGAACACATACAAGAGAGAAACCATTTATATGTAAGGATTTACGTATAAGCTACACAAGCTATAGCTTGGGGCCCCCAAGAAAGTGGGGGGGCCCCAAAAATATTGCCCGAGTGAGCAATTTGTCACTGACATAGAATATCTGGACTTATAAAGGGCCCCATATTTCAAATAGCTTAGGGCCTTATCAAGTCTAAATCCGGCCCTGTATGTGTGATGTATGTGGCGCATGTTTTATAAGGCCTTATCTGTTGAAACTGCACAAAAGAACACATACAGGAGAAAGGCCATATAAGTATGATGATTGTAATGCAGGATTTTCACAATTTAGTAAGCTGAAATCACATATAAGAAAACATACAGGAGAGAAACCATCTCATCTCACCTCACCATGTTCCTTTTGTACCTTGCGGTGTCGAGGTGAAGTATAAACTTTGTGAGAGTGCCCGATTATGGTCTTCATATATCGATATTCCCATGGACTCTGCTATTCCCTCCGTCCAACGTTTACGTGGTTGGCCTCTTCCTCTGTTTCCATCTGGTCTGTACATCATTGCTTGTTGTGGTATGCTGTTGACTGGTAACCTACTGGAGAGAAACCATATACATTGCAAAACACTTAAGGCGATCTCAGGTGTGGCAAATTTCTGTTGTGAAGAACAATTTGTTTATCCCCAGCAATTTTTCTTCTTTGTATTTGTAAGAACTGTTTGGTTACGCAGAATCAGTTTATCACAAATTTTTGGATATGCTGAACAATTTAACGTGTCCCAGCTATATAATTAGATCTGCTTAAGGCAAACTTTTTTCCAAATACCTGGACATACGTACAACTTTTCAGCTTTTTTCAGAAATTGCATGCTTCAATGATGTTAGAATTTGAGTTATTTCCCCTCTAAAAATAGCTGGAAAGTTAAAATCCATATCTTTGAAAAGAAAGACTGAGCTACTATAGAAGTGGAAAATAGTGGTGAAAAGAAAATGGAAATGGCAAAGGAATTCAACATTCCAAAATCAATGCTTTCAATCAATCAATCATGTGCCATGCCAGAAAGCGTGGGCGGTCATGACTCGCCATTTCACTCAATCACCAGTGTCGTGGATCAGCTCAGTGTTCCTGTCTTGTCCATGCCATGTGGCCAAGCCATCCAGGTATTTTCCTCTTGGTCTTCCCCTTGGTCTGTTCCCTTCAATCTTGCCAGTTGTCACTAAGTCACAATGCTTTCAGGAATTATAAAAAATAAGGATCGGTACTGAAAAATGTTTTATGGTGGACAAGTTTATTGTCACAGAATGAAGAACTGAAAAGTGGTGTTGAATTTAAGGATGTCATGGAAAGACATTTTTATTAACTCATATACAGGTACTAGAATACGAGGAAAATTGGAGCACTTTTATTTCAAAGTGTAAAAAGTGCTGTTATTCTCAGGTATTTGTGTCAACTTTGTACATTAACACTTTTGGTGATTTACATATTTTCTGTGTCATACATCTATTGTATTAAACAAATCATTATTGCATTGTAGGTTGTAAGTGCTTTACCATATTCTTGAACTCTTATTGGATAGATGAATTTCTGATAAGAACTATTTCTTGTGTCCCTGGTGAGTTCTCCTTAATGGTCTGCTCTGTAAATAAGATATCTGTAATGGATGTTTTAAATGGTCTCATAAATTGAAATATCATATGAAAAGACATACAGAAGAGAAGCCATATAAGTGTGATGTTTCTAATGCAGTCTTTTCACAGCCTAGTCATACAGGAGAGAAACCATAAACATGTGATATGTGCGATGTATGTTTTACAGTCTTATGGATTTAAATTACAAAAAAGACCACATACAGAAGAGAAGACACATAAGTGTAATATCTGTAATGCAGATTTTAAACAGTTTGATATGTTGAAATTACATATGAGAACACATAAGGAGAAAAGCTGTATAAGTGTGATTGTTGTGGTGTGTGTGTCATGTGGTCTCGTGACTTGAAGTTATGTAAGATAACACATGCAAGAGATCAGTCATATTTATGTGGTGCATGTTTTACCTGGTCATATGAGTTGAAAGTACAGAACATGGTATATTTACCAATGTTATCATATCAATTTACTTAGAATGTTACAAAGGACAATCTTTTTTGGATGAAACATACAAGAGACCTGTCTTTAGAAAGACACATACAAGAGAAATGCCTTTAGAATGGCACATACAGAGGAAATTTCTTTAGAATGACACATACAGAGGAAATTTATTTAGAATGATACATACAGTCTTATTACTTTTAATTTTAAAAATTATTGGAAACAACAAGCTGCCATCAGAATTGATAACGAAGTAGGTAAATATCAGCCCATTAAAAGAGGTGTGAGACAGGGATGTGTAATGTCTCCAGATCTTTTTTCCCTGTACAGTGAAAATATTTTCAGAAATATAGAAGATATGGAAGGAATCAACATTGGGGGACGATGCATCAATAACATTAGATATGCAGATGATACTGTCTTGATTGCAGACAATGAATAGGACCTGCAACATTTAGTAGATGCGGTTGCTGCACACAGTGAACAACTTAGGTTAGAATTGAGTAGTAAGAAGATACAGATTATGGTCGTCACTGGGAAGAAGGAAATTCCACAATGTGATATATGAGTAAATGGGCATATTTATCTCGGAACAGTCATAACATCTGATGGGAGATGCCTTGAAGAGATTAGAACAAGAATTGCCATTGCGAAGGTAGCCTTTTGCAAGATGAAAAACATACTGACCAATAAAAGGATATCAATTGAAAGGAGAAAAAGAGTGTTGAAGTGCTACATAGAACCTGTACTTTTGTGTGGATGTGAAGCGTGGACAATGAGCAGACAAGCTGAAAAACATCTGATGGCTGTGGTTTCTGAGGAAAATGCAAAGAATACCATGGACAGACAGAAAAACCAAAGAACAAGTCCTTCAAGAAGAAAATAAAGATTGTAAACTGATTAGAGAAATTAGACATAAGCATTCAAAATTTTGGGGGCATGTTCTGAGAAGAAATGACTTGGAGAACTTGGTGACAACTGGCAAGATCGAAGGGAAAATACCAAGGGGAAGACCGAGAAGTAAATACCTGGGTGGCCTGGCCACGTGGCATGGTCGAGACAGAAACATGGAGCTGATCCATGACTCTGGTGATCAAGTGAGATGGCAAAACATGACCGCCCACTCTTATCGGCATGGCACATGATGGATGATGATACATACAGAAGAAATGTCTTTAGAATGATACAAACAGAAGATGGTTTCTTTAGAATGACACATACAAGGGAAATGTCTTTAGAATGAAACAGACACTAAACAAGTGCAAAGAGGCTAAAGAAATTTGTCTGAAACAGAAATTACAGAGAATGGGACAAATAATGAGAAAGACTCGCACTCTGTATACCAGAAATAAATATCTTAACATGTAGGAAAGCATGAAATACCACTGGATGATGAAAATCGAGGGCAGTATTAATAAGACAAATTAAATTAATAAAAAGATGTACAAAATACATTGAAGAGATGTGTGATGGCAAGAGACCGGATCGAAATATTAAAAACAATGGTGAAAGTCCACCAATATGTGCTGCGGAAGTTGAGGACGTGTGGGATGTTGACAGTGTAAGACTAAATGATTTCAGTATATGAGCACATCAAGTGAGACACTCAGAGGAAAACATTGAATACATGTTTGTTAAACATACTTCACACTGTTGTGTTGGCAGAGTTATCACTATTGCTATCACTATTAGTTTTGCTTGGCTTTCATGAAGAATTATAATGAATTTAGTTATTCTAGAATTTATTTTCTTTTATTATAAAGTAAATAACATTTAGCATGCAAGTGAGAAAGTTTACAGATGTGATGTTTATGAAACAGAATTTGTTCATGCTGATCTTGTGATGAAAATATTGATGGTACACATACAAGAGAATAAGCTGTGCTTGTGAGATGTGTGTGGATGAATCACTAGCAGTCACTTTAAAATTGTTTTATTCATGGCCTGTATTTAGAGCAATAATTATTTTTCATACTTAACTTACTGGCACCTTGCAGTCTTGACAGATGATAGTTTGTTACATTGTGCTTAAAAAAGGCACAATAACTACAACCCATAGTGGGAACCAGTGATGGAGTTATACCTCTCCATAACACAAAGCCTGGGCTGAATTGTAGAGCCATGTGTTGCCCATGCAGCATGATCCCTCTCTCTGCCTGACTAATTTACTCCAGAGGAAAGGTAACACTAATATACTCGGAACAAGACTAACTGCAGGATCAGCAAAGCAATGATCGTACTGTCTGCCTGTGAAGCTTCCATCCTAGACCAGTTGCCAGCCAAGGCTTAGGGCGTGATCTGCCCTGTCATGATATTTAATCTTTAGGTTGCATTTCCTTGTGCTAGGATGCTTGTAGCCGGCTTCGTGGCTTAGAGGTTATGACTTTTCTCCGTAATCTCGTATACTCTCGTCAGGTAACGTGATGACGGTTCAAATCAGCAGTGGTTCGAATCGCATCCGTAACTTACGGGGTATGTGAGCCGGCCGCTCAGAAAGCAATGGCAAACTACTGAGCGTAATCTTGCCAAGAGATCAACATACAGCTGAAAGATGCTGGTGTTGACAGCTAAGTCCTGTAAAAAAGGATATGCTAAAAAAAAAAAAAAAAAAAAAAAGGATGCTTGTGCTCCTCCACACGAAGCCGTTGGCACAATGTGGGGTGTCGGGTTTGGTGAGTGCTGCCCAACATACGGCGCTAACAGAAAGCAGGTAGTACCATCATATCTGACTAAGAACTGAAAATAAATTATTTTTTATCTCGTGAAAACATATGCTGCAGTAGACGAAGATACAAAACAATCTTTGACTGGTTTTTTTTCTTTGAGAGTTCAGTATCTTTAAGGTTTGATGTTTCTGCCAAAAATGTTTCTTGTTTTTAAACTAATCTCTGAATAAAATTATTGTTATACATTTACATTGATGTTTACTGTTTACATTGATTGGTTGTATGTGTTTTATGTATACGTTTATGTTTGTTAATATTTATGTTATGAAAACTTGTTTAAAAATGGATAGACAACAGCTCTGGAGAGATTGGTGGCTGTGCCGTATGCTTGGGTGGGGGTAGAAGAGGCATTCCAGGCTAGATATAGACAAATCGTTGCAGAACACAGCGTAACAACTGCATCTGGTACGAGGATGTAAGAGAAAGTGGTCACTACAGCTTTTCTTATTGGATACCTCAGGCTGTGGATTAGAGGTAGACAGTCAAGATGTTTTGGGCATGTTATGAGGAGTAAACTAGAAAACTTAGTGACAGCTGGCAAAATTGATGAGAAAAGAGCAAAGGGAATGCAGAGAGATACACACCTGGATGGCTTGATCACATGGCATAATTGGGACACAAACAAAGGCTTGATCCAAGACTGTGATTGTGTAAGATGATGAACCATGACTGCCCAAGCTTATCAGCATGGCACATGATGATGGTGATCTGAGGCTGCCATAAACAGGAGTTTCCACTATGTCTGATTCTCAAAAACGCAACAAAAATGGCATGATTTGAGCCATGCGTGCCACTTCTTGCAGAATAATGTGCTGTATTTCTTTCATCTTTTCCTGCACGCTAGCCGCCTTGTCGTCAGTATTACCCGTGTTTGGTTATGGTTACTTGGTTTATCTGTCTTGATGAGCTTCTTCAAGTATGCATTCAAGCCTTGAATCTGGATCTTATCCAGTGTTAGTATTCCTGTGGCTGTCGCGTCCCCTTAAAATTGGTGCATGATGACGCAGATGTGGTCAAGGCCCTTCAATCAATCAATCATGTGCCATGCCGGAAAGCGTGGGCGGTCATGATTCGCCATTTCACTCGATCACCAGAGTCATCATGACCTGGAGAGGGTTCCAAATGTTGCTGTATGTAGCCGAGGCGCGGTGTTGGGGTGAGCGCCCAACATTGCTCAAATACCTCAATGGCTCGTGAATACATAACCTATGCAGCAAAAGTCCAACTCCTGGCCTTCACGTGGCGGGCCTGTTTAAACTAACAGGAGAAGGGGCGACGGCGAGTCTCTGGCGCCGGAAAATAACCAGTATGCTCTAGATGTGTATGCACGGACATGCATGCGCAGACAGGCGTGTGCGCGCGTACACATCTACACTCGAGTGAGACCACAGTCTGCTCTAGCAAAGAAAGGTGCTGAAGACGGAGGCAACCAGCCAAGAGGCGCACCACAGAAATCAGGATGCCACGCAATCACGCAAAATGGAATATGTCGACTACTGCTAATCGTTATGGTGCTCGCCCTGCTTTGGACCCCCAGGCAGGTGCAGTGCCGGGCCCTATGTCTCGAAAGGGTCCAACCCCAACTACTGGAGGTCCTTCTCAGATGTCCTGTGGAGCCAGGGGACATGAGAATAGGACGACTGGCCATACTAAACTAAGACTTAAAATAATGCACTGGAATGCGGAGGGAGTCAGCAACAAAAAAGTTGAATTAGAAAACATCCTGGACAAAGAGAAAGTAAGCATATGTTGCTTGCAAGAAACTCACCTCAATGAAAATATAGCCTTCAAAATCAGAGGCTACCAGTGTTACCGATCTGACCGAAAGAACAGGCGAAAAGGTGGGATACTGACCCTTGTAAGAAATAACATCATGGCTTCCCAAATCAAAGTCTACATGGAAGGGGCTGAGTATCAGACACTTAAACTTAAGACAGGTAATACAGATCTACATCTGATCAATTACTACTGTCCAAGTGACCGCCCACAGGCACTGGACACTCTACCACTAAAAGAAAAAATGATTGTGTGTGGCGATTTCAACAGCCACTCGCAGAGCTGGGGCTATGATCACATGGACCAGAGAGGAGAGAGACTGGAAGACTGGCAAGATGAGAATAGATTCATGTTGATTAACAAGCCGTCCGACCCACATACTTTCTACTCGAGATCATGGCACTCTTCAACTACACCTGACCTGGCTTTTCATTCACCAGACCTGGAGTGGAACATTACACGAACTGTTGGGAAACAACTTGGTGGCAGTGACCATCGGCCAGTCTTTCTAACCGTAGAAAATGAGCTTGTAAGTGAAAGCAGCACCCTCTCGAGGTGGAACTACAAGAAAGCAGACTGGGCAATGTACAAGCATCGCACCAGCATACTGGTTAGAAACCTGAACACTGAGAAAGACATAAATAAAGCAGTTGAAGAGTTTGGGAAATGCATACTACAGGCAGCGCGAGAAACAGTACCAAGAGGAGCCCGTAAACAATATAAACCCTACTGGAGTAGTGAACTGGAACAGTTGCATAATGATGTTGAAGTGTGTAGAAAGCAAGCAGAGGCCACACCCAGCCAAGAGCACCACAATAAATTCCAGCATGCAAAAGCCAAATTTCAAAGGGCCAAGCTGCAGGCTAGACGGAAAAGCTGGCAGGAGAAAACGGAGTCTCTGAACTTTGAAAGAGACACAAGGAAATTGTGGAAGCTAATAAAACAGCTTAATGACGAGGGCACAGGGAGAAACTCAAAAATTGCACTACATAAAGATGGAAAAATCTTAACAAGAAAGCAAGCAGCTGACCATTTTGCGGACTCGTTCGCACAAGATAGCAATATCAAAATTAGTCCAGAGAATCAACAAGAGATTCGAGAGAAACGACAACATACAGGACAGAAGGAAATAGTACATGAGGTTCTGGAGGCACCCATCACAATCAGCGAACTGGAGCTAGCCATATCAAAACTGAAAATGAGAAAGTCACCAGGAGCTGATGGTATCTCCAATGAAATGATCAGGAACCTAGGAACAGAGGCCAAAACAAAGCTGTTGCAGATCTTCAATAACAGCTGGACCTTAGGCAGTGTTCCACAAGCCTGGAGAGAAGCAATCATGATACCCCTCCTAAAATCAGGGAAAGATGGTTCCATTGCCTCTAGCTACAGACCAATTAGCCTCACCAGCTGTCTCTGCAAAACACTGGAGCGCATCATCAATCACAGACTGCAGTGGTACATTGAAAGTAAAAACATCCTTGTGCCACAGCAGGCTGGCTTTAGGCAGTGCTACTCTACGGAAGATCAGACAACCTACCTCTCTCAAGAAATTGAGGATGCATTCCAAGAGAAGAAGCTGGTGCTTGCGGCATGGATAGATCTGAAGAAAGCCTTTGACAAAGTCTGGAAAGAAGGTCTGATGAAGAAACTGAGAAACTGCAAAGTCAATGGAAGAATGTACAAATGGGTGAAAGCATACTTGCACAACAGAAGAGCCCGAGTACAGATAGACGGACTCAAGAGCAAGAAAGTACTACTGCGTCACGGTGTCCCCCAGGGCGGAGTCTTGTCCCCCACACTTTTTCTAATCTTCATCAATGATCTTGTTGCTCACCTACCGCATGGAATTAAAGCGGCAATGTACGCCGATGACCTGGTTCTATGGAGCACAAATGAATATGCATCAGTGGCCACCAGATTGCTACAAAGAGCTGTAGATACATTTGCTGCATGGGCAAATAGATGGTGTGTCAGCATAAACACTGACAAGTGCAGCACCACCCTATTTACCCTCTCTCCAAAACAAAAGGCAGGGATCATCCAGATAAATGGAACACCCCTAAGAGAAGATAAAGAACCAACATACCTTGGAGTAACATTTGATGGCAAGCTGACATGGAGAAAGCACATCAACAAAGCAGTAGCAAAAGCCAGAAGGAAAATAGCCATCCTGAGAAAGCTAAGTGGAACCACATGGGGAGCCAGTACGAAAATACTTAGCAAAGTTTACCAACAGAGCATACGACCACACCTGGAATATGGGTCAACTGCGTGGTGTTCAGCATCAAATACCACACTACAAGAGCTGGACAAGGTGCAAAATCAAGCACTTAGAGTCACCACAGGAGGGATGAGATCAACCCCTATAGTGGAAATGGAGAAGATGGGGAGGACACAGGCACTGAGTGAGCGCAGAGATACGAAAACGCTAATACAAGCAGAAAAGTTCCTCAGCTTGCCAGGCCACCCTATGAAGAACAGATTTGAAAACCTAGCTATGGGGCGGTTGAAAAGAAGTAGTTTTATCCACCAGGCCAAACGACTCTGCAGAGAAACCACTGATCTGCCCACAGTTGGTATCCCCCTAACAACTATTCCAGAGCGAACTCCATGGAAAGATGAGCATAGACTATCATTACAAATCCAGACAAAAGTGAGAGGAATATTTGACAAGGAAGAACAGAACAGTGTGCAGCGCAGAACAGCCACTCTCAGCTTCCTTGATGAAGAATACCCACAGGACCTCTGGATCCGAGTCTACACAGATGGGTCAGCACAAAATGCTGTTCGAAATGGAGGAGCGGGAGTGTACATAGAATACCCAAATAATACTAGGGACACAGCCAGAGTACCGACAGGAAAGTACTGCCATAACTATGATGCCGAAATTGAGGCAATCAAGATAGCAACAGAGAAATTACTAAATAACAGCAATGGTACACAACCTGTGGTGCTACTAACAGATGCAAAATCAGTACTCGAGGCGCTCCTCTCTGGGAAATTGCCAGTACTAAGGACACTACTTTCTGAACTTAGCAGTCAGCATAAAGTCACCATACAGTGGATACCATCCCACTGTGGAGTACCCGGAAACGACAGAGCTGATCAATTGGCTAAGGAAGGAGCCAAAGAGGAACAGCCTGATGTGCCCGTTACATACCACCAAAAGAAAAGAATGATCAAATCAGTCAGAAAGCCACCAAAACCTGCTCAAGATGACTACCACATTATGGACAGACCAGAACAAGTCATTATTCTGCGCCTCAGAACAGGACACAATAGATTACGCAACCACATGTATACAAAATTCAAGATTGGTGAAACAGCCATGTGCACATGTGGATTGGCGTCGCAGACAGCAGAGCACATACTCCAAGACTGCCCAAAATATAACATATCTAGGCAAACCTTCTGGCCTAGAGAGACGACGGTGGAAGATAAACTCTATGGACCACTGTGTGAACTGAAAAAAACAGTTCAATTCATGCAAGAGACGACATTGCAGATATAGACATATTTCAAGCGAACGAAAGAAGAAGAAAAATGACCTGGAGACAACGGGGCGGAAGGGGGTGACCAAAAGGATCTAGCCGCCTTTCAGCGCTCCGAGGCCAGGTCACATTATCAGATTGCAATGGGAATCGTTAGTGTTGGGACTCTGCTGGTTGTTGAAGTTTCTTGACTAACTCAACTACACAGTAAAACGACCTTAACTTCCCCCGGGCCCAGGATAGGAAGCACCACACGAGAAACACACATTTGTTTACCCACACAAGGACGACAATGACAATAGTCGTTTTTGGTCATACTAATAACTATAAGTTGAAGGGCCGCACTCCGTGGCTAAGGCCTTACGGGCGCGATTTGTAAGTCCGCCTACCCGAGTTTGAAACACATCTGCGACATATTTGGCAGCAGGCCGCATCGCGCTGGGTTTTAACGTGTTGGTATGGGAGCTGGTCGTTCAGCAAGCAATGGAAAACTACTGAACGTAAACTTACCAAGACATCAACAACAGCAGTAAAATGCTGGCGTTGACAGCGATGTCCTGTAAATAGGATATGCAAAAAAAAAATAAAAAATTATTATAATAATAAGTTGAAGGGGTCTAGAGAAGGCACCACGACCAGGAAGATCGATACCGTTAGACTCAGGTCAAGATAAGGAGCAAATGCAGGACGATTTGACAGATCGACTCCGAAAACAACCAGCGGTCTAAGAACACAGATTTGTGGAGGAACATGAGCGCATACGCAAGCTCAGCTTGATGAACTAGGGGGGGGGGGGGGGGGGGGGCTCCCATTAAAAAAAAATATGTGATAGAATTACAGTAGCGCGCCATTGTCTTGTAAGCTGTCAGTATTGTTGTTATGGATGTCAAAAATTTTAAGCACGTGATATCACGGTGCAGACGAGTACAATGACGTCATAAGGATAGTTTAAAGATGGCCGCCCAACTTTTGACATGCACCAAAGAGGAGAAGCATTCTGTTATCCGTTTTTTGATAAGTGAAAGGTGGAACCTATAGAAATTCATCGGATGAAGGTCCAGTACGGTGATGCATGCCTGTCAGTCCAGCAAGTGTATGAGTGGAGTTGGGAATTTCTAAACGGCGTGACTTCTGTGACAAACTGTTCACGACCGGGTCAGGCACACCGAGTAGTGACCCCAAAGCACATTTTACTACAGGAATCCAAGCACTTTATCGGCTCTGGAGGTCATTCATTGAACTCAGTGGTGGCTACATCGAAAAATGACACACACACGTGTTATTTACTCCCCCCCCCCCTCCCCCAGAATATATTCACCCCCCCCCCCCCCACCAATGAGCTGCATGTAGTTGTTTTAATGTCTTTTTGTTTGCAAATAAATATTTACTAGCTGTAATTTCCACTCTGCTATTTTGTTCTGGCAAAGTTGGCCATTTCCACTTTCCGTTAGTTTATTCAATTCTTTATAACTACACAATTGGTGTACAACAAGACTCAGTCTTTGTAAGATTACCAGATATTTATCAGAAGTCTGTGGGAATTTTCTAGGTAGGAAACGAGAGGAGTAGGGGAATTTGCCACCTTATGTGTCGTGACCTACTTGACACGCGAAGACATAACACTTCATGCCACAACGGTACTAACTGCAATGGGGCTTCCCTCACCATAACACAATTTACCTATATTTTTCAATATCCTGAGGGAGGTTAATTAAACTAGAACATTATATACAACAATAAGAAAGAGACAAACGGGCATCAAACGGCTTTCTTTGGTCATGTGATGAGAAGAGAGGCATTGGAGAACATCGTGACAACTGGAAAGATCGAGGGATAGAGAGGGAGAGGCAGACCAAGAGAAATGATGCTGGATAGATTGAGACGGTGGCATGGAGGAATATCATCAGTGGAGTTGATCCAGAAAACCAGAGACCGAGATCTGTGGAAAGTCATGAACGCCCACGCCTGCCGGCATGGCACTTAATGATGATGATGAACCTATTCAGCGCTCCTGTGTTATACATGGGATATATTATATATTGTGCATAGCTGAATATTCTTTCTGAATATAATTTATCATCATCACCCAGGGCCTTGCCAGCTGGCGTGGGCGATCATGCCTCTCCACACATTGCGATTTCCGATGGCATGGATCAGTTCATGTGTTGACTTCTTTCCGTGCCATGACACAAGACTGTCAAGAATCTTCTCACACTGTCTTCATATATCTCTCTTTCCGCAAATCTTTCCGGTTGTCACGACATGTTCCAGTCTTTGTCTTCTAATAATGTGGCAACCAAAAAAAAAAAAAAAAAAAAAATAAAATAAATAAAAACGATGACTGCTTCTTTCTGATGTTTGTGATAATCTGTCTTTGCGACTTAGCTTCCCTCAAAATGTCCAGATTGCTCATTTTGATTGTCCAACTAATTTTTAGTATTCTTCTTCTATAAAACCACATCTCCAATGCTTCCCGGAGCGCTGTTGAGTCACCCAAACTGTTCAAGAAACCTGATAAGTGGAGAAAATGGCACGTTGCAAGACCAACACCAAAAGACATCAGACATCTAAGACGGGCAGCGTGGAAGCCGCTAAGACCATAAAGAAGACGAGAGGAGAGAACCTGCCTGCAAGCTGCACCAAAGAACAAGAATATCAAGTAACCTCAAATGAAGCTACCACGAGGAAGACCGACGACAACCCACCACAGACAAGAATCAAGACTATTGAGAAGCAGAAAGAGGAGAAAGACACCAGAGTCGGAAACACCGATTCACAGACGATCAGATGGGTTGTCAAGCGTACCCACGTGGAGCTGACAGATGAACAGGTCCTGAAGCAGCTACAACAGGAAAATTTTCGTATCCGAACCTTGAAGGCGGGGCGGATTCTGATGTACACCAAGATCCCTACTACTCTAGCGGTGGTAATAACTGAGGTCAGCGAGATGCCGATCCAAGTATCGATCAACAAAAAAGTACAACAGCCTGAAAGATTCATTCCGAGAATCACTCAATGCTCAAGATCCGAAAGGGCTGGCCACAACAGAACAACATGCCGCAGCAAGACAGAAACCTGCCGAACACCACGCATTCAAGGAATGTCCGCTAAAAAAAAAAGTAAGACAGAGACTTCGGAAAGCCCAATGACAAGAGAAAATGCACCAACTGCCGTGGCAAGCATGGAGCAAGATACATGGGCTGTCCGTACCTCCAAAGGCACAGAGACGGCTTAAAGATCGCCATTACCACAAAAACACCATACAAGGAAGCATTGCGGAGGTGTGAGACAGCCACTTCCATCTCACAAGCTGAAAGCTCTCAAATGCAAGGCCAGACAGACGAGCTAAAGAAACAAGACGATTACATAAATGGACACACATAGTATTATTTGGCGCTCACAGAAGAAGAAGAAGAAGGAAATAGAAATTAGAAGACGCACTAGACAACATAAAATTTGAAAGCTATAATAGTTATTTCGTCTTGTTTCACAATGATTGTCAAATGCTTTTGTGTAGTCTATGAACGAACGAACGAACGAACGAACAGACTTTATTTTCAAAGGGTAACAAATTGGGCACGCAGGCCCGTCTTACATTCGGCCCTTCCAATCATTCATCTTTCTTTCATCAACAGTGCATAGGAAAAAAACATTGTCACATGAATTTTGTAAACATAAACAATGCATATTACTATGTTATGAGACACATCCACCACCCACCCACACATCCCCCATTCACATCAACTTCCCCACCCAACCACACACACATACAATACATTCCCCCACCCATCCACCACATCCCTACACCTACACATCTCCCCACCCACACACACCTCTCACCCACCACACATCCCATCCACCCACACCCCAAGCACACATACATTCAATAACCCACCATCCCCCACCTACACACATCTCCCCACCCACTCACATATCCTCTACCAGTCCAATTTCCCACCAACAATCACTCACCCAATATCCTCCTCCACCCACACACCTCCAACCACCCAACCAAACACACATTCCTCAGCCACACACATGTCTCCCCGTCAACTCACATATTCCGCACCTACCCACACACAAATTCCGAACTCACCCACATAATCTCCCATCTCCCCCAGCCAACTCACAGATCCCGAGCCCGCACCTACAAACATCCCCCACCATCTCCTAACCTGCACACACTCACCCACCCACATATCCTCTACCTACCCACACATCCTCTACCCACCCATCCCCCAACCAAGCATCCCTTAACCACACACCCTTACTCATATACAATCACCCACCCACACATCCTCTACCCAACCACACATCATCCACCCAACCACACATCCTCCATCCACCCATTCCCCCAGCCACACATCCCTTAACCACACACCCCTACCCATATACACACACATCCCCACCCACGCACAATCTCCCCACCCATACAAACATCCCTCACACACATCCCCACCCACCAACACATTCCCCATTCACAAACACACACCTCCCATCCACGCACACACAACCCATACATTCATCCCCTCACACATCCCTAGACACATGTACTTATCCCTCAACCACTAACACCCACACATCCCTTACCCACTCATCAACACCTACATCTCCTATCTACCCACCCACACTCACACATCCCAACCACCCATCTAAGCACACATCCCCCACCCTCACACACATCCTTCACCCACCCACACAAACATCATTTAACCACACCCAGCTCCCCTCTCACACAATACCACACCCACATACATCCCAAAGACACACCCCTCACCCACACACACATCTATCCACACATCTCCTACCCATCCACACATCCCCCAACTACAATCACCCTCACTACCCACACATACATCCTTCATTCAGCCACACACACCCCCACCCAGCCAGACATATCCCCCACCCACACACACATATCTCCAAATCTATCACCCACACCCATCACGCACCCCTCCCCCAACCCACACACAATCACTCACACATCTCTCACCCACACACACTCCCCACCCATCCACCCAAACATCCCACACCCATACACATCCCTCATCCACATCCCCAAACCCATAACCACCCCCACCTGCACACATCTCCCACCCACCACATATCCCCACACCCACATCTCCCCACCCACACATATACCCCCACCCATCCCATAACCCACCATCAATCATCCACCAACATATCCTCCTCCACCCACAACCACCTACACAAACACACATCCCCACCCACAAACACATCTCCCCATACACCCATACATCTCGCACGCACCCACACACAATCCCCCACCCACCCACACACAATCCCCCACCCACCCACACAAACCCACCCCTCCCACCCACACATCCTGAGCCCACCCACACACATCACGAATCCACCCACACACACATCCCCCGATCCCCCAACCTACTATTATGATCAAACTCCCACACTTTACACACACATACAGTGACGATTGTCGTGAGCATTGTCGCAAAATTGTAAAGAAAATGGAGAAAATTGTACATATACATTTTGTAACTTAAAAATTAGTGATGCAAATCAACTCTCTCTCTCTCTCTCTCTCTCTCTCTCTCTCTCTCTCTCTCTCTCTCTCTCTCTCTCTCTCACTAACGCTCTCACTCACATTACAGTAATGTTATATTATACATGATAAAATCAAGTGTCATACATACAAAATGATAATGTGAAAGATAAAAATACAATACACAAAAAATATGGAATGGCATGTTACAGGACATGCGAGCACTGAATTCTCTCTCTCTCTCTCTCTCTCTCTCTCTCTCTCTCTCTCTCTCTCTCTCTCTCTCTCTCTCTCTCTCTCTCTCTCTCTCTCTCTCTCTCTCTCTCTCTCTCTCTCTCTCTCTCTTACACAGGCACACACACATTCCCCACACACACACACATATCCCTCACATACACACCCATACATACATCCTCACATCTAGACAAATACTTGATGCCTCACATGATCACTGAAGCTAATAAGAACAAACTCCCACACTTTACACACAATTGAGACACTGACGATTGTCGTGAGAATTCTCGCAATTGCAAGAAGTGGAGAAAAAATTGTACATATACATTATGTAGCGTAAAAATTAGTGATGCAATTCAACTCTTTTTTTTTCTCCCCCCCCCCCCTCTCTCTCTCTCTCTCTCTCTCTCTCTCTCTCTCTCTCTCTCTCTCTCTCTCTCTCTCTCTCTCTCTCTCTCTCTTGCGCTCTCTTTACATACACACACTCTCACACTCATTCACTCTCTCTCTCTTACTTACACTCACTAACTCTCTCACTTGCTTTACAGTAATTTACATGAATTCATTTTATGCATGTTAAAATCAAGTGCATCAAAATGATAATATGAAAAAAATGAGAATACACAAAACATATGGATCAGCATGTTAGATGACATGCGTGTTGTGCTATGAAGCACAAGTACATATCTGTTTTTACCTTTATAGCTTTTTCTAATACTAATAGTGTCCTGAGAATATATATATATATATATATATATATATATATATATATATATATATATATATATATATATATATATATATATATATATATATATATATATATATATATATATAGCGTTATTTGTGCCCTTTCCCTCCACAAATCCACATGGTTCCTCACCAATTTCTGGTTCAATCTTATGTCTTATTCTTTTCATAATTATTCTCAGTAACAGCTTTGTCATGTAACTCATAAGACTTGTGCGATGCTCTTCACACACTAAAGCGCCTGGTTTCTTTGACAGAGCTATAAATATGGATTTTAAAAGGTCACTAGGAATGTACCCACTAGTGTAGACGTCATTTAGAAATTTTGTCAATATTTCGATTCCAAAATCACATAAAGCCTCAACTTACTCCAGTGTAATGTGTCTGGTCCAGGTGCCTTTCATTTCTTCGTGCAATATAGTGCAGAGGAGGTGAATCGGAAAAAAGGATGATGATCAAAATATGGCACGAGGAAAGACAACACCGTGATGTGGAAATCATGCACCAGAAACAAGGAAAAAACTGGCCGATGCCGGTGCATGGCAGGTGCCAGTGTGGATGCCGGTGCCAGTGTGGATGCCGGTGCCAGTGTGGATGCTGGTGCCAGTGTGGATGCTGGTGCAGGTGCAGTGCAGATGCTGGTGCATGTGCCAGTGCAGATGTCGGTGCCAGTGTGGATGTCAGTGCCAGTGTGGATGTCAGTGCCAGTGTGGATGTCAGTGCCAATGCTGATGCCGGTGCCAGTGTGGATGTCAGTGCCAGTGCAGATGCCAGTGCCAGTGTGGATGTCAGTGCCAGTGCAGATGCCAGTGCCAATGCTGATGCCGGTGCCAGTGTGGATGTCAGTGCCAGTGCAGATGCCAGTGCCAGTGTGGATGTCAGTGCCAGTGCAGATGCCAGTGCCAATGCTGATGCCGGTGCCAGTGTGGCTGTTGGTGCAGGTGCAGGCGGTCGTGGCGGCACCTCCACATAAAACAGTGCGGTTGGTGCGAGAGCATCAGATTGTGCAGATATGAGGCTCGTCAAAGAATCACAACTGCATTAATCATCTGATTATAGTCTTCTTCATTTCTGTGACAGCTGATTCTTCTACCTGATGAGGTTGCTACAACACCAAGTTTTGAAATTAAATGGCTTTGTTTTGTGTCCCTGTAATTTTGTAAGATGAAATCCATAGGTAGGATAGATAGCAGTTCGTTCTTGTGTCAAGTGATTATGCTGTGTCCACAACAAGAGATAACATTCATTTGTGTACATATATGTTGTGTGTTTTGCATATCCTTTACAGGACATCGCTGTCAACATCAGCATCTTTCAGCTGATTGTTGATTTCTTGGCAAGATTACGCTCAGTAGTTTGCCATTGCTTTCTGAGCGACCGGCTCCGTACTCTCATAAGTCACTAGCGCGACTCGAACCGCTTCCAATTTTCGTGCGCTCACGTCAACCACGCGAGTATTCGGGTTTACGGAGAAAGCTGCTAACCCCTCGACCAGGGAGACCGGCGTACATATATATTCATTCATTCAGTAGCATGTCCTTTGCAGAACCTCGCTCCCATAACAACCTTCCGGAAAACCTCTCGATCATAAGCAAGATGTCCCGCGTCTGATACACCCATCTGGAGATCATCCGCCACATCCTGCACCCATCTTCTCTTTGGCCTTCCTCTTCCTCTCTTCCCAGGCATATACCCTTCCATTATTGTTCTCTCCAAACTTTCATGACGTTTCAAGTGACCAAAATATTTCAATTTTCTTTGTTTTATCGTCTTTAATAGCCAACCTTCTTCAATATTCAACTCTTGAAGTATGGATGCATGTGTTCTTTTCTTTACCCAAGATATTCTTAGAACTCGTCTATAACATTTATATTCAAAGGCGTTTATGCGGTGTTCAGCTTGTTTAGTAAGTGTCCATGTCTCACAGGCGTATGTTGCAATGGGAAAGATGCATGCTCTTAAAAATCTAATTTTTGTAGTTCTGTCTGTCCCACTCCATAATGTGTTCAGCTGTTTTAGTCTTTGAAGAGCTATTGATAGTCGCCGTTTAATTTCTTTCATTGTCTCACCGGTGTTGGTAATCAATGACGCAAGATATTCAAAATTTTCCACCACCTCCAATTTTTCCCCATTAATGTATATTTCTTTCTCCATAGTAGTTTTATCTGTATGCATTATCTTTGTTTTTGCTATGTTAAGATATAAGTTGTGATTTTCACTATTCAATTGGGTCGAGGCTATTAGGTTTTCTATGCCATTCTGTGTTGTGGATAGTAATACTGTATCATCAGCATACCGAATCTCTGGTATGTCATGACCGCCGATATTTAGGGCATCATATAGCTCCCTGTTTATATCATCTCTTACATTTCTCATTATATTTTCGGCGTACAGGTTAAACAAATAGGGTGACAGCACGCAGCCCTGACGGACTCCTTACTTGATGTCAAACCAACCTGATGCCTCGCCATCTATTCTAACTGCTGCTTGTTGGTCTAGATAGAGCATTTTTATGAGTTGTACTACATGTGATGGAAAGCCCATATTCCTCATGATTTCCCAAAGTTTCTGATGTTGTACACAGTCAAATGCCTTTGAATAATCCACAAAACATGAGAATAGGTTTACATTAAATTCTATGCACTTCTCTATTATTAAACGCATGTTGAATATATGATCTCTTGTTCCTCTTCCTCGTCTAAATCCAGCTTGAACCACGTTAATCTCTTCTTCCATTTTCTTACGAAGTCTTCCCATGATGACTTTTAGTAGAATTTTACTTGCATGATTGATCAGGGCAACAGTTCTATAGTTGGTGCATAATTTCAGGTTGCCCTTTTTTGGTATTGGAATGAAGATAGTTCTCTTCCAATCTTTTGGCCATATACTATATTTCCAAATCTTTGTACATAATGCATGATATATGTGTATGCTTTCTTCTCCTCCCGCTTTAATTAGTTCAGCTGATATCTCATCACATCCAGGTGATTTACCATTTTTCAGGTTCTTTATAGCCCAAGCAATTTCATCTAATGAGGGTTCAAGTTCTGTCTCTGCTGTCATTGGTTCATGTATCTCATTCATATCCTCACTGTCACTCATATCATACATTCCACTGCAGTACTCCTGTTATCTTTCTAGAATTTGTCTAGATTCTGTTAAGGTATTTCCCATCTTGTCACAGATAACATTCAATCGAGGTTGAACATTTCTTGTCAATAACTTCATTTCTTTGAACATTTCGCAATCTCTTCCAGTCTTATGATATTGCTCTATTCTGGTACAGCAATCTTGTATATATTCATTTTTGTCCTTTCTTGTGTTCTTTATTATTTCTCGAGTTAAAGATTTATACTTCATCCTGCTGTTATTGGATTCACCTCCTTTCTGTTTCTGTTCTCTTCGTTGTTTAATTAATTCTTACGTGTCTGATGTAATCCATGGCTTAAGATGCTTTTTCTTGGTCGGAATTAAATCTTTGGCTGCAGTTATCAAGATATCTCTAGCTTGTACTGCCAGTTCATCAGGTGTCATTTCTTCTTGTACAGACATCAAGACCCCAAAGCGATTCCTAACTTCTACAGTGTATGCATCCGGTATTTTTGTGAGATCAAAACGAAGTGGCTTTGGTCCTCGGATAAGCTTTTTGAGTTTTAATTTCAGATCTGCTTCTAATAACTGATGATCTGTATCACAGTCTGCACTACGTAGGGTTTTTGCAGATGTTATGCTTGATCTCCATCTTCTTTCTATTAAAATATATCTGATTTTTGGTAATACTGTCTGGAGACTTCCACGTGAAGAGTCTTCTTGGGTGTTGTTTAAAAAGCGTGTTGGCTATCGTTAACTCATTTTCTGTGCAAAATTCAATTAATTTGTCACCTGCATCATTTCTATTTCCTAATCCAAATTTTCCTAAAACGTGTCTCTCATTTTCAGCTCTTCCTGCACCTACTTTTGCATTAAAATCTCCCATTATTATTGTTATATCATTATGACCAATCTTGTTTAATGTGTCTTGTAGTGTGTTGTAAAAATCTTCAATTTCGTCCTCCTCTGCTGTTGAAGTAGGTGCATATATCTGTATGAGAGTTGTGTTTTTTGGACGGCCTTTAAGTCTGATAGTGAGGATTCTATCACTAACTGGATTATATCCCATTAAAGATTTTGCAGTTGTCTTATCTAAACAAAATGCCACTCCACTCTGGCCTCCGACGTCTTTACCAGAATAAATGAAAATACTTCCATTTTCAGTTGTAAAATGTCCCTTGCCGCTCCAGCGATGTTCACTAATTCCTAAAATTTGAATGTTTAACCTCTCAATCTCATCACACACTACTTTAAGCTTTCCCTCATACAGACTTCTCACATTCCACGTTGCCATTCTCACTCTGTTTCTTAGTCTGACACAGGGGATTTCCTTGGTAACACAGTCAGGATTAACTCCGTTATCACGATTACTAGTTGTCAACAACTCAACTTTGACATGCATACAAGGATTCCTCTTTTGTATCTCGAAATGAGAACGTACAAAAGAATACAAGTATAATACAAGTTTATTGGCTAGTCGTACATTAGCTCTGCGAGCGGATAACCACATAGGTAATACACATCATGGTATATCGTAGTGATGTTATGTGAAAGGTGATATCGAATGAAATATCTATCAAAGCTAATTCTAAGTCACAACTATTGCTATTGTCCTTTATAAGCAACAAAGTATTCACAGCGACTACTTCGGTCTGTCTTCTACGCTGTCCAGTCCTCGTCTGACGATCTTCGTGGCGTGTCCAGCAAACGATCAGTTGAGTCTGCGTGCAGCAGCTAGTTTGCGTGCTCGGAGTTTCCAGCACGCAGTTAGTAACTGGTCAACTGTTTAAAGTTACTGGTGTTTCTTGGACACTTCTCGTGATGCGGGTTTGCCCACTCTATTGTGGGCAACTCCAGCTCACGTCTTACAGTGTCCCCTTTTTGGACACGAGTGTGTCCAGTCGGAGAGCTATTTATAGTTCTCACTTGTGCTTCCGTCCTTCTGTCCCTATTTCCTAGATAGCTATGTTCTCCTACTCCTGTATAGGTCTCTTTCCATAGTTCTATCTTTATCGTACCTATTAGGTTCCTTGCAGCGCTTTGACAGGCTCTCCCTCCCTCTGTGTTGTGTTACAAACTTTTAAGTTGTGGGTGTAACACAAGTAGTAATCTCAACAAAAATTAGGGCTGTCTAATTTTGTCAAAGACTGCAAGAGTTTTCTACCTCTGTTCTAGGCATAGGACAAGACCTCTCCTTTCCCTCGTCACACCGTTGTACTACTTCACTTGGCTAATTGATTAGCACATCACACTAGTACAGTTGGCTAGAGACTGTGCTCATACTAACATTATACTTCTTGGGAGTTTGTGTGATCCGGAACCAATGCCTTTTGGCCTGTCCTCCAATTGCCAATAAAACTGACAACCCATACAAAATTGCCCCTATTACGAGTACAATACATGAATAATATTCATGCTCCCATATAATATTTACTCCAACTAGTATACATGCTTTATGTGCTCACGTTCACCTTTTTAGCTTCCGCTTGTGAAGAAATATTTCAGTGTTAAACTAAGCTTTTCAAGATTTTGTTGTGTCCCCTGTTTAGAGTAGTTATTTCTCTTTGCAATTAATGGTGTATGCATCTTTATGTGTTAGTTTTCCTGTTTGGTTGCGTGTTTCTATAAAACTAATATGTATTTAACTTACTAATATGTGAATGTGTCTATATCTACGTGTATGTACTCTTTCGAGCGTCGTAAAGCGGTTTATTGTAGTCACAAACGAGTGTGTAAGTCTGATTTATGACTAATGTCCCGGTTTATGATGCTCAAAATATGTTTCCTATCTCTATCATTAAAGTATAGCAACTACACACAGATAAAAATAGAACACATTGTCTCAACACATTGACACAGGCGAATTACAACAACTCGCATTGTGCGGCGAAAAAAATTCCGCAAAATGTCTCACTCCTCTGTATTTAAATCATTCTCTCCTCTCATTCATACTTCTTTCATCCGTCTTTCATTCTACACAGGTTTTAAAAACATTAAAATATGGTTGTAGAAAAAAGAATGGATGAAGAATATATATGTACAAAAAATAGTTGGCTGAATTCAAACAAGTTTTCAAGCCAAATGACTGTGCTCTAGTTTTACACTCGTCATTTCTATACAAAAATATACATATTTAAGAGGATTGTTTACTACCAATCCTGTGGGTACAGATTAATCTAACTAAACTATTCTAAGTTGGTGTGCTGAGCTAAGCTAACCTAAGGGAACTAATCTAACTAAATGATGAAAATGGGGGAAAGTGTGTTAGTTACCTTATTGTGTGTTAATACATAGAATGGTAATAATTTCTAAATGATGGGATTAATTTTTAAAGTAATGTTCTAATTAACTAACTGTTTAAAAAAATGTGTTTACATGATGATAAACTAAAGCAATGTTTCTTAAGTTGCACAGTATGATGTAGACGTTAAACTAAATGAGTTTCTAACTAAATGTAAATGACATTTAACTATTAAATGATATAAATAAGGTTATAAGGGTGGTGCTACACTCTATTCTAACTACAAAATTATGATGTTACATGCAACTGTTATAAAAACATAATAATATACATATCACATTCAATTTATTTATCTCTAAATTACATAATTACATCCAGGTGTGTTGACGGAGTAGCGTCCTCTGTTGAATCTTGATGAAACATAGAGTTCATTTAGACAAAGTCTGAAACATACGCTCTCATCCTGGGTAATGTTGAAATGTCGTTCTACTCCTGGGTTGCATATATAGTGGTGGCGTAGACAACTCATAATGTGTTTGTTCATTTACACTAGTACTGACACAGTTCATAGTAAGCAAGTTCAAGCGATTCATGCTGGTAAGCGCACTACAGTGTCTGTATTCACCCCATAAGGCACTAGTTAATTACAGTGTCACTGGTTTTGGTGATGTCGGATCGCCCTCTTCTCGTACCTCTGGTATCTCGATCTGAGAAGGTCGGCTCAGTGTGTCTGCCAGAACGTTCATGTTCCCCTTGATATGCTTTATCGTGAACGAATAATTTTGCAGGATCAAAGACCACCTGTAGATCCTGTTGTTACGGTGGACTCCCGACTGCATCACTGTCAGCGGTGAATTGTCAGTTTCAATGACAAACTTGGTACCCGCTAAGAATCTATGAAGCTTCTGGACACAATAGATGACGCTCAAAGCCTCTAACTCCGAGACTGAGTATTTCGATTCAGCAGGGGTAATCTTGCGGCTTACATAAACAATCGGGTGAAAGATTTCCTCATAGAACTGTCCTAAAACTCCAGCGATGGATATAGCACTTGCGTCTGTACGGAGATAATACGTAAGATTGGGGTTAGGCAAGCGCAAGATAGGTACAACGCTGAACATATGTTTTAATTTTGATAATGCAGCAATTAACTTCGCATCTTGTACATTTAATTTCATAGATGCTTTCAAAACATTAGAAAAAACGCTGGTGATTTCAGCTAAATTGGGTATGAACTTATTGTAGTAATTCACTAGACCAAGCAAGCTTCTGACCTGCTTCTTGGTCGTTGGCATGGTTAAGTTCAAAATTTTGGTGGCAATTTTCTCATCAGTCTTAAGTTGGCCTCTGGTGATCGTATGGCCTAGGAAATCAATTTCTTCCATCCCCAACTCAACTTTGGCTGGCTTTACAGTAAGGCCGAATAATCTCAATCTATCGAAGACATGTTGCAGTTTCTGTAAGTGTGATGTCCAGTCTGCAGTATGGACACAAATGTCATCAATGTACGTCGCTGTATGTGTAACTCCATGAAGAAGGTCCCTGGTGAGGCGGACAAAAGTGGCTGGAGCATTACGAAGGCCAAACGGAAGAAATCGCCACAGATAAAGACCTATAGGTGTTGAGAATGCCGTCAGATGGGTAGAAAGTGGATCCATCGGGACTTGCAAATATCCCTTAGTTAGGTAAGTTTAGAAAATATTCGAGAGGTGGACATATCAAGAATCAGATCCTCACATGATGGGATTGGCTCTGCATCGACCTTGGTGACATTATTTAATCGGCGAAAATCTACACAGAAGCGGATCGTGGAGTCATTTTTCTTCACAAGTACGATAGGAAAGGAATATTCTGACTGCGACTTTTGGATTATTCCACCCGACTGAAGATTTAGGAGTTCTTTGTCGAGATTTTCCCTGTAACTTAATGGGATGGAATAAGGTCGGCATTTGATAGGGGTGTTATCAGTCAGAATAATCGAGTGTTGAATTATGTCAGTCCTACCTGGGATGTCGGAAAAAATGTCTCTGTATTCTGTCACTAGCTCTATTGTCTGTCGTCTTTGTTCGTCTGTGAGTCTTTGTTCTATTCGTATACTGTCAATCGTCCCAGTCCTGTCTACTGTCGGGACTGGTAATTCTATGTCATCGTCGTCTATCTGATTGAGTACTGTTGTTGTACTACCTGTGTGTTCTGTTTCCTGACTAAGTGTATGTGCGCTGTCGTCGTTGTCTGTCGCTCTAACTAATGAAGTTGCGCTATGTACGTCTGTCGTCGGGTTGCTTGGTGTGGGTGCATTCTGTTCGTCTGTCGTCGGTTCTTGTCGTGAGAAGTAAGGCTTCAGCATGTTGATATGAAATATCTTTAACTTTTGGTTTATCGATATTTCATAATCGACATCTGATATCTGTCGTACCACTTTGAATGGCCCTTGCCATGAAGTTAATAATAGATTACGTTTATCTGGTAGTAAAAGTAGCACCTCTTGATTGGGTTCAAGGTGTATGGTTTTGGTACCCTTATTGGCATAATGACGGTAGATCTGGCCTTTTCTCTCCAAAGATGTTTTGGCTATTACACACGCCTTCATGATTTTATCGCGTGTCGCTGTTACCATCTCGTATGGTGTTATTGGGGTTGGAGTATCTAGTGTGCTAGTGATTAGCTGATGGTAAATTGTTAGGGGTCCACGAGGGTTCGCCCCATACACTAACTCAAATGGCGAGAAACCCGTACTTGAGTGCGGAATTTCTCGATAGGCAAACAGCACCGTTGGTAATAGAGTATCCCAATCAGCTGGGTTCTCTGCTGTTACATTTGCCAGCATGTGTTTTAGGTCCCCGTTAATCTTTTCTATGATTCCATTGCTGGCAGGGTGGTAGGGACTAGTGAAATGTTGTTTGAACCCTAGTAATTTTGTAAGGGCTTGCATAGCAGCCGATATAAACTGGGTTCCCCAGTCTGATAAAATGGTTCGAGGGAATCCGAATCGAGAAAATAGATGTAAAAATACATTCGCCACATCTTTGGAGGTAATATATTTTAGGGCCACCGCCTCGACCCACCTAGTACAGAGATCCACAAGGGTTAGTATGAATCGGTTTCCTTTGTTCGACACCTGATTCAGGGGTCCAACAATATCCACCGCTACACTTTCAAACGGTCTAGAGGCCAATGTTGAAGGTTGGACCTCAGCTGTTACATGCTTTCCCTTTCTCACTAAATGTTGGCAAATGGTACATGACCGACAAAATGATTTTTTATCGTTACAAAACTTAGGCCAATAGAAATGTGCCAAAATTCTGGCTCTAGTTTTGTCATAAGCCAAATGTCCAGCAAACGGTGACTCGTGTGCAATGTTTAACACGTTTTGTCGATGTTTCAATGGTAACACCGTCTGCTGAATCTCATGGTTATTGGTGGTATAATATCGCATGAGAATTCCATTGTGGAGCTTAAAATACCAGGAGGCATTTTTAGTTAATTTTGCTTTCTCACCTAATAATCTAAAATAAGGTGCATTGGTTGGATCGGCGCGTTGTGCCTCGATAAACTCTTGTCGAGTGGTATTGTCAATTGTACCGCTAGGTGTTAATAATTGTAACATCTCATCTTGTAGGTCAGTTTGATGTGTTTGGGTCTCTGACCTAGTTACTGCATTAGCCGTGTTGGTGTGTTTCCAGGCTAATATTTTGTCACCAGTGCAGTGTCTTAACCCAGGCAGGCACCCCAAAATGAGGTCAGTACAGGGGTTCTGTAAAATAGTGCACGTAAATGTGCCGGAAAGAAACGGGGTGTTTATACGGACTTTTGCCAGCGGGTATTTCTCTATACTGCCAGAAAAGTGCGGCATTTAACAAAATCGCCCGTATAATCCTCTGGGTTAATGAGTTCTTTCCTTACCCCGCTTAAAGTACTACCGCTATCAAGTAAACATTGGCATGGATATTCATTGACCAGTGCATCGTGGAACTTTAAATTGCCTCTGGAGGCTAAGGTTGAATTTGCATCTTCATTAGAACATGGTACAATGTGACCACATTTGAGTTTACCGTCCGCATGGAACTGGTGACAAGTATCACATTTATGAAAGTCTAAAATATCAGTAACAACAGCAACACTTTCACAATCATTGAATGGTAATACATTTTCGTTCTCGCACTCAACTTCACTATCACTATCAGAAGATGTATCAATCAGCACAGCGTTGCTGGCCTTCATTCTTTGCCTGCCCAAACATTTGGAAGAATAATGTCCATAAGACGAACCAAAAAAAAAACATTTAACTGCACGTTTATATGAATTCCTTTTGTTCTCCTGTTTTTTGATCATCATTTCAAGATGTGCAGGATATTAGGGATTCTTATCACACATCGAGAATTTTTGATGGTATAAATTGCAGTATCCACACTGAGGTCGTCTTTGGTATGGTTTATCTTTCTTTTCATAAGATTTCTGGTTGAAAGATCTGTTTGGTTGGTGTTTTGCAAACGCTGTAATTTCAGAATCATGTATAGATGACTTAAATACATCTCGGTTGACAGAGAAGTACGCCGAACCACGTTTCTCCAACTGTTCTAGAGATTCAATGTCTGCTTGTTGAAGGAACTTAGCAAAAGGAGTTGGCACTGTGGATATTATTTTCTCCATAACCATTAAGTCTTGTAACTTGTCAAAACTCTTTCCTACATTCGCTGCCTTAAGCAATTTACTGAATATAATCTGAACGTTAGATACATAATCTAGGAACGTTTCGTTTGGTTTAGGTCTAATTTGTGAGTACTGGATCTGATATCCAGGAGCATCGAGTAGAAAATGTTGCATGATTCTGTCATGAATATATTGGTAGTTGTTTCTTAATTCTATTGGTATAGACTCAATAACTTTTAAGGGCTCCCCAGAGAGATTTCTCATATAAATCATGGCCCAATCTTCTAATGGTATTTTCTTAACTCTGAGCTGAAATTCTATATTCTCGGTCCAAGCTGAAATTGAATCTCCTTGACTATAGGGCTTGATAATCCCTTTATATTTAGAGAATTTGTTTTGTTCTTCCTGACTCTTCTGTTTAGTGGTAGCTATTTGAATGTTTGAGTCAACTTCCATTTCCTTCATCTTTAACTTTGTTTGTGCGTCTACCTCTATTTGCTTTTGTTTGGTATCCTGATCTGCTTTTATTTGTTTTTGCTTGGTGGCGTCATCTAATTCTATTTGCTTTTGTCTTATCTCTAATTCTTTCTTTTTAGTTGTTTCCTCTAATTCTTTCATCCTTTCTGATGCTGTCTTTCGAGTGCTCGTGCATCTCTCTAATGCAGCTTTTTTTCTGTTTCTTCTTTGTATTTCTGATCTGCCCATTTCTCTAATTTCTCCCCGCTATGGCCTAGTTTTTCCCCAGCTTGGATGCATTCCAATAATGTTGCCATTGTATGGCTTTATGTTCTTCCACAAATGGTATATAAGTAATTTCAATTAATTAATTTCATACGTTCACAATCAATCACTGAAAAGTAAGATGCATTGTTAATTGTGATTATCAAAATAGTGAAAAAATACTCATCTAATCAGATGACAATACGGCCCCTCGGGATGTTACACCGCTGTCTTGTACATACAGAATCGATAGGCTTGCTCATACACGTGATGTCTCTGTTTTATAGAGCATCAACAATTAGGACATAATATATGTTGCAAAATACATGGTGGTGAACAATTTAAATGTTACAGTTCTTACGATCGGTAAATTTCAAATGTGATGTGAATAATATGGATGATATAATGATATGAATGGTATGATCGTATTAATGAATCGTCAAATGAACGTGAAATGAATCGTTGAATGAGCAGTCGATTGTCGTCTTGTCTTCACTTTCTACTTCTCTGACTGAGCTGTATGACCTTAGCTTGACTTCTAATTTACTTCCCTTGTACAAACTAAGTTTAACTTTGCACAAGTTTGTGGGTAAATTCAATGAATGTTGACATAATGAATGAAATAGCACAAATATTCAAAAACTAATCGTTAAACTAGTGATTTAGATACATATTTACCGTTTACAGAAATCACAGTTTAAATTTCCAAATTTACATCGATGGAATAATACATCGTATTTTAGTACAAATTTTTACACTTTATGTGGGAAAATGGTCTTGAAAAGTGCTTGAAGGTGGTTCAAGCTCCCACCTTCTGACACCAAATCGGATCCTGCCTGTCAACAACTCAACTTTGACAGGCATACAAGGATTCCTCTTTTGTACCTCGAAATGAGAACGTACAAAAGAATACAAGTATAATACACGTTTATTGGCTAGTCATACATTAGCTCTGCGAGCGGATAACCACATAGGTAATACACATCATGGTATATCGTAGTGATGTAATGTGAAAGGTGATATCGAATGAAATATCTATCAAAGCTAATTCTAAGTCACAACTATTGCTATTGTCCTTTATAAGCAACAAAGTAGGCTATTCACAGCGACCACTTCGGTCTGTCTTCTACGCTGTCCAGTCCTCGTCTGACGATCTTCGTGGCGTGTCCAGCAAACGATCAGTTGAGTCTGCGTGCAGCAGCTAGTTTGCGTGCTCGGAGTTTCCAGCACGCAGTTAGTAACTGGTCAACTGTTTAAAGTTACTGGTGTTTCTTGGACACTTCTCGTGATGCGGGTTTCCCCACTCTATTGTGGGCAACTCCAGCTCACGTCTTACAGTGTCCCCTTTTTGGACACGAGTGTGTCCAGTCGGAGAGCTATTTATAGTTCTCACTTGTGCTTCCGTCCTTCTGTCCCTATTTCCTAGATAGCTATGTTCTCCTACTCCTGTATAGGTCTCTTTCCATAGTTCTATCTCTATCGTACCTATTAGGTTCCTTGCAGCTCTTTGACACCAGTACTGGTCCCTGTGTCACACTCTTCCCCAGTGTTATATGATCTGCCTGACCTGGGGGTCTCGCCACCAGATCTCTTTCTTATTATGTTTTTTTTCATGGTTGTTATGGTTTCTTGGCAAGTTTTGCAGAAGGTAGTTTGCCATTGATTTCCTTCTGGGCAGTGACTGTACTAGTCGGTGGCCATAGCCATTGTCTCTACTGATGAGATCATCTGCCTATCGCCGCAGAGTGCAAGACCATAACCAACAACAATCTGTCGGCTGCTCTCACACTCCATCCACCACCTGCTTCCATGGCTTCACGTAACCCTGATCGGGGGGCTAAACGGGTACTCCACCTTGCCCAAGGGTGTCCCGTAGACTAACGGAGGAAAGGAGGCGTCTTACATCTCCTTTGATAGGGGATACCCTTACCCCGCTAACCGCTGTACATATTTGTACAGGACGTTATTTAGGGGCAAGTGCAGACATTTTAACATACGACTGCGAGTCCTGGACAATTAATTAGTTTTAGTACACAGGCGAATAACTCTGCGGAAGCCTTGGAGATGTGGTTTTATAGAATGCTGAAAATTAGTTGTACAGCCAAAAAGAGCAATCAGGATGTTTTAAAGGAAGCTGAGTCGCAAAGACAACTTATCACAAACATCAGAAAGAGGCAGTCCTCGTTTTGGCTACATTATAAGAAGACAAAAACTGGAACATGTTGTGACAATTGGAAAGATTTACGGAAAGATAGGTAGAGGAAGACAGCGTGAAAAGATTATTGACAGTGTTGGGTCCTGGCACGGAAGGGAGTCAACACAAGAACTCATTTCCTTTATGACGTCGGAGATTGTAATGTAATTTGATTATTTGTGGAGAGGCATGATCGCCCACGCCAGCCGACAAGGCACTGGATGATGATATGTATCCTGACGTGAAGTACTGTTATTTTCAGGAATGTGCCCCATTTTCTCATTCTCATGCAGTAACTGAACGTACAACATCCATACTAAATAAATTATGCTTTCTTAAATAAACAAAAAAAGTATAGTATGGGTGGTCCCTGAGCATTCTTTTGAATATGTACATCCGGTCTCCTGTCCAGATATTCCGGCCATCTGTGGACTGTAACAATAATAAATATCACATTGTTGTCCCGTCAATATTGCACCGTTCATCTACTATTCTACTTCAAACAGTCAGTGGTATTCCGTGTTTTTCTGCATGAAGTACTTGTTATTGTATTGAATTTATTGATCGGGTATGACATGTAGTATGATGTAGTAGTAGTTGAGTGTTGTCCTGCAGCACAAGGATGCTCCCTTGGTACTGTAAATAAAACTGCTGGAACTGGACGACGAGACCGACTCCACTGGAATTCTATTACATTATGGTTGTTCGTTATCTTTATCCTTTATCGGTTTGTTTACAAGCATGATTTATCATATAATTTATCGTAGATGTCGTTTTTAAACATATTCTTATATCATCATCATCATCAAGTGCCCTGCGAGCTGGCGTAGGCGTTCATGGCTCTCCACAGATCTCGGTCTTTGGTGTTCTGGATCAACTCTACTGATGATATATCATATTCCTCCATGCCACCGTCTCAATCTATCCAGCATCATTTCTCTTGGTCTGCCTCTGCCTCTCTTCCCCTCGATCTTTCCAGTTGTCACGATGTTCTCCAATGCCTCTCTTCGCATCACATGACCGAAGAAAGCTGTTTATCTCTTTCTTATTGTTGTATATATATATATATATATATATATATATATATATAATATATTTTTTTTTGGCATATCCTTTACAGGACATCGCTGTCAACACCATCATCTTTCAGCTGTCTGTTGATTTCTTGGCAAGATTATGCTCAGTAGTTTGCCATTGCTTTCTGAGCGGCCGGCTCAGTTATCCCGCAAGTCACCAGCAGTGGTCGAACCGCTCCCAGTTCTCGCCCGCTACGAGACTGCGTGATAAACGGGATTACGGAGAAAGTGTTGTAACCCCTTGGCCAGAGAGACCGGCATTGTTGTATATAATAATTATTATGTTCTAGTTAATATAGTTTCATTAGCCTGTTTCAGGCAGTCGCGGTTAGTTACTCTGGCAGTCTTAATAGTAATAATAATATAGTCCATGCTGTGTGAGTGTGGCATTGGTGATCATGCCTGTCCACAGCCTTCTGTCTTTTGTACTGCCATTCTTAATCATTTCTGACACCGAAGTTCCAACATCCCATGATGGTAAAATGTCATCTCTTTTCTTGGTCTCTCTCCTGCCTCTTACAGCCTTCCCATTGTGAGGACATACCCAGCTTTCTTCTTCACACATGTCCAGAAAATGTTGACTGTCTACTTTTGATGCGAGTAACCAGTTCTCTTTGTGAGTTAACTTCCTTCTAGATATCTTCATTTTATCCGTCCATGGTGTTCTCATCATTTTTCTATAAACCACATTACCACAGATTCCACATAATTCCTCTTGTTCGTAATTGTCCATGATTCACTTCCATATCCCATGATTTGCTCAATATACCTCGACAAAGATAAATTGCAGAGAATCTACATCTTGTGAAATGTTGCCTTTGCCCGGGTTATTCTACATTCATGTTCCTAATACGCTTTCCATCTGCGGTTATTAATATACCCAAATACTTAAAAACAATTACTTATGTTGATGTTATATTGCTTGAATTCACTTTGATGTTGCATTTGGGTAAACAATTTATGTTTGTAATAACAATACTTCTGTTTTTCTAATTAAATCTTTTCACATTTATTAATGTGAAAATGTTTTATTTTGTGTGTTTGTAAGAAAATGTTTATAATGATCATAATATTATTACACAATTGATATTGATGTCACTTTGAGTCATTTCCAGTATCACTGCGAATATGTATGTTATTGTTATCAATTGTAAATTGTCAGTTGTAAGTTAAATTATAACACTTTCATATGTATTTGTATAATTCATTTTAATTTCATTATTAATCTTTAAGTAGTATTTTCTCTGATTCTGCTGTGAAGAATGATAAATATAACTGCATATAATACTAATTATTAATAGGTCCTTTGGTAGTTAGTTAGTTAGTTAGTTAGTCGCAGTTCCAACTTCACTGCAACGGGTCGTCCCCATTATGCTCCATTCCTGTGCCAGTGAATATCACTCAAAACGCTCCCCACTGCCCAATGTGAAAAGTGCAAAAGACAGGAGTCTCGACAAACAACAGCCCTCACAGATACACTGTGCATAATGCCGCCACCAGAATGTCAACACACCAGTCTCCCACGAAACACCCTGTTCATCTCTGATGGAATCGGCAGTCATTTTCCTATCTGAATGTTTCCTAGATGTTCACCCACACAGTCCATGAAAATACAGTTCATCGCTGATGGCAGTGGCAGTCAACCAGAAGCCCAGCAGCCACACATTTCTGCATAAGGCAAAAACGGTCAACTCTGGGACATAGCCAGTTGCCATCACTCCGAACATGCAGTCACTTTCCAAAAAACCTCAGGCAGATTCAAAAGCATTTCACACGAAACTCGCAGCTCACAGTGTCACGCCACGCACTCACTCAGTAGCAGGACGACGGAACCATCAAGCCTCCTTAGTCGCCTCTTACGACATGCGTGGTAGGCTGCAGTGTTGCTATTCTTTGCTTCCCTTATGGGCCCCGGCAACACACGGGAGAAATTGTGTTCGCTGGCTGTGAACTCCAGCATGAAGCCTTTGGTAGTTGGTTGCAATTAACACACAATCTTTAATTTTTTATAATATAATATTATTATTATACCACATTTTAACAATAATGAATAATGCAAAGAGCAGACAGTAACATTAGTAACAATTCTACAATTCCTTATCATAAGGCTTAAGCATTAGCTGTTATATCTACAACCATTTAACATTATCACGGTAATGCAACCTTACAGATTTTGCGACACACAACTTCCTTGTTATCTAACATTGTAATATTAACTTAAGCCTTACTTAGTCTTGACCAAACAGGTCAGTCACAACATGATGCACAACTTGTAACTTTCATGCACAACTTGTAACTTTCAATTTCATAATAATAATAAATTAGTAACTAAATGATTAAATAATTATATACTCGCGCCTTTGGGTGACAATTTAGCAACATTAAAATAAATTGTAATTATAGGCTGTAGGTAGGTTTTAGTGTCGGTGACGTTAGCCTAGTCTTTTGAAATTCAAGTTTGCAAGTAGGTAACAGTAAGTAAGTGACATGTTGTTTTGCTACTCCTAATTCATACCTGTAATTATTTCCCCCAGAACTTGGTATCAAATAGCCTACAAGAGAAAGAGCAGCTTGCATCCACAAAGCTAGGGACGTTTACAACACCATGGAGTGTAGTGAGTTGCAACAGTTCTGTCATAGGTTGCCAAAAGTGGTAAGTGGCTTATTAAGAACATCAGTCTGACTGAGATTTGGAAAACATTTGGGACTTGTAGATTCTTACACATACTGATACAGAGCTATACTACTGGTGTCTTGACAGACGATAGTTTGTTACATTATCTATAGCATAAAGACTGGGCTGAATTGTAGAGATTATGTGTTGCCCTTGCAGCATGATCCTTCTCTCAGCCTGCCTAGTTTACTCCAGAAGAAAGCTTGCTTGCTTGCTGTGAACTCCAGCATGAAGTCCTGTATGCCGGATGAAGACATCCTGTTGTCCAACGTCAGTGTGATGTCATACAGGACCTGAGGTTTGCGTGAGTATCTGTTGTCCCATGTCTGGCTTATTGGTGTGCAGACTGGTGTTTCCTCGCCGTGCAGGCAGACACTCTCCGACTTCGGAGGAATCAACGATCCTACTGACTTTAGCCAGGACCCCAAAGGGACCTGTTGCTCAGGATGTTCGGCGAGGACGCGTCAATAGGTCTTGGCCAGTATAGAACCCAGCCCTGGTGCCTTGGAAACACCTCTGTGTCCTTCCAGAAGAAAGGAAACCCCAATACATCTGGAACAAGACAAGCTGCAAAACAATGCTCAAACTGTCCACCTCTTGGAGCTTTAATCCTAGACCAGTTTTCGACAAAGGTTTTGGGCTTGGTCTGCCCTGCCATGACATTTAGTCTTTACGTTGCAATTCCTTGCACAAGGATAAGACATGTACCCTTCCAATTGAGCCCCTTCGCCTGAAGTCATGAGCACAATGCGCAGTTTCAGGTTTGGTGAGCGCTGCACAAAGCTATATGTTGCTTAATGGTTAGGAAAGTATGCTTTTCCTTAATTCAAATAATTTGACTTAATAGAGAGTCTGACAGAAAGCTCCCGTGTTTTGGGTGCTCCCGTGTTTAAAATGCTCCTGTGTGTTGCCGGGGCCCATAAGGGAAGCAAAGAATAGCAACACTGCAGCCTACCACGCATGTCGTAAGAGGCGACTAAGGAGGCTTGATGGTTCCGTCGCCCTGCTACTGAGTGAGTGCGTGGCGCGACGCTGTGAGCTGTGAGTTTCGTGTGAAATGCTTTTGAATCTGCCCGAGGTTTTTTGGAATGTGACTGCATGTTCAGAGTGATGGCAGATGGCTATGTCCCAGAGTTGACCGGTTTTTGCCTTATGCAGAAATGCGTGGCTGCTGGGCTTCTGGTTGACTGCCACTGCCATCGACGATGAACTGCATTTTGTGGACTGTGTGGGTGAACATCTAGGAAACATCCAGATGGGAAAATGACTGCCGATTCCATCAGAGATAAACTGGATGTTTCGTGGGGGACTATTGTGTTGACATTCTGGCGGCAGCATTAAGCACAGTGTATCTGTGCGGGCTGTTGTTTGTCGAGACTCCTGTCTTTTGCACTTTTCACATTGGGCAGTGGGGAGCGTTTTAAGTGATATTCACTGTCACAGGAATGGAGCATAATGGGGACGACCCGTTGCTGTGAAGTTGGAACTGCGACTAACTAACTAACTATCTGACAGAAAGGAATGTTCAGCTTACATGAATAGATAGTACAGGATTGTTAACAATCTCCAATGTCACAGAAATTTAGAGATAACAGAATTACTATTTTCAATGGTTACTGAATAAAGAACAATAAAAGATAATGTGTTCGGTGTCTTTCATCTTATGTAATTGAAAAGGAGTTCCCTGTCTTAATTATAACTCAGAACTGTAATAATAACCATCATCACATCTAAACAGAATGAATTCTGCACAAATGAATCTACTCAGTGATGGAAACATAATGCGGTAGACATGTCATTAGATGTCCAGCATAGGCCATGGATAGTTACTTGCGTTTTTTGGGTAGAAGTGACTTTTCCGCAAGGAACGGATAATTCTGGTAGAGAGAAATTAGTAAGAAATAAACATTGTAGACAAACATAGATAAGCAGATTGCAAAACTGAAGTGATGATAGTAGATTGAGTATAGTTTATATTTGATGCAAATAATATTCTCAGCAACTGGATGTTCACAAATACTTGGTGTGGACAGATGACACAATTCTGTGGGAGTATAAAGTTTCAACTCATACAAAATTAGTAAAATTTACCAATATCTGTGGAGTTTTTTTGCTTCCATTTTACAGCAGATTATAATGTATGCATGATTTTACAGTTAAAAAGTTAGTTACATGTCCTTTAGAGGCCGTCACAATTAACCCCAAAGGTTTTTGACTGTTTGTGATTAACTGGCAATTTTTACATTCAATAGTTTGTCATTGCTTTTTAAACAACTGACGCTCATATCATATAAATACAAGGCGGTCTGCTTCCAAATTGTCTGCAGTGAATTTCAAACCCTTGACTCAGTTATCATCATCAAGTGCCTTGCCGGCTGGCGTAGGCGTTCATGTCTTTCCACAGATCTCGGGCTTTGGTTTTCTGGATCAACTCTGCTGATGATATTCCTCCATGCCACCGTCTCAATCTATCCAGCATCATTTCTCTTGGTCTGCCTCTGCCTCTCTTCCCCTCGGTCTTTCCAGTCGTCAAAATGTTCTCCAATCTCTCTCTTCTCATCACATGACCAAAGAAAGCTGTTTGTCTCTTTCTTATTGTTGTCTCGACTCAGTATGTCAGGAAATAATTAAACATATTTACTGCTCTTAGGCCACAAAGCTGGCTGTTTTTACAGTTTCTAGTTATTAATCTCTTGTTTAATCTGTAAGCTTAGACATAATCTTGTTTGTTTATGGTGAATTTAGGAACTTCACACTCATCTGAATACAAGTTACAGCCCAGAATCTTTGCGGGAATTGATATCCTTGTCTGGTGATACTTGGGAGCATGCAATGGACGAACTGCACATTTCTTCAGACAAGGATATAGACGAGTAAATACTTACATTTGTGTCATTAATTATCAAATATAGATGAGTGAATATTTACTTTTGTGTCATTAATGATCAAATACAGACAAGTAAATACTTATATTTGTGTCATTAATTATCAAAGATAGATGAGTAAATATACATTTGTGTAATTAATTATCAAATGTAGACAAGTAAATACTTACATTTTTGTCATTAATTATCAAATATAGGCGAGTAAATACTGATATTTATGTCCTTAATGATCAAATATAGATGAGTGAATAGTTACATTTATATCATTAATTATTAAATGTAACTGACTTTTTTTGTTAGCGGGGTAGGGTATCCATTATCAAAGGAAATGTAAGACACCTTCTTTCCTCTGTTAGTCTACGGGACACCCTTGGGCAAGGTGGAGTACCCTTTTAGCGCCCCCCCCCCTCCCCAACAGGGTGACATGAAGCCATGGAAGCAGTTGGTGTATGGAGTGTGAGAGCAGCCGACAGATTGTTGTTGGTTATGGTCTGCACTCTTCGGTGATAGGCAGATGATCTCATCAGTTGAGACAATGGCTATGGCCACCGGCTAGTACAGTCACTGCCCAGAAGGGAAGCAATGGCAAACTACCGTCTACAAAACTTGCCTTAACAGCCATGATAGAAAAACTGAACAACGCATAAATGCCTTTGAATATAAATGTTATAGATGAGTTCCAAGAATATCTTGGATAAAGAAAAGGACAAATGCATCCATACTTCAAGAGCTGAATATTGAAGAAGGCTGGCTATTAAAGATGATAAAACAAAGAATATTGAAATATTTTGGTCACTTGAAACGTCACAAAAGTTAGGAGAGAACAATAATGGAGGGGTATATGCCTGGGAAAAGAGGAAGGCCAAAGAAAAAATGGGTGCAGAATGTGGCGGATGATCTCTAGATGGGTGTATCGGACGTGGGACATTTTGCTTATGATCAAGAGGTTTTCCGGAAGGTTGTTATGGGAGCGAGGTTCTGCAAATGACATGCTACTGAATAAATGAATGAATGAAATGACTGTTATCAAAGTTAAGTTGATTTTATAAATGAAATGTGACCTGTGGGATATAGTTTGTATGGCACTCTACATTTAGGAAGGTGCAGTAGTACAGTGGCTAGCATGCCTGCCAGTCAGCCAGGGGTCATATGTTCAAACCCCCATCAAAGGTGGTTTTTTTTTTTAAATTGTGGCCCTTGTGATATTGGCCACATCACCCAATGAGTGCCGACTGGTCTGTAAAACATGTAAAATAAGGAAATCATTCTTAAAACCAAGAACCAACCAAGAACAAAGTCATAATCAAGTAGCAGTCCGTAACACTTATACAAGAGACAAGATTACAGACAGACAATTTATTTCAGGCAAATGAAGAAGAAGGTAACCAAGCAGATTGTCTTGTGAGTAGAATTCGCCACATGGTTTACAATTTTCATTTGTTTGTATATTATTTGCTAGTAACAGTCATTGAAGTTTCACTAAAGTGGAATTCAAATTGTCGCCATACAGAGGATTTTTAAATGATTCTGTAAATCTGGTCCTATATCAAGAAATGAAACACGTCGCACTTAAGAGCACTACATTAGCTTAGAGAAATCTTAGTTTGATGACATGGGCACAGTTGAAGAATGGTCAAAATGGAAATCTGTGAAGAGCAACTGTTGCAGTCTTATGTTCCATGACGAATAGACGGTACACATAATGTTTGTATGAATTATTTTGTTTCTCATCACTCTTTACAAAGAAATTTCTTATATTTTTCAGGAGCTTCAAACTGTACACCAAAATTCAAAAGCTTGTTACGACAGAGAAAGCCGTGTATCTGGTAAGAGTAAAATGTAACAGGAAAAAAAGTTAAGGTAAAGAGCCCTTGTCCACCCCGTGACGGGTATTGGGTATACAGCAGTAGCCTCATATTCTCATATTTGTATAGACCAATCGCCACTCAGTGGGTCATGTGGTCATATAGTGGTAGCCACATATTTGTATAGACCCACTCAGTGGGTCATGTGGTCATATTGTGGTATCCACATATTTGTATAGACCAATCACCACTCAGCGGGTGATATTGTGGTAGCCATATATTTGTATAGACCAATCGCCACTCAGTGGGTCATGTGGTCATATAGTGGTAGCCACATATTTGTATAGACCAATCGCCACTCAGTGGGTCATGTGGTCATATAGTGGTAGCCACATATTTGTATAGACCAATCCCCACTCAGCGGGTCATGTGGTCATATTGTGGTAGCCACATATTTGTATATACCCACTCAGCGGGTCATGTGGTCATATAGTGGTAGCCACATGTTTGTATAGACCAATCGCCATTCAGTGGGTCATGTGGTCATATAGTGATAGCCACATATTTGTAAAGACCAACTCAGCGGGTCATGTGGTCATATAGTGGTAGCCTCATATTTGTATAGACCCACTCAGTGGGTCATGTTGTCATATAGTGGTAGCCACATATTTGTATAGACCAATCCCCACTCAGCGGGTTATGTGGTCATATTGTGGTAGCCACATATTTGTATAGACCCACTCAGCGGGTCATGTGGTCATATAGTGGTAGCCACATGTTTGTATAGACCAATCGCCATTCAGTGGGTCATGTGGTCATATAGTGATAGCCACATATTTGTAAAGACCAACTCAGCGGGTCATGTGGTCATATAGTGGTAGCCTCATATTTGTATAGACCCACTCAGCGGGTCATGTGGTCATGTAGTGGTAGCCTCATATTTGTATAGACCCACTCAGTGGGTCATGAGGTCATATTGTGGTAGCCACATATTTGTATAGACCAATCGCCACTCAGTGGGTCATGTGGTCATATAGTGGTAGTCTCATATTTGTATAGACCAATCGCCACTCAGTGGGTCATATTGTGGTAGCCACATATTTGTATAGACCCACTCAGTGGGTCATGTGGTCATATTGTGGTAGCCACATATTTGTATAGACCAATCACCACTCAGTGGGTCATGTGGTCATTATCACGCCGGCCATCTTTACTTCCCAGAGCATTTTCTGGTACTTAATTTAGGCTGGGGGAACTGGCGAGCCCAGGTCAGTTTTCCCAAACTCCCCACTTCAATGGAGAAACGAAGAATATAATGTCAGCACGCTAGAATAGGTTTACGAAATCACACCTCATTATCAGTGGTTTACTTCTGCACTTCACCTTCTATTGGAGCATCGGCCATCATCGACTCACACGTATCCATCCTTTCTTTTGCTTCCTCCTGCAACTTGCTCCGTGTCATCCCCATCTGTAATTCTCTTCTCTACGTGATTTTTAAGCCTCCCTCTATTTCATTTGCCCTGTGAGTTCCAGTTGAAAGGCCTTTCTATTGATACCATTATCAGGTTTTCTCACTGTCTGTCTATCCAGCACAGCGTCCTCACCTCACCTCTTGATTCTCTGGAGTCTGTCTAATTCTCTCCCTAAATTCTACATCAGTGATTGCATTGTACCATTTCAGTCCTATTCATTTCAGGCTCTTGTTAATGAATGTTTGTTGTTTATTAGTAAATGTTTTTGTTTTTTTCATGTTTCTGATCCAGATATCAGTACCAATTTAACATTACAGTTAAATATTATACATGTAATACTAGTCTTAATTTTTTTTGACTTCACAAGTTTTCAGAGAGTTTCTCTTCCCTTTTGTATTTTAAAATCTAACATCTGTGTCTGTTCCCACATCTGTATCTACATTGCTACCTAAATAGTTGCTTGATTCCACCTCTTGAAGTGAGGTTTCATCAAGGGAGATCGGGTTATATCATTTGATTGGTTTATTATGAATTTTCTGTGTATTTTCTTTATTAATTTTTAGAACGTGTTTTTGTAATCTCCTATCACGTGTGTTCAGTTTATCTTGCATTTGATTTTGTGTGTGCTGGAGGGCAACATTTTAGTTTATGCAGAGTTAACAATTTTCTCACCGAAAAATACAGTTGAACACAACTGAAGGCCTTACAGTAGTCCATGAAATAAGTATGAAGACCTGCCTTGTAATCTCTGCATTTCTCAAAGATGGTTCACATATTGACGGGAGTGTCCATGACATAGTGGTTACACTGCCTGCTTCACACTGCAAAGGTTGTGGGTTCAATTCCAGGCTACGTCATTCTTTTCATAAGTGGAATTTTCTCAGACTCCTGGGGGTCGTTGCTGCAGCTACAGAGTTCGGGCTTTGTGTGCCGCTTTCAGTAGACCATCCTGCCATATGTATAAAAACTGGTGCATTGAAAAGTCGATCCTTTTAAACCCTTTTTTTAAATTTCATATTGGAAATATAATTCAACATGTGCTGAATCTATTTTATGTGGATAATGAATCTATTTTATGTGGGTACAAGGTACATTCATGCAATACCAACAGTTTTAAGCACAGTTTAATGTATAATAACTGGCTGTGCTCCACAGTTGACCAGTAGTGTGATCAGGGAGTATGCAGCCGACAATGTCAAATATCTGGAACTGAGATCTACACCTAAGGAGATACCGGAGACAGGAATGAGCCGTGAGTTGTATTTACGTACAATGATACGAGCTGTACGAGATTGTGAACATGAAGGTCTAGACATAATTGTAAGGCTGCTGGTATCAATTGACCGCAGACAAGGGGTCAGGGTCGCAGAAATGGCGGTTGACCTGGCTGAGAAGTTGTTGCATGAGACTAATGGACTTGTACTGGGGATTGATTTTAGTGGAGACCCAAAGGTTAGGACATTTGAATTTACTTGTAAAAAATACATACTTTTCTTCCCTAACAAATTGCTTTCCTTTCTTCTTTTTATTCTTCCTCTTCATCTTTTTCTTCCTCTTCTTCTTTCATTAACTTGAAATTTGTCTGTATCTGCAATGTTGAATTGCTTTCTGGTCTTAAGCAGTTGCATAAGTTTTATCATCATCATGTGCCATGCCAGTAAGCATGGGTGCTCCTGGTTTGCTGTCTCATTTGATCACTGCAGTTTCAGATAAGGTTTTTGTTCTTGTCCTACTTATGCCATGTTTGCCAAGTAATCCAGATGTTTATCTCTTTGACTTCCCTTACTCTATTTCCCATTAAGTTAACCATTTGTAATGAAGTTGTGAAGTCTATTTCTCCTCACAACATGCTCCAAAAATCTTGACCAGCTATGTCTAATTTATGATTTCTCTAATAAATTTATTGGTTTTATCTATTTCTTGAATGATTGCCTCATTTAATTTTCTATCTATCCATGATATTTATTTATTTGGTTGTTTCAGGATTTAAGGTTTGAAGATTGAGCACAACTCACTGCTGGCAATACTGTTTGTATTCTGTTATGAACCTTGGACCTTATCCACGTCAGATTGGAAGCACTAGACTATTGATATTCTTTGCATTTTCCTCAGAAACCACATGTCCACCACCATGAGATGTTTCTCAGCTTGCCTGCTTATTGTCCTTGTTTCACAATACAGCAATATAGTTATGTATAACACTTTTTCTCACTGCAACTGACAGCTTTTTATTGGTGCATTTTCTATCTCGCAAAAGGCTACCTAACATAGCAATTCCCGTTCTAATCTCTATAAGGCACCTTCCATCAGATGTTCCAAGATGGTTGTACCGATTCACCTGTTTAAGAAGTTCTAATTTGCATGGATGCTACACAGTTGTATTTCTGTCTTCTTGAAGATGACCATATTTTATTTTCTGACAATTCTAATCCTAATTGCTCACTGTGTACAATAACAGCATCTTCAGAATGCTGCTGATCCTGTTTACTGTCTGCAATGATTGCTGTATCATGTGCATATCTTTTTTAAAAATGTTACATCTTCCAGTGGTGATTCCTCTTGTGTATTTTAAATTTCTAATTTCTTATTATATTTTCACTGTATAAAAACAAATATCTGGAGATATTACACATCCCTGTTGCACACCTCTTGTCACCGTCTGGTAGTGACCTGCTTCATTATACATTTGTATGGCATCATGTTGTTTTCCATTTATGGTCTTTACAAGTCTCAGATTTTCCCTGTCATTTTGGAACAAGCATTTTTATCATGTTGACATGTTCAGCACAAGAGATACAGCCTTGCTGGGGTTAAGCCTAGATTAGAGTTTCCACCATGGGGTTTAGGCATTTTATTGTCAGGAGACGCCAACTCATTGCCCACAATGGAATTTCACATTATTCAAATTTGTAGACAACAAAACTAATCCATGTGGATAAGGTTTAAACCGGATATTGACAGCCCTGCAAATATCAGCGTCAGGTCAATCTTGAATGGAAACAACAACAGTGTACAGATTTTATAGCTAGAATTATGTTGCCGGGAAGGTTAACCCGGTCAACAAATGCCCACAGAAGTTGGATGTGTCGGCCTAACGGCGCAAGAACGCAGCTCTGCTGTAAACAGGCACAATGCAATCACGTCTGGAGAAAAAAAACTCAGAGTGAACGAAGAAGAAGAAGAAGAATTATGTTGTTGCCTACACCAGACTGACTGGTTCCATGGTGAAGGAGTTACTCACAATCCGCATACCTGCGTTCAAAACACATCTGTGGTTGATTTAGCAGTAGACCGCCTTACGTTGGTTTTTATGAAATGGTATGGGTGCTAGTCGTTCAGAAAGCAATGGCAAATTACTGAATGTAAAACTTGCCTAGGAATCCCGAACAGCCAAAAAATGCTGGGGTTGACTGCTATGTCCTGTAAAGGATATGCAACTAACTACACCAGACACAGGTGGGCGATGCTACAGACATTTAAGATTTTATAACAAGAATTATGCTGTCTAATTGTTTCTTACATTTGTCACAGGTGGGGGATGCAGCGGACTACATTCCAGTTTTTCTTGATGCTGGTCGACGAGGGCTGAAACTTGGCCTGCATCTGGCAGAGGTGGGTCTTTGTAGGTAAATCACTGACTTCTACTTTTTTTTGGGTTAGTGTCACTGTGACTTAGAGAGAACAGCAATGGAACGCTTGGTTCCTGGAAGAAAGAACAGCAATGGAAGGCCTGGTTCCTGGAAGAAAGAACAGCAATGGAAGCCATGGTTCCTGGAAGAAAGAACAGCAATGGAACGCATGGTTCCTGGAAGAAAGAACAGCAATGGAAGCATGGTTCCTGGAAGAAAGAACAGCACTGGAAGGCATGGTTCCTGTAAGAAAGAACAGCAATGGAAGGCGTGGTTCCTGGAAGAAAGAACAGCAATGGAAGGCCTGGTTCCTGGAAGAAAAAAGCAATGGAAGGCATGGTTCCTGGAAGAAAGAACAGCAATGGAAGGCATGGTTCCTGGAAGAAAGAACAGCAATGGAAGCCATGGTTCCTGGAAGAAAGAACAGCAATGGAAGGCATGGTTCCTGGAAGAAAGAACAGCAATGGAAGCATGGTTCCTGGAAGAAAGAAGAGCAATGGAAGGCATGGTTCCTGGAAGAAAGAACAGCAATGGAAGGCATGGTTCCTGGAAGAAAGAACAGCAATGGAAGCATGGTTCCTGGAAGAAAGAACAGCAATGGAAGGCATGGTTCCTGGAAGAAAGAACAGCAATGGAAGCATGGTTCCTGGAAGAAAGAACAGCAATGGAAGGCATGGTTCCTGGAAGAAAGAACAGCAATGGAAGGCGTGGTTCCTGGAAGAAAGAACAGCAATGGAAGGCCTGGTTCCTGGAAGAAAAAAGCAATGAAAGGCAAGGTTCCTGGAAGAAAGAACAGCAATGGAAGGCATGGTTCCTGGAAGAAAGAACAGCAATGGAAGGCATGGTTCCTGGAAGAAAGAACAGCAATGGAAGCCATGGTTACTGGAAGAAAGAACAGCAATGGAAGGCATGGTTCCTGAAAGACAAGGCAGGAGTTGACCAATGTGATGCTGGACACATGACACAGGACACAGGACATTGAAGACACCAACAGCATGAACATGGCAGAGGAATGGTGAAGGATGGAGAATTGTTCTGGCTAGTTGTGATGAGAGATTCTCAAAAGGTATTGGTACAAGATGATGTTTCATCTTGTTTACACATCTCTTTTCCTTCCAGGCTCTTCCTAATTTGTCCATTCACGTTCCATGATTCACTGCCATGCAGCAAAACTGGTTCTATATAACATTTCAGCACTCTCTTTCTTGCAGTCAGTGATAGTGACATATTGCATAAAATCCTTTTTCATTTTTTTAAAATGCACATGCTTTTGCTTGACAAATTCTGTTCTTAATCCCTGTCACACATCTTTCATCTGATGTTATGATTGCCCATGGGTATTTACATTTATCAACTTTGTTAAGCATTTGAGGAGCGGCTGGCCGAGTGGCTATAATGCTGGACTCTTATTCGGGAGACCCGGGTTCGATCCCTCATTAAGGTAAGGTGTGGGATTTTTTTCTATCGGGGGGCAAAAAGAAAATCCTAACCTGCACAGTTCGCGGCGACTGCACTAGCCAGGTGGCCTTAATTCCTCAGGCTCAAAGACCCCTCTGCCATACATCGCAAGATACTATGTTGGCAGTAAATGACAGTTTTGACAGTTAAGCATTTTCCCTTCTATTGTTATATCATATTTTGGCTTTATCTTTTTCTTTGATATAACCATTGTTTCTGATTTCTTGATATCCAAGGAAAGTCCTTTGTCTGCACTCTCTGTTACTGCAGTGTCTAACAATAGTAGATTCTTTAAAAGACACGTAAGCAGGCAACATTACAAACTGGAAAGGAAATGTAAGGACACAAATTAAAACATAAGTTGATCCAAGACTCATGGAAGAAGACGAACCATGAAAGTCCATGCTTGGCCGCATGGCACATGATGATGATGATGATGAGATAAAACACAAGAATACAATGACGAAGTGTTTAGAAATTAGCCATTATTCTATCATCATGATGATGATGATTAGATAAAACACAATAATACCAATGACGAAGTGTTTAGAAATTAGCTATTATTCTACCAGTGTCATTGTGGGATATTGATGTGTTTGGAATGAGATATTCTATGATGTAAGCATCACATCAACTTTGTTTTTGTACAAAAGGTAGCAAGTAAGTCAAGGACCTCTTTGCACACTCTGATGCCAATTGGGCATATGGTGCTGGCCCCATATTTGTATCGGCCAATCAGCAATTGACGGGTGGTGTAGTTAATATCTCACTGGCCGCCTTGACTTCCCAGTTCATTTCCTGGTAGCCATGTTAGACTGGTTTGACCTGAGAGCCCAGGTCAGTTTAAGAACAAAAATGACCTCTGGGGATTTGAACAGATAACCACTGGACTGGCTGGCCAGCGTGCTAGCCACTGTGCTACCATGGCTTTCCTACAACTTCAGACAAGAAGGTGGAAGTGGCTGAGGCTTTGAGGTGGTTAGCTGGTACTCAGGTTACCCAAGATGTCATTGTGATTCTGAGTCTGTGCTATGTCAGGTTTATAAAAGGACAGATATGGTATGAGTGGGAACAGAGCATAAACACTTCTCTCTCGCTTTCTTACGAGGGCTCACATGGATAGCTATACAGTCAGTGTCAAGCTGGAGAGCATGCAAATTTGTTAGAACACTCAATTGATTACCCCAGGAGGCAGTGATATCTGTTATGTTAACAATAAAGTTTGAAACTGCAGCAAGTGATCATTCCCTTACATTCCAGCTGCCCAATTTTGAGGAGACCACACGAGTGCTGAAAGCATGCTGTGATCACTGTGTTGTCCGCATTGGCCATGGTACTTACTTACATCGATATGATCAGACTGCTGGTCATTGTGAAATGGAAGAATTGGTGGTACAGAAGAGAATTCCTATTGGTAAATTCTTCATTGTTTTATTCGTTTGGTTTTATATATTTCTGAGGGTGGCTGTATGTGTTACGCAGTTAGATTGTAAGCCAGATGACTCTCGGATATATAATTGTAGAAGTAAGGAATCTCCTTCCCTCAGCTATGTATGTATGATTGAATATATATGAGAGTGAGAGAGAGAGAGAAAGAGTATGAATGAGTTTATGATTTAGTGTTTGTGAGTAGGTATATGTGTGTATATGTAAGGAAGTGTGTGTGGTGTGACTGTTGATGAACGACTGAGTATTTGTGTATTTGCATGTGTGAAAGTGCGTTTATGCATGTATGAATGAGGATATATGTATGTAAGTATATATGGATGGATGGAGAGAGGGACAGACGGACTGACTTTTATTTGTGATTGTCAGTGAGTATATGTGTATGCGAGGGAGTTTGTATTTGTGTGTTATTTAGTGGGTGCATAACTGAGAGTTTGTGTAAATGATGTAAGTACGAGGGTAAGTTAATAAGTAAGTCACAAATGGCTGTAGAAAAATAACTAATGTTCCTTTATTTCTCAACATAATTTCCACCAACCATCCATCCATCCATCTTGTGCCTTGCCAATAAGCGTGGGCGGTCATGTTCTGCCATCTCACTCGATCACCAGAGTCATGGATCAGTTCTGTGTTCCTGTCTTGATCAAATTTCCACCAACATTGATGCACTTATCCCATCGTTTTATCAGTCCTCCCAAACCGGCTGCATAGAATTGCGTGCTCTGTTTTTTAAACCACGTTTTCACTTCACATTCAACTTCGGCGTTATTCGCGAAATGTCTTCCACCAAGGTGAGTTTTCAATGTTTATGCTGACAAATGTTTATCCCATAAAGCAGTACACAGCTGGGTAGAAAAAGTTACGAGGGCGAGTCAATAAGTAAGTCACACAGTTCTGTGGGATGGCAGGTAAATGAATACAAAGCACACAGTTCTATGCAGCTAGTTTGGGAGGACTGATGAAACGATGGGATAAGTGCATCAATGTTGGTGGAAATTATGTTGAGAAATATAGGGACCATGTATGTATAAAAATAAACTGGTTTCAAGTTGTTATCATATTTAGTTATTTTTCTACAACCAGTTGTGACTTACTTATTAACTTCCCCTCGTATGTAAGCAGGTATGTATGTATGTGTTTATACATGTGTGTGACATATGCCTGCCTGCCTGTCTCATAACATGGCAATTTGTATTGTTTATGTTTACAACATTCATTTGTCAATGTTTGTTTTCCTATGTGAATGTAACATGCGCAATAGATAATTGATGAATGAAAGATGAGTAATTGGATGGACCGAATGTAAGACGGGCATTGTGACCCTTTGAAAATAAAGTTTGTTCGTTCGTTAGCTCAAAGGAAACCCTTAGACAAAATGGAATACCTGCTTTTTCTTCTAGTTTAGTTTAGTCGACGGATCAACATCACAGCACACATGTGTAACCCATAAGTACTCCATTCTACTACTAACTCAAGCCTGAGTCTGGAGATTCTCAGCTCAGTGCATGAACTCCGTAGCACCGGCGAGGATCCTGAAATACTTTGGGTAGATTTTTAACTCAAAATTTTGCCCGGGCAGCGCCATTAGGTTACTCTTTTTCGATGTCCAACTGCCAAGGGATTTTTTTACGTGCTCAACAATACACACGGGCGTCGGATCTCACTATCCAGAGACCAGGGGCATTTTTATTACTAGAAGTCCATGTGAAAAAAATCTCAGTCCTCACCGGGGCATGAACCCGGGACCTCCAGCACTCGAGGCAGACACCATACCTTGAGACCATGCAGCCCCCTAACTATGTTATCCTGTAAAGCAGATAAACAGTCTTGACTGCTGATTGAAGAAAACTTCAGCAACTAACATATTTGTTTTTCTTTCAGTGATCTATGGCTACTGTATTTGTAATGTATGTTATTCTGTCTGTGGTTCTTGAGTGCTGATTGAAGAAACATTCAGTAACTAACATACACAAACACAGAAACTACAAACAATATATTGCAAGATTTATTGTCTGGCATATTTCAGTGTGGATCATTTGCTATCCCCGTGGTACACGTACTACAACTTTTAGTGCACTGGACTGATTTTTTGCGTGTGGATTAGCTTTCCCTATTACCAGTGTCCCTCGCCTTCAGGTGAACCCAATCTAACTTCTGAGGTACTTGTAATGCACATTCCCAAGTCAAGGATGAGAAGTCAATATTTTAATCTAGCTGACTGGTGTATGGGTTGAACCCGCTACCTCAGCACACCGGAAGTTTAAGAGCAAGTGTTCTTATGCGTTTTGCCATGTTGACCAACACTTGGAGCAAATAAGGGAACGGAAGAAAGAAAGAAATGAACTGATATATTCTGTGTGAGAATGTAAATATTCAAGAAGTGAACACATGCCCACAGTTCATATCTTGTCTTATAATTTCATTTGGTCAAACAGAAGCATGTTTGACGTCAAATCTCCGCACAAAGACTGTTGAAAATCTGGAACAGCACCACTTCAAATACTGGCGGGACAAAGATCATCCTATTGTCTTGTGTGTAAGTGAAATATAAAAGGCTCCTTGCTTACAACTGGAGATACAGACTGATCTAGACAGCCGCAGTGTGTTTGTCTTAGTAATGTGATTTGTTTGTATGACATTGACTGTGTCATTCTGACATCATTGATTCATAAAATCATCATCCTTATAATAATTGTGAGGTTTCCAAAAGATGTCTTGACTTATTGAATGACTGCTTAAACTGCCTTAAACTAAATGCAGAAAGATTTGTCACAGAGTTATTTGAACAGTTTTTGCTGTGATTTTGATCAAATCTCTCTCTCTCTCTCTCTCTCTCTTTTTGTTTCTCTCACTCGCTCTCTCTTTGTCTCTCTCTCTCTCTCTCTCTGTCTCTATCTTTATCTTGATTGTGTTTCTTTCTCTCTCCTCTCTCTGTCTTTGTCTGTCTGGTCTGGTCTGTCTGTCTGTCTGTCTCTCTCTCTCTCTCTGTATTTGACGTTGTTAACTGTTACTATCAGGTTATGATGTGACAATAACATCTGAAAATTAATTGCTAATTTTATTTGCCAAAAGAAACACAAATTTCAGTATGCTAGTATGTAAAAATGAAACCAGTCAATAGTGTTAACATATCTAGTCTACACAGTGACATCCAATGAAAGGTGTTAATTTTAGTCTGCACAGTGACATCCAATGAAAGGTGTGAATTTTAGTCTGCACAGTGACATCCAATGAAAGGTGTTAATTTTAGTCTGCACAGTGACATCCAATGAAAGGTGTGAATTTTAGTCTGCACAGTGACATCCAATGAAAGGTGTGAATTTTAGTCTGCACAGTGACATCCAATGAAAGGTGTTAATTTTAGTCTGCACAGTGACATCCAATGAAAGGTGTGAATTTTAGTCTGCACAGTGACATCCAATGAAAGGTGTTAAAATATCTAATCTGCACAGTGAATCCAATGGAAGGCGTAACGCAGAGATCAAGAAAGGCATCACTGTATCCATAGATTTATAAAATGATGATAACATCATGAAAAACAAATATGACAGGCACATAATTCTGCTGACTGGAGAGTTGTATGTGGCCTCTCCTCTTTTTGGATGTGAATGCTGGGCAATGGGCAATAAAATTATGAGAAAACTGGAGGAACAAAGATATGGTTTATGAGAAGAATGTTGAATATTTCATGGACAGAGAAAAAACCAAATGCTGAGGTATTGTAAGATCACTTATCAAAGCCTTAAGGATAAGGCAAATGTAAATTCATGGTGTAAATCAATAGATGTGCCACATATATTGAAAGGCAGAAGATAAATGATTTGGTTATTTCGTTAGAATGCAACACCATCAAGTACCAGCACTAGTGCTACATCAAAGAAGATCTGATACAACAAAAGGACATCCGAGAAGAAAATGGATTGACGACATCAAGGACATTGTACAATCACATGGAATGACACTGTCCAGTGCCACCCATTGGGTGTTAGAAAGTCAACTATTTCTCCCCATCATGCTTGACAACAAAAATGGAATGAACAAATTAAGAAGAGCTTGAAAGCAGTGAAGATGTGGATTCTGAGATGAATGTTGCGAATTCCTTGAACTGCCAGAACAAATAACAATGATTGCCTGGAAGAGGCTGATGAAAGTAGAAAATTACACATCGCTGTAAGAAAAACTGTTCTTTGGTCATATCATGAGAAGAGAGGCAATGGAGAACGTTGTGATGACTGGAGATATCAGCTGTAGAAGAGGCAGACCCAGAGAAATGAAGCTTGATGGTTTAAGAGGATGGAGCAATGTCATCATTGGAACTGATCCATAAGTGAGTTCTGGGGAGAGACATAAATACCTCCACCACATTGTAAGGCACATGATGCTGATGATCAACAATCAGCATTCCTCTGCTCTCAGTGTCACAGGCATTTCTGACCTTAGGTCTAATCAGCCATCTCCAAGCTCACTCAAGGTCTGACAGAGACAGTATGATCCTCTGTGGCAATTATAGACAAATACTTAAAAATATATACATATCAGTCTGTCATATGTAACCTCCAGTAGTACAATATAATGTTAATCTGTAATAAAGTATGCTTTTGCATGTCAGTTTGTCATATGATAATTCTGTTAGTATATCATGATGTTCACCTGTCATAAAATTTATGTTTTATATTTATATCTTTGCTGAATATTTGACACAGACGGACGGCAAGGGAGTCTATGCTACCTCACTGACTGAAGAGTACTTCAAGGCAGCAAAAACATTCAGCCTGACCAAGGACAGACTGAAAGAGTATGTGTTGTCAACTATTGATCACATATTTGCAAGTGAAGAAATTAAACAAATTCTCAGAGAGCGATTCAGTCTGTTCCAAGTTGAACCTCAGACATCAACTAAATAGTATTTTAATGCATGCTGTGTATGATGGCTTCTCACAAGCAGGGGATAAACAGGTGTATGATAGCTTCCCATAGACGGGGGATAAACAGGTGTGTGGTTGTTTCACATCGGGAGTTTATGAACGCGTATAATGGCTTCCTATGGGCAGGGGATAAACAGGTGCATGATTGTGTCCCATAGACGGGATAAACAGATGTGTGGTTGTTTCCCATAAGCAGTGAATAAACAGATGTATGATATCTTCCCATAGGCAGTGGATAAACAGGTGTATGGTTGTTTCCCAAAGGCAGTGGATAAACAGGTGTATGGTTTCCCAAAGGCAGTGGATAAACAGGTGTGTAAATTGTTTCCCATAGGCAGGGGATAAACAGGTGTATGATTGTTTCACATAGGCAGGTGATAAACAGGTGCATGATTGTTTCACATCGGGAGTTGATGAACACGTTTGATAGCTTCCCACGGGCATTGGATAAATGGTAAATACAGGAGATATCAAGTCATCTTTTGGACAGTTGGTGGCACTTGAAGTAAAGCCAGAGACAGCTGGAATATAGAATCAACTGTGGCACTGTGCAGGATAAATGGAGCAGCCAGAACAGGCCGATTGTTTCGTTGGTGAATTCACTGGAAAAATGAGTTGTAACTCTATATAGTCTTATGTATTGGCATTGAAGTTAGGTGAGCTATCAGAAGGGCTTACATCTATTGGAAGGATATTGGTGTAGAGACTTCCCTTCCGACCCAGTATCGAAGTATCATTTCCAAGGGGACTGTTGCAGAGTTGTCCTTCCCCTCCCCAAATTCAGAAATCAGCAGGGTGTGGAAGCACAGTAGTGGAACTTCACATCTGAGGAGAGGCATGTTAGGGTGTAACCTGGTCATGATTCAACCAAGCAGGGATTAAGTCTAGAATGGTGATGTTTTATCCACAGGTTTGAGTGGTTTCAATGTCAAAGACTCCAGGTCACGGGAGTCTCTGTGGCGAAGTGGTCAAGCTGCCTGACTCGGGCTCTAAAGGTTGTGGGTTCTATTCCAGGCCACACCTTTCGGTTAACGAGTGCATTTTTTGGAGACTCCTGGGGGTCTCGCTAGAGCTACGGGGTTCATGCTTTGTGCGACGCTTTCGGCAGTTCGCTGTGGAAAGAGACTGAGCCATATGGGATAAAAACCCGGTGCAATGAAGTTGATCCTGTCAAACTTTTAAGCATCTTTTTTTTTTTTAAGACTCCAGGTCAATGCCTAGAATGACACAGGTAAATAAAATTCAAAGTGTTGTGGGAACAACTGGCACACACTCTTTCTCCAACTGCTAACCAAGACAGCATCTGTGGTGTGTGCCCTGGTGAAGGCAGTACTCTGTACTTGTTATCAATTATCAGTATTAATAATCAATAGCCAAGTACTAGTTATCAGTAATCAACATTAATAATGGTCTCTTCATATCAGCACAAGAGAAACCAATTGAGCAATAAAATAACACACAATGTTTCTGGTCTGTTTATTTTTTTTCTTTTTTTATTAGTCTCAGAAATAGTTACTCTGAACATAAACAGTTCTTAATAAGCTATCATTAAGTGCCTGACAGTGCTACAGGCAATTGTTTCTGTCTGTAAACTTGTGTGTATTGGTGAGATTGTCTTATTATTTGCTTTTTATCTGTTCTCACTAATTACCCCATGTTGTAGCACAATTCAGGAATGCTTTTCTTTCATTCGCTCGCTTTGAACATGAGTGCAGTCCACACTGGACTGATTTATGTGTGTGGATCAGCTTTCCATATTAAAGTGTCACGACTCCCACCATCAGATGAACCCACGCCAACTTCTGAGGTACTTGTATGGCCCCAAGGCAAGGACAAGATGTCACACTTAAGTCCAACTGTAGAGAGCAAATCCCCAACCTGCCACCAGTGCACTGGAAGTGTAAGAGTAATGCTCTTAACCTTTCGGCCATGCAACTCCCTTCAGACATGTTCAACCACAACGACATAGACCAAATGTTCATGAACATTTCAAGGCATTTTCTATTCCCTTCCTCAGGTAACACACTACTTCTGGATAATCTGCAGCTGATGGAGTAGGGAACCAAGTATGGAACTGTTGGAGTGGGGAATCGACTATGGAACTGTTGGAGTGGGGAATCGACTATGGAACTATTGGAGTGGGAAATCGACTATGGAACTGTTGAAGTGGGGAATCGACTATGGAACTGTTGGTATGTGGAATCTACCATGGAACTGTTGGAGTGGGAAATCTGCTATGGAACTGTTGGTGTGGGGAATTGATTATGGAAATGTTGGAGTGAGGAATGGAGTATGGAACTGTTGGTGTGGGGAATCTACCATATAACTGTTGGACTGGGGAATCTACTATGGAACTGTTGGATGGGAATCTACTATGGAACTGTTGGGAGTGGGGAATCTACTATGAAATTGTTGGAGTGGGGAATTGAGTATGGAACTGTTGGAGTGAGGAATCTACCATGGAACTATTGGAGTGGGGAATCTACCATGGAACTGTTAGAGTGGAGAATTGTCTATTGAACTGTTGGAGTGGGGAATTGACTATGGAAATGGTTGCAGGTGAGGATTATTCTTACATGAACGAACGAACAAACAAACTTTATTTTCAAAGGTTAAGAATTGGGCACGCAGGCTAATCTGCTTAGAAGAAAAACCATCAGCATCTGCATACCTCACTCTCTATTTTTGGGAGAGACCGAGCACTAATGGGCTTGTCATAGTGCAGTGCTGCCCGTTATTCATCATCATCATACCCATACCCACCAGGTATTATGTGGTACCAAGTATGTGGGTCTCACACTATATCCTCAATATGTTTTACTCTTGCGTAAAAAGGTTTCATTTAGTCATACTTTTGATTCCGTTAAAGTCAGGCTGTTTATGCATTCTGAAACAACAGGTGAATTATAGCACACAGGAGTTCACTTACTCAACAGATCAATATAGCACACAAAACTTCACTTACTCAACAGGCAAACTTTCGCACATAAGAGTTCACTTACTCAGCAGGTGAATTTTAGCACACAAGAGTTCACTTACTCAGGATTGTCTGGGTCACTGTCATGCAATGTGTGTTCTTACTATGTTCCTCCTCTTTAAACTCAAATATGTGCATTACCATATTCATATATTTCTTTGCTCGTTTATTTCCTTACATTTCTGAGATATTCATTTATATTAATAGCATAACCATAAAACTGCCAGCTTAACACCACTAGCCCTTGTCTAACACTTCCAGCGACCGTTTCATGTAGGCTTCCATGTCCATCATGTCACCTAAGGCATCCTGCACCATGTCTGTGATGAGATTTGGCCAGATTTTCAGCAGTTCTATTCTCTTTCTTTCATTGAATAAAGCCTCTTTGGTTAGCTCAGTCACGTAATTCTGGGAGAAAGTTTTCTTGTTGAATGTGTCCTGTAATGTAAAAAAAAAAAAAACCATAAAGGTTCAATAATGACTGAAAACTGACGGAAAAATTTTATGGAAAGATTATATCAATCTACAGGGGAAGATTATGGCAAGAGAAGGTCAACCAGAGAGACGAATGGAGACGGATTGTATCTGCAGCAAAGAACCTCAATGGCTCGGAATGCTGAAGAAGAAGAAGAAGATTATATCAATCAGCTAGTCTCAATCTTCAACTGGGGAGTGATTATTTTAAGATACTGACTGAGGCTGTCCCTGGCTTCATCAAATGGCTACCGGAGATATAAGTGGGGAAAGTCACAGCATGTGATGTGGTGTTGACTGTATCAAGCTTGCATGAATTGTTCAGCCACAGGAGATATATAATAGAAAGTTAAGGATCCTTTTGCGTGCTTTAAGGGTACTGGGTGTATGTTGTTAGACCAATCAGCACTTGAGGGGTGATGTGGACAAAATCAAGCCAGTCGCCAACACTTGTCTTATTTCTTAATGTACCTTTCATTTTCTGAAATGCAGCTTTTGTGCTTGCTTTATTCTGTTTTTTATCTCTGTTGTGCATCTTCAATCTAATGTAATTGCCCCTTGGTATTTAAAATTATCCACTTAGTTAAGAATTTTCCCTTCTATTTCCAATTCACATTTGTATCACTTGTTTCTTTGATATCACCATTGTTACTGTTTTCTTGATAGGAGAGTCCTTTCATTGCACTCTCTGTTACTATAATGTGCAACAATTGTAGATCTTTTGCATTTTCTGCCATCACTGCTGTGTCATCTGCATGGCGTAGAATGTTTATATTATAACCTCCAATTAATGCAACTAAATAATTCTTGACTGTATCTAATTCTCTAATCAATCTATAGTTATCATTTGGTTCTTGTAGGACTTGCTTCTTAGTTTTTCTGTCCACCAATGGTATTCTTTGCAGTTTTTCAGAAACCACATTTCCAATGCCATTAAATGTTTCTCCCATATGTATTCAAAATGTTAATTATTTATATACATCTTTCTACACGAAAAAAATCCATATAAATTAGGGCTGCGACCTATTAATTTAAATTTAATAGTTAACTTTTGAAAAATTAATCATTAATTAATCGTAAATTTCAATTAAAGCAAAACAATTACAGTCATATAACTAACATTATAGTCGTATTTGTCAAAAATCTAAATAACACTGGATTGTCTTGTTCATATGTCATCTAATAACCAACTATGCAAACAGACGAGTATGTTGGCAGTATTTGCTTCAAGTGACAAGCGCGTCTTATTAACAATATAACCAGCAGAGCTGAACAATCGTTCACATGGAACTGAGGGAGCCGGTATGCACAGAATGGTCTTGGCAAGGAATGCCAATTTTGGATATCGATGTTCATTAAGTTTCCACCATTGTAAAGGGTCAACCGATTCAGCAACTTTCTTATCCATTTCAGACTCAATTAGCTTAATACTCTCTTCATTTGGTTCACATATAGTTTCATTGTCAATGTCAGTATCATTCGTTGCAGCAGTCTCCATCTGCTCATCATGAACATTAACTGCTATTTGTTGTTCAATACGTGACCAAGTTCGTTCTTTTGCATCTTTTAACAAACACTTCAGGTATTTGTAGCGTGGATCAAGTGCTGTTGCAATCTGAAGTATTTAAATACTTGTCATATTAGCTACACGTTCACTGAAGTCATTAATAGATGCTGCCTTAAATTTAGCTATGTAGCCCGGATCATCATCGTGTACAGTCATATGCTTTGTCAATGATGATAGCAATGGCAATACACAGCTACATGAAACAAAATCTTGACTGCCAAGCAGGACCGTGGTCTGACAATAAGTCCAAAACTTTGACATATTTTGAAATCTTCTCCCAATCTGAATCTGACAGTTTTGAACCTTTGTATTGCTTCTTTTCATCTGACATGTAGACAGTTAATGCTTCTCTGACCTGTAGAAGACTCTGTAGCATAATAAACATACTGTTTCATCTTGTTGGTACATCTTGCTGCAGCTTACACAATGGTGACTCAGTACAATTTTGCAACTCGGTTGTGTTTGCAGCACTGTTTTCGACATCAGGTTCATTTGTATAAGTGATGGGAGAAAAGTTTTTGATTAATCGTTTAAAAAAATGTAATCGTTAAAAGAAATTAACGATTAATCGATTAATTAATTGTTAACTTCCGCAGCCCTAATATAAATTAATTCTATGGATTAGTTTATATACTTCTCACTAAATTATTTAAACCATACAAGTGTTCATTACATTTAAAATCTCACTTTTAACAAATTACAATTTCCCAAGAGGAGCGGCTGGCAGAGTGGATAAAACGCCAGACTCCCATTCGGGAGACCCGGGTTCGATCCCTCGGTAAGGTGTGGGAATTATTTCTGTCGGGGGCGAAAAGAACATTTTAACCTGCATAGTTCGCAGCGACTGCACTAGCCAGGCGGCCTTAATTCCTCAGGCTCAAAGACCCTTCTGCCATACACCGCAAGGTACTATGTTGGCAGTAAATGACAGTTATGACAATTTCCCAAAACAGATAAGGTTACAAATTATTTGAAATAGGACATTATACTGTAAAATGTGAGGTCGTTGCCGAGGGCTTAATGTGTTTGTGCTTAAACTTCCTGTATGCTGACAATTGGGTTGTGGGTTCAATCCACACACTGGTCAGTCAGTTGAACTTACACGTCGACTTCTCATTCAGAAATCATTGGCAAACTACTGAACATAAAATTGTCTGTTAAAGTAACCAGGGTTTGGGGTTTATCGCGATGTCTTACAAAGGACATGCATCTGTAAAATTAAAATACAACGTCCTGAACTATTGCCTGAGAGAGGTTAATGAAAGTAGAAAATTACATACAACTACAAGAAAGAGATGAGCAGGATTCTTTGATCATGTGATGAGAATAGAGGCATTGGAAAACATTGTGACAACTGGAAAGATTAGAGGTAGACCAAGAGAGATGATGCTAGATGAACAGAGACAATGGCATGGAGGAATATCGTCAGCAGAGTCGATCTGGATTACCAGGGATCGACATCTGTGGAAAGACATGAGCACCTATATTAGATGCAAGGCACATGATGATGAAGAAGAAGCTACTCTCATTCACTCATCTGTTTTGATTCTGTCAGCATATAGCCTAGATTAGCTCTCCCAATCAACTCTTATTCACTCACCTGTTTTGATTCTGTCAGCATGTAGCCTAGATTAGCTCTCCCAATCAACTCTCATTCACTCACCTGTTTTGATTCTGTCAGCATGTAGCCTAGATTAGCTCTCCCAATCAACTCTCATTCACTCACTTGTTTTGATTCTGTCAGCATGTAGCCTAGATTAGCTCTCCCAATCAACTCTCATTCACTCACCTGTTTTGATTCTGTCAGCATGTTGCCTAGATTAGCTCTCCCAATCAACTCTCATTCACTCACCTGTTTTGATTCTGTCAGCATGTAGCCTAGATTAGCTCTCCCAATCAACTCTCATTCACTCACTTGTTTTGATTCTGTCAGCATGTAGCCTAGATTAGCTCTCCCAATCCACTCTCATTCACTCACCTGTTTTGATTCTGTCAGCATGTTGCCTAGATTAGCTCTTCCAATCAACTCTCATTCACTCACCTGTTTTGATTCTGTCAGCATGTAGCCTAGATTAGCTCTCCCAATCCACTCCAGCTGAGTTTTGTCTGCTGCAGTTTTCCCCATCTCTCCCTGCTTCTTCCCTTCAACAAAAGCTTGTTTTCTTTTGCCATCACCAGTGAGTGACAGGAGGCGGTACTGGGGCAGCTGAGTATTAGCAACTCGTGAGAGCGGCCCAAATAACTTCTCCGCAATTATAATATCATTAGATGACACCTGAAACAGCCGAAGGTCGATAGTTTACCACCTCTATGCTACAGGGGAAGCAAAGAACAGTAACAACGTACATTTAAATTAAATTGATCTAATTACTTTAGTAGTTTATGTTGTGTGATGTTTGCAGTACGTACCTGACAAGATGCAGGAAAATATGCCAGGCAATAAATCGTGCAATCTTTTGTTTGTGTCTTGGTTATTAAAATGTAAATTTAGTTACATATACTTTACAGGACATCACATTTTTTGGGGGGCCATTTGTGGTGTCTTGGCAACTTTATATTTAGTACTTTGCCATATATACTACATATGTGTATACACATACTTTATGAATACTAGCTTCCAAATCACCCGCAGTTGTTTTGAACATGGTATGCACACACACTGCATTCAAAACCCCTTCACCACAGCGAGTAACAATGTAACCTACCAGGTAATAACAGATGATGGCAGAAGTGAAATAGAAATGTTAGACAAGAGAATAGGAATGGGCTCAAGCATTTTCAACCACATAAAAAACAACAGCTAGAGAGATAAACAACACTTTAAAAATGGGAACTGTCAAAGGTATTTAATCAAATGTGCAGAAACCTAGAATATGAGTAAGCAATTGGATAGTCAAACTGAGGCACTAGAGATGAGGATATATCGAAGAATGGCCGTATTTCATGGAAACATAAACAATCAAATATGGGAATTCTGTACAAAAGATGGGAATGAAAAGAATTTATGAAAAAAATATAAAACAGGACATGTTAAATATTTCGCCACATAAAAAGAAATAACTCTTGTAAAAACTATGCTAGAGGGAAGAGTAGAGGTATATGAGACAGAGCATGTTGAAGCCAGCCATTGATACAACGATGGGATAAGTGCATCAATGTTGGTGGAAATTATGTTGAGAAATAAAGGGACAATGTATGTATAAAAATAAACTGGTTTTAAGTTGTTATCATATGTAGTTATTTTTCTACAGCCATTTGTGACTTACTTATTAACTTACCCTCGTAGAACAAGTACCAGGTCATGCAAGAGTCAGTAGACAAGTTGAGTAAAGGAGACTGTTACAATAAATAGAACAAATGTATCCCAAAGAGATACAAGAGGAAAATACCAGGATGGCTTGGCCACATGGCATGGATGAGACAGGAACACTGAGCTGATCCACGACTCTGGTGATCAAGTGAAATGGTGAGTCATGACCGCCCACGCTTTCCGGCATGGCGCATGATTGATTTATTGATCCCAAAGCAGTTTCCCGCTATGGGTCTGTGACATGGCAGGACTATCCCATGTTGTAGGTTTGAATACACTAAGGTATAGGTGGTCAGTCTTTCCCTCACTTAGCAGGCGATGAAGGCAGACTTTGAACCCTCGTCCGACTGCACACATGACATCAGCACAGCTCCCTATCTTAAACAAGTCTTAAAAGTCGAGAGGATTGACTTCATTGCACCGGGTTTAATCCCATATGGCTCGGTCTCTTTCCGCAAGGCGGCTTGCTGAAAGCGTCGCACAAAGCACAGACTCCGTAGCTCCAGCGATGACCCCCAGGAGTCTCCGAGAAAAATGCATTCGTGAACTGAAAGCCTGGAATCGAACCCACAGCCTTCCTATCAACTAACATGCCCATTCAGACGACTACTGGCAGAAAATTAAAAGCATTTGGAAACCATTACAAAAATATAAGAAAGGGAAATTCTTTTGAATACCGACTGCATGAGAATGCAGTTTGTTCCATGGTTGAAAGTGGAAATGACGACAGTAAATGCTTAACTGACCGACTATGACATGTTTTACGCAGTTAATAAAATGCTATTACTGTACATGCCGATGTTTACAAATTGGAAATTGGAATGTACATCTACAGAATTATCATTCACATTATTTTACTGTCTACTTTTCATTAAGGCTCAAAATAGGCTTGTCAAGAAAAAAATGAACAAAGTACTTTACCTGTAATTGGAAGAGAGGATTAAAGTGCAAAAAAAAGTGTTCACTAACTCAAGAATGTATAGTTTCAAGATCATGAAGTTCCTCCACATCCCAAGTTGTATACAGTTATATAGACATATCCTCCCTTCAAGTCCTTAGCGGGATCTTCTGCCTGGATCATGCAGGGGTCCAAGAGAATGGTCCAGCGTCAAGAGTGCTTTTAGAAGTGGGTTCCATGTGGATTTCATTTGTTAAGATTTTGAAAAAATGAATTTTAAACAGTACCATGACAAGCAGAATAAACTATTAACTAAATGTAGGTAAAATTAACAATCTTATGATAATAAATATAATTCTAATAACATTATTTTCAACATGCAGGACACAACATTTATACCTCCACATCATTGATCTTCTTGAGGGCAAAATGTGCCAGTCTAAACATTGCATACAAGCGCCATAAGGTGAACTTGGTCACTGGATTTCCATCCAGGTCAATAGTCAGGTTGTCAAGTCTGCGTACTAGAGATAATGCATTGATCTGCTGCAGACTGCGAATGTTCGTCGAACAAAAGATCAGCGTCTAAAACAAAACAAAATTAAATGCATTTTGATTTGAAGTCTACTTGCTTTGTATAGAACAGACTTCTGTCCAGATTTTTCAAGTCTTTAAAGTTTCTTTGTTGCTATCAGCCTGTTATTACTGGTTACTGGCTAACAGAAGTGACATCATGGTACTCAGGACACACCCAAAAGTGCTCCGTCTATCTCAGCAGATTTCCAAGTGTTTGGTTGCTAACCACCCCTGTCACAGCCTGGGTGAATCTTCTTTTTCCTCAGTGCCCAGCCTGGAGAAGACATAGGCACATTCTTGGTGCGCTACTGGAACAATCAGCACCACTACACTGACGTCTGCTCAGAGAGAGAGAAGGAGAGAGAGAACATGTGTGTTCCAAGTGCAATAACATCAGTTTAGTTAATCACACTACAAGGTAGAGGATATCAGACTGAATTAATAATCAACTGTTATTCACACATTTTCAAACCCATATCACACACACACTCAAAATATTTCATAAATATTTGTTGAATGTGTTTACCATATATAGTCATACTCCTACTTATGATCGTACGACTGAAAAGAAACAGCGCCTTTGAGAATCATCTCAGGAACTAGCTCAAACCGCTGACAGCACTTAACTTTATGCATACGAATATAGAATTACAAATAAGCTGTAAGTAAAGTGCGGCAGAGTAGTGGCTAGACACATGCCTGCCAACCTGGAGGTCAAGGATTCGATTGGCAGCCAGGTTAATTAATATTTTTCCAGAATGGACCTGGCTTGCCAGGTTGACCAAGAATGTCTGCGGAAGTAAAGGTGGCCAGCGTGATGCTGACCTCATGACCCACTGAGTGTTGATTGGTCGATACAAATCTGGGTCCAACACCATATACCCAATGCACCTTAAGACCTGAAGAGGGTCTTTATTTTTACAGTCAGTCAAATCAAGGACCCTTTCACACAGTCAAGTGAAGGACCCTTTCACACAGTCAAGTGAAGGACCCTTTCACACAGTCAAGTGAAGAACCCTTTCACACAGTCAAGTCAAGGACCCTTTCACACGCCTTATATGCACTGTGTGAATGTTGCTAGACCCAGGTCAGCACTTTCATCAGTATCCCACCGGCCACATACATAAGCAGTAACGTATCCAAATGTTTCTAATTTTTTTCTTAAAATAAATATTACAGGGGAAATGTGATGAAAAAATGCGTAATCCTACATAGCGCATTCGAAACACAACTGCGGGCAATTTGGCAGCAGCCTGCCTTGCGTTGGTATTTCATACAATGGTATGCGTGTCGGTATTTCTGAAAGCAGTGACAAACTACTGAAAGTAAACTTGCCAAGAAATCAAAAACAGCCAAAGAATGTTGGAGTTGACTGAGACTTCCTGTAAAGGATATGCAACTATCTTGACAACTGAAACAATAGATGCTGTAGTATTTTTGTCTGTTGTTTTCTATCTCTGGACCCATGTTACACACCATTAGGTGTGTTGGACATGTGGTGCAAGCCCTATTTTGTAAGAACAAATTGAGGGGTAAAGTAGTCCATGTCACACTGTATGCCCGTACTTCCCTTCCCCGTACTTTCTTGATTTCCATTTTAACTTGGGTTAACTTGGAAGCCCAGGTTAATTTAAACAATTCACCTTGATGTGAATGTGAACCCATGGCTCAAGCGCCAGCAGGCCAGCCTTTGTGCTACCACATCTTCCTGGTTTAATGTGAACAGAGCCTCATGCTTGAAGGTCGTAAGTTCATTTACGGACGCCATTATTTGGTTCATGAGTGCTGGTTCATCCTGGTTTAATGTGAACAGAGCCTCATGCTTGAAGGTCGTAAGTTCATTTACGGACGCCATTATTTGGTACATGAGTGCTGGTTCATCCTGGTTTAATGTGAACAGAGCCTCATGCTTGAAGGTCGTAAGTTCATTTACGGACGCCATTATTTGGTTCATGAGTGCAGTTTTCTCTGAGACTTCTGGAGGTCATCACTGGAGCTACTGAGTTTGTGCGCTGTGCCACGCTTTTGACAGACCACTCTGCAGAAAGAGACTGAGCCATATGGGATATAACCCGGTGCAAAGAGTTCAATCATCTGCCTTTAACTCCCCCCTCCTTTTTTATGAAAAACTTGCAGGTCTGCATGGCCGAATGGGTAAGAACGCTTGTTCTTATCTTTGTCCCTATCCTACTTATAAACTGAAGACTACCTGCATATTGTTTACAGTGACTGATCCTCACACAAAACTCACCTGAGTAGCTGGAAATCTAACTCGAATTTTGGGCAGCTGTCTGACGATGGCATCAAAGTCGATAAATTTAAAAATAATCACAGTGACCACACCCGCTGCCTGGATGCCCCAGTTTCTGTCAAACGCTTCCAGCGACTGCGGCCCATACAAAGAGAGTGTGTCTCCCTCTATCTGCTCCAGCATGTTCAAACTGTCCCCAATAATTGTGGTTCCACTTCTGGAATAAATTAGTCAACAATTTTTTGCCACACAAACAAACAAAAGGATAAAGGACCCAGAATCTATGATATATTAAATGTGCATCAAGGCCCATGCTTTCTGGGCAAACGACCCTGAATAGATCATGTGGTCAGTATTACAGCTTTGTAAGCTGCCTGGGTTCCAAAAGTGAGTTGTCCCCAGAGCCAAGTCTTCTTCTATTGCCTTTTACGGCCCATTAGAGCATAGGTCCTTAGCCAACTCAGGCCCAGCCATTCAATCTTTTGCTATCTCCTGCAACTCCATTGATGTCCTCCCCATTTTATTCATCTCTGCTTCTGATTCTTTCACTGTGTGGTCATTAAAATATGACCCCTAAAGGAGATTTGAATACAGAATGACCAACAGGCAATTGAGTGCACTAACCATAATTTTGTGCCGTTCTTTCTTCCATTAGAGATCAATAAGTGTCAGAATTTGATGTTAGTTGTTCTTAAACAACCATTTAAGAGTTTTGTATTTCCCATGTCCACATGTTTAAAGAGAAATGAGACTTTTATGTGAAAATTCTTCTTCTGTGATCGACGTTTGCTATGCGTGGTGCATAGTTTCCATTGTAGTGCGTAGATGTTCGATTTCTAGTCTCGTGCCACCTTGGCCAACATCTTCAACGGTTGCATGGGGAAATACTAGGCAAAGGGATAGAGGCAGACAGAAACATTTATGAGGGAAGTTCAAACAGCTAAACAATAAACAATAATATCAGCACCATCAAAATATCAGATAACAGTGAGGGTTGCAGAGTCATGATTGCCCACGTCTGCCCCAGACCAGGCACTCGCAGAAAGAAGATTCAGAAAAGCACTTAACTTTACCAAATATTCTACAGACTGCAACAGTCAGTACTCAAATATATTATTAACACACCATATACCAAGCTGTTGAGAGCCATGGTGGTGTAGTGGCTAGCACCCTTGCCTGCTGGCCTGAAGGTCGTGTGTTCAAATCCCCTGTAAGGCAAAGACTTGGGCTCCCAGGTTGTCTCAGCTTAACATAGATGCCAAGAAATGTTCTAGAAAGTAAGCATGGCCAGTGTTAGTGACCTCATCACCAGATCAAGAGCAGATCACTCTAAACATATGGAGCTAGCACCATATACCCAATATGCCTCGTACAGAGAAGAGGTGTCCTTGACTTTTGCATGCCAGGCTGCTGTGGAAGCTCATGCTTCCTAGTATCTCACCCCACCATTGAAACCTGCATGCCCTGTGAGATGTTCCACAGAATATTTGTGGTCTGCAACAAAGACCATTGTCTATACACACTGTGTTATGATTCTTGACAGTGCTGACAAATATTGGAGAAATGTTTGCATAGAAAATACATCTTTCTTTCCAGTATTTACAAAATAAGTTTTATAATATAAATCACAAGTCACTGATGTGGTACTGCCATCCCATGTTATGTTTCTTTAATCATCATACTATCATGTGCTCTGACAACTGGTGCAGGCATTCATGTCCCTCCATAGACCTCGGTCTTTGGTGTTCCGGATCAATTCTGCAGATGATAATCCTCCATGTCACCATCTCATCCATCCAGCATCATTTCTTTTGGTCGGCCTCTTGCTCCTTTTCCCACTAATCTTTCCAGTCATCACAATGTTTCCCAAAGTCTCTCTCTGCATTATACATCCACAGAAAGCTGTTAATCTCTTTCTTTCAGTTATAAATAATGTTCTAGTTTCATCAGCCTCTTCCAGGCAACCATTGTTAGTTACTCTGGCAGTCCAAGGAATTCGCAGCATTCATCTCAGGGACCACATCTCTGTTGCTTCCAAGTTCTTCCTAATTTGTCCACCATGTTCTATGATTCACTGCCATACAGTAAAATAGTTTCTCTATAACATTTCAGTGCTCTATTTCTGACATTCAATGATTTATTGCTTAAGATACTTTTTATTTTCTGAAATGCAGCTTTTGCTTGTCCTATTCTGCTCTTAACCTCTGATATTTTCAATAATGTCAGATTAATTTTAACAACGTACACTGCTGGAGCCAACTTACGTCACACCAGCATCCCCTGCACCCCCACTGTTCCTTTGAAGAAATTTAGCTTCCCGTTTTCTGCTGGCACTTTTCACCCGTTCTCTGTGTCCATCATCTACAGGACTTTCAGTGTCTGTGACTGTACTGTAAGCACTGTCAGGTCTGACTGCACTGTAAGCACTGTCAGGTCGGCTTCTGAGCTCGCTGCTGAGGATGACAAGGACTAGGCACTTACCTTGAGTCAGGAATTTCTAACTATAATTATCTTTATTTCATTAATGAGCTAACCTGTATCTCTGAGTTGTTGTTGCTTGCACGTAGGCCATGTTTTGCTGTAAGTTTGTGTCTTAGACGTTACATTTGTCTGTAGGAATGAATTCAACCTGCTTACAGACAGGATATCATCACTGCTACATGAAACGTAAGGGCACGGTGACATATGTGGCAGTACTGAATGACTAAAGAGATCAAGAATGAACATACTGACTGACTAAACAGATCAAGAATTAACATATTGACTGACTAAAGAGATCAAGAATGAACATACCTACTGACTAAAGAGATCAAGAATGAACATACTGACTGACTAAAGAGATCAAGAATGAACAAACCTACTAACTAAAGAGATCAAGAATGAACACACTTCATTTGAAAAGAGTTAAGAATCAAACTAGCAGAACCATCTTACCTTCTGCTTTTGTTTCAGTTATCATAATATAAACCAGCATTCTGAAATCTGAATGAAGTACTTGTTTACGAAAACAATCTTTTCTCATTGTCTTTTGACATCCGTTTCCCCCATAAAGCTGTCCAAATGTTATAAAATGTTTCAGCTTGTCGTTTCTCATGTGCCACAAATGTTTGCTACCTCTTTCTAATGTTTGTGATAGGTTATCTGTCTGTCTTAGTCTCTTGTCAAAACTCATATTTATTATATTATAACTCAACTTGATCCTCTAAGGTATATTCCGCATATTTTAGTGAAACCACATTTCTGTAGCTTCACGTGATTTTTGTTTGCTTGTTTGCTAATTGTCCAGATTTCACAGCTGTATGTTAAAACTGGTTTAATGTCACATGATATAATTCTGTTTCTGTGGCTAGTACGTTTGCCTACTAAACCGACCATCACATGTTCAAACCACCTTTGAGGTGGGGACTTAAAAATAAAACCTGACTTAGCTCAAGTCAACCCAGCCTTAAATGTGTACCATGAGTTGTTTGGGGAAGCAAAGGTGGCAGCAAAATATCCATGGAGTGCCGATTGGTTTACACACATGAGGCTAGCACCATAGACCTGCTGTGTCTCATGGCATGGACACCGGTCCTTTACTTCATTTACTGACACCTATACCTTGGTATCATGTCATGAAATCAGTCCTTTACTTCATTTACTGACACCTATATCTTGTTATCATGTCATGAAATCAGTCCTTTACTTCATTTACTGACACCTATATCTTGTTATCATGTCATGAAATCAGTCCCTTACTTCATTTACAGACACCTATATCTTGGTATCATGTCATGAAATCAGTCCTTTACTTCACTTACTGACACCTATATCTTGGTATCATGTCATGAAATCATTCCTTTACTTCATTTACTGACACCTATATCTTGGTATCATGTCATGAAATCAGTCCTTTACTTCACTTACTGACACCTCTATCTTGGTATCATGTCATGAAATCATTCCTTTACTTCATTTACTGACACCTATACCTTGGTATCATGTCATGAAATCATTCCTTTACTTAATTTACTGACACCTATACCTTGGTATCATGTCATGAAATCATTCCTTTACTTCATTTACTGACACCTATACCTTGGTATCATGTCATGAAATCATTCCTTTACTTCATTTACTGACACCTATATCTTGGTATCATGTCATGAAATCATTCCTTTACTTCATTTACTGACACCTATATCTTGGTATCATGTCATGAAATCAGTCCTTTACTTCATTTACTGACACCTATATCTTGGTATCATGTCATGAAATCAGTCCGTTACTTCATTTACTGACACCTATACCTTGTTATCATGTCATGAAATCAGTCCTTTACTTCATTTACTGACACCTGTATCTTGGTATCATGTCATGAAATCAGTCCCTTACTTCATTTAATGACACCTATATCTTGGTATCATGTCATGAAATCAGTCCCTTACTTCATTTACTGACACCTATATCTTGGTATCATGTCATGAAATCAGTCCTTTACTTCATTTACTGACACCTATATCTTGGTATCATGTCATGAAATCAGTCCCTTACTTCATTTACTGACACCCATACCTTGGTATCATGTCATGAAATCAGTCCTTTACTTCATTTACTGACACCTATACCTTGGTATCATGTCATGAAATCATTCCTTTACTTCATTTACTGACACCTATACCTTGGTATCATGTCATGAAATCATTCCTTTACTTCATTTACTGACACCCATATCTTAGTATCATGTCATGAAATCAGTCTTTTACTTCACTTACAGACACCCATATCTTAGTATCATGTCATGAAATCAGTCTTTTACTTCACTTACAGACACCCATATCTTAGTATCATGTCATGAAATCAGTCTTTTACTTCACTTACAGACACCCATATCTTAGTATCATGTCATGAAATCAGTCCTTCATTTACTGACACCTATACCTTGGTATCATGTCATGAAATCAGTCTTTTACTTCACTTACAGACACCCATATCTTAGTATCATGTCATGAAATCAGTCTTTTACTTCACTTACTGATACCTATATCTTGGTATCATGTCATGAAATCATTCCTTTACTTCATTTACTGACACCCATATCTTAGTATCATGTCATGAAATCATTCCTTTACTTCACTTACTGATACCCATATCTTAGTATCATGTCATGAAATCATTCCTTTACTTCACTTACTGAAACCCATATCTTAGTATCATGTCATGAAATCATTCCTTTACTTCACTTACTGATACCCATATCTTAGTATCATGTCATGAAATCATTCCTTTACTTCATTTACTGACTCCCATATCTTAGTATCATGTCATGAAATCATTCCTTTACTTCACTTACTGATACCTATATCTTATTATCATGTCATGAAATCAGTCCCTTACTTCATTTACTGACACCCATACCTTGGTATCATGTCATGAAATCAGTCTTTTACTTCACTTACAGACACCCATATCTTAGTATCATGTCATGAAATCAGTCTTTTACTTCATTTACTGACACCCATATCTTGGTATCATGTCATGAAATCAGTCCTTTACTTCATTTACTGACACCCATATCTTGGTATCATGTCATGAAATCAGTCCTTTACTTCATTTACTGACACCCATATCTTGGTATCATGTCATGAAATCAGTCCTTTACTTCATTTACTGACACCCATATCTTAGTATCATGTCATGAAATCAGTCTTTTACTTCATTTACTGACACCCATACCTTGTTATCATGTCATGAAATCAGTCTTTTACTTCATTTACAGACACCTATATCTTGATATCATATCAGTCGCACATTAAAAATCATAACTGTCCTCTCTATTGTTTCATTTCCCCTAGGAGGTCAAACAACCAACTTTGGGAAAGAATGGTACACAGAAATCATGTGTTTTATGCCATGTGCAGATGTCTGTACTCCCATTCCCCACAAACTCACTCACCCACATAATGACAGAAACAGACACCCACATAAAGACAGAAACAGGCACACACATAAAGAAAGAAACAGACAGACAGACACATAAACAGCTACCTACCTTGTGAGGGACTCAAGCTCCAGACTATCCACTTCAGCAGCAAACGGAGACAACAGTTCAGTGTTGGGCACAGAGCCAATGTGGTTGGCATAGAGTTCAGTCATTCCTTGATTCACTTTCAGCAGGCGGCCAGTATGAGACAGGGATCCCTGCATTGTCTCCCATTGACGTCTGGCGTTGCTGATGGCAACACGTCTCTTCTCCTTTCAAACATTGACATAAATTATTGAACTATAGTTTATATTTGCCTGTGCAAAATATAAGGGTTAAATTGGTATGATAGGATGATCAATGTGGAGCTCATTGTCTCCCAATGATGGTGCTCATTGTCTCAAATTGACGTCTGCACTGCTGATGGCGACACATTTCTTCTCCTTTCAAATGTTTACATAAATTATTGAACTCAGTTTATATCTGCCTGGGAATATAGAAGGGCTAAAATGGTATGACTGAATCACAAATATAGAGCTCACTGAGAGAACTAGACAATTACCTGTGAACCAAGAGGTAAAGAAATGATGTTGGCTTGGACATACACTGAGAAAACTTTGAGAAAGGCCTTTGTCTGGAATTGTACTTTGGTACCAGTTGGTGAACAATAGTTTTTTACACCAACCTCACCCCAATTAACGCCAACCTCACCCCAATTAACGCCAACCCTTTTAGGTGAATGACATGAATGCATCCCACTTAAGAGCTAAAACTCAGCCTTCCATAGAATTCACAACCAGCTAACCAAGATATTTATAAATTTGCCAAGAGTTGAAAGCTCAACAAAATGGGGATAGCAACAGCAAAAACAGGCATATAAATGCGACAGTAAACTAGCTGTAAAATATGCCAATCTCCAAAGGATGGGAACCTAAGAAAAACAACTTTATGTCTAAGAAGAGGACGTGATGGCGAAGTTGATAGGTAACTAAGCTGATAAACGAGTACCAGATTTGGAATGTTAGATTCTAACGTTAGGTTGATACTGCTGTGTGGATCAGAGGTGTGGAGATAAGAAAACCTCAGCTGCTGTTGAGCTTCACAAGAGGTCAAGGTAACCCCATGACAGATACTGTCGTAGGGGTTGGAAGTGTCGAAGCTTCACACATACTAGGTCACTACAGAATAAGGTGTAGTGGCCAGCTCCTTTATACAGCATCTTCCCTTCTAAAAAATTTCTGCTAATTATTTAATACCTGTTTAATGAGTACCTATTTTATGAGTACCTGTTTAATGAGTATTTGTTTAGTGATTACCTATTTTATGAGTATCTGTTTAATGAGTACCTATTTTATGAGTATCTGTTTAATGAGTACCTGTTTTATCGCTACCTGTTTACTGAGTACCTGTTTTATGAGTATCTGTTTTATACCTGTTTAGTGAGTAGCTGTTTAATGAATACCTGTTTTATGAGACCTGTTTTATAAGACTGGGTTGATCGTGATCAATGCTGGTAAAAAAAATTAAATCTAATCCTATCATACTGAGGTATAAACCCAGATCCACCATGTCAGTACGCAAACACACTAACCACCAGAGCTCAAAAGTGATGATCATCCAGAACTACATGTTACATTATATTCTTATTATGTGATTGAACAGAAAATATCACTAGGCAGCTCAACAACAGACAGGCACATACAAACCATTCATCCATCATGTGCCACGCCGATCAGCGTGAGCGGTCATGTTCTGCCATCTCACTCGATCACAGAGTCGTGGATCAGCTCAGTGTTCTTGTCTCGACCATGCCATGTGACCAAGACATCCAGGTATTTACTTCTCGGTCTTCCCCTTGATCTCTTCACCAAGTTCTCCAAGTCATTTCTTCTCATAACATGCCCAAAAAATGTTGACTGTCTACATCTAATGACTCTAATCAATTTGCGATCTTCATTTGTTTCTTGAAGGACTTGTTCATTGGGTTTTCTGTGTGTCCATGGTATTCTTTACATTTTCCTCAGAAACCACATTTCCACAGCCATCAGCTGTTTTTCAGCTTGACTGCTCATTGTCCACACTTCACATCCATACAAAAGTACAGGTTCTATGTAGCACTTCAATACTTTTTTTCTCGTTTCAATTGATATCTTTTTGTTTAGTTTTAGTTTTAGTCGTTGGATCAACAACACGGCACACGGTTTAACCCATAAGTGCTCCATTTTCCTCCTAACTCAAACCTGAGTTTGGAGAAACTCAGCTCAGTGCACGAACTCCGTTGCATCGGCGAGGATCCTAAAATACTTGGGTAGATTTTTAACTCGAAATTTTGCCCGGGCAGCGCCGTTAGGCTACTCTTTTTCGATTTGCAACTGCCAAGGGATTTTTTTACGTGCGCAACAATACACACGGGCGTCCGATCTCACTACCCAGAGACCAGGGGAAATTTTATTACTGGAAGTCCAGGTGGATTTTTTAAATAAACCCCGGTCCTCATCGTGGCCTGAACCCGGGACCTCCAGCACTTTGAGGCTCGCAATGGCAATTCTTGTCCTAATCTCTTCAAGGCATCTCCTATCAGATCCCATACAGACATAAGCATGTATTTCAACGGGACTCTTTTTCAATTAATTAAAAAGACAACGGAAAACACAAATACTTAGTAAAAGCAGAAATATCACAATCCCACAAACATGTGATCTGAAAATCACATCAAAATTAAAATGGACTAAAACTGAAGTCCAGGAAACAAAATAAGACAGGAAGAAGAAAGTGAAAACAGAAAAACAAGAAATAAATAAGAGGCTGTCTAAAAGAAGTTTGTTTTCATATACAAATATTATACATTCGACCTATCTATAAATATATGCACACTAATTTTACATCTAAATATATGTATACCATTGCCGGGATGGAGAAAGAAACACAAACGTACATCTAAATATATATATATACCATTGCCAGGAAGGAAAGACCTCTGTTCAAAGAATGCTGGATATTAGCCTGTTTAAAAACATTTAGATTACTAATTTTGGCCGACTATATATCTCACTTTACTACTTTACTTTGCAAAAACCGAAACTGTTTTCTAAAGGTGGGAAAGCTTGGTTAGACATCCTCTTGGGGTTGAGAAAGAGTGAGTCAATCTGCTGTAGTCTTTGCTCTAGAGAATATGATACAGGCAAAACAATCTAGATTTATGAAAGAGACACATCATCAATGATTTCTTCCATTCATCTGGGCAATATGGATTCACTGGAGGCTTGCTAAGTCGGCCCTAGCTTGTGGAAGAATCTTACCACAGGGTTCCAGTCCTTTACAGTGAGCCAGAGTTCCAACAGCCTGAGACTTTGCACGCAGCCCAGATATGGACCTTGTCCAGAAAGCTATTCCTTATCTAACACTGGGAAGCATAACTACATTGGATGCTATGCAAATATTGAATGCAGAAGACGAAGAAAACATAACAGAGGAAGGAAAACTTTAGTTAAGAACTAAGATCACAGCATTCAAGACATTCCCATAAGTTCTTTGTCCTCATCTACAACAGCCAGCGAAGAATCCCAATACTAATGGTACCAGTAGCAGTCTGATTATGTGTCCATCTTACTTTTCCACTGAGATGAAGGAGAAGAAAAAGGAGGTGGAGGAAGATGGAAAGAAAGACATTTTAAAAAAGAAAGCTTCATTCCAGTCATTTTATGAAATATCTGACAAAACAAACCATTTACATGTGCAACAAAATAATGTATATAAGCAAGAAGGTAATGTATGTGTACACCAATACAACCATTAGACTCCATGCGTAATGGAAAAATAATGTGGGGGAGAGGGGGGGGGGGGAAGGAAGGTTAATCTACGAGGGTAAGTTAATAAGTAAGTCACAAATGGGTAGAAAAATAACTAACTATGATAACAATTTGAAACCAGTTTATTGTTATACATACATTGTACCTTTATTTCACAACATAATTTCCACCAACATTGATGCACTTATCCCATTGTTTTATCAGTCCTCCCACACCTACTGTATAGAACTGTTTCTAAACCATGTTTTCACTTTACATTCAACTTCGGCGTCATTCGCGAAATGTCTCCCGCCAAGGTGGGTAAAAGATACGAGGGCGAGTCAATAAGTATGTCACACAGTTCTGTGGGATGGCCGGTAAATGAAAACAGAGCACGCAGTTCTATACAGTCAGTTTGGGAGGACTGATAAAACAATGGGATAAGTGCATCAATTTTGGTGGAAATTATGTTGAGAAATAAAGGGACAATGTATGTATAAAGATAAACTGGTTTCAAGTTGTTATCATAGTTAGTTATTTTTCTACAGCCATTTGTGACTTACTTATTAACTTTCCCCGCATAAATAAAAACAATGAATAACCCAGAGAAAAAAATAGAACACACTTTTTAAAAGAAATGAAACAATGAATAGAATATTCATGTACAAATCACAATATGGCTTGATGACGATACTAGCAGTTAAAAAACAAAACGTCAAGGGCCCCATCACATGTCTTCTGTTTTATTGGGTATATGGTGCTAGCCCAATATTTGCATAGACCAATCAGCACACAGTGGGTGATGTTTTGAATGCCACATCAGCCATCTGTACTTCCAGGGACATTTCCTGGTAGCCATTTTAGGCTGGTTTGACCTGGAAGCCATTAAAAAATTTACATCCATGGAGATTTGATCACATGACCACCGGGTTAGCATGCAACTGTGCTAGCCAGTGCATCACCACAGCACTTCTATACCAACTAGAGGGTGTATTTTTAATGACTGTGCAGTGTTTGAAAATATCGCCGGTCCAAGTTTTGTATTCACCCTCTGTAAAGTTCATGCAACATAATAAGTAAAAACAAATCTTGGACCGGCAATATTTTCAAACATTGCACACTCATTAAAAATACACCCTGTATATTCACACCAAAAAAATCAAGAAAGTTGTTAAGTGTGAAAAGTTAGAAAATGGTTACATGGGCAACTTGGAGACATCAGATTCTCTTACCACACACTGCAGATCTAAGTAAAATAACAGACACTTGTGATCAACTAAAGAGAAGAAACATTCACAATCAACAAGTAACAAGGATGCCTGTCTGGCTCCAGGCTGTGCTGTTAGTGATATGGATTCTGAAACACAAACTCACAGACAAGGGCAAACAGTCTCCAGCCAGCTGAAAGTAAAACACATTTGTAATGAAGAAATCGCGCTAGGAAAGTAATTAGAATGTGATCCTTGACTGAATCTGTGAATAGACTGTGAAACCAGACATGAACATGTGTTCCAGGGATAGCAAAGTATGTGTTTCTGCAGCCTTAATCTGTCAACTTATTTAATAAATGTATGTTACAGGCAATTTATATTTATATATAACCCGCTAATCACTGGTATCATGAAGGCTAATAGACTACAATGGCTGGGGCATATAGAAAGAATGGAAGATAATAGGGAAACAAAACTCGCTTACACTCAGGAAATAAATGACCGTAGACCCCGAGGTAGACCAAGAAGACGGTGGAGAGATCATATATATACAGACCTACAAGCACTTGGAATCAATGACTGGCAAGAGAAGGGTCAACCAGAGAGACAAATGGAGACGGATTGTATCTGCAGCAAAGAACCTCAATGGCTCGGAACGCTGAAGAAGAAGAAGAAGAAGAAGAAGAAGAAGAAGAAGAAGAAGAAGAAGAAGAATGTTACAGGCCATCCCATAGCATAATGAAATACTGTTGATGTTGGGAAACACAAATTGAGGTGTTAACTCTTGAACAACATGAATTAGCGCCTGGCGATGTACCTTCTTCTTTTGGTCACTTACGCGGGAGTCTCTGTGGCGAAGTGGTCAAGCCATTTGACTCGTGCTCCGAAGGTTGTGGGTTCGATTCCGGGCCGCGCCCTTCGGTTTACGAGTTAAATGTTTCGGAGACTCCTGTGGGTCGTCGCTAAAAGCTACGGAGTTCGTGCTTTGTGTGACGCTTTCTGCGCTGCGGAAAGAGACCGAGCCATATGGGATAAAACCCGGTGCGATGAAGTCGACCCTGTCGACTTTTAAGCAACTTTTTTTTGGTCACTTACAATAAATTGTTTATATCTGAAATTTTTTCATTTGCATAAATGTCAGTGTCTTTTTTAGTTCACTTAGTGGTCTGTAGAATTTAGCTGCCACTGTTGTTTCTCTAGGCTAAAAGGTTTGCTTTGATATGTTGTATTCAGGGCAGTCTTGGAGTATGTGACCTGCATTCTGAGGTGCCAAATGACATGGTTGATAATGGCAAATATAAATTTTGTAAATGTGTCGCTGCGAAATAGATGTATCCCTTTCTGATGCGCAGAGTAATGATGTGTTCTGGTCTGTTCTTCAAGATGGACACAGGACACTAAGATGGACACAGGACATTAAGATGGACACAGGTCACTAAGATGGACACAAAACACTAAGATGGACACATGACGTTAAGATGGACACAGTACGTTAAGGTGGAAGAAAATGTTAAAATGGACAGAGGGCGTTAAGATGGACACAGGACGTTAAGATGGACACAAGACACTAAGATGGATACAGGACATTAGATGGACAGAGGAACTAAGATGGACACAGGACGTTAAGATGGACACAGGATGTTAAGATGGTCACAGGACACTAGATGGACAGAGGACGTTAAGATGGACAGAGGACGTTAAGATGGACACAGGACACTAAGATGGACACAGGATGTTAAGATGGACACAGGACGTTAAGATGGACACAGGACACTAGGACACCTTGGACATGAGGTTGCAACAGGCAGGAGAACTGGCAAGGGATCAAGAAAGTTGTTGGTGTGCAATGAGAGCGACATCCTGCCATGAACCTGTCACATGACGATCGTGAATCTATGAACCACATCTATGTAGATTTAATCTTGAACAAGTCTGTACGTTTTAACAAGACTGTAGTCTGCACTATTACAATATTTTGCTACATACTTTTAAAATAGCAATTTTGTTAAGTTCCCGTCTCCGTTCTTCTTCTTTCCGTGCCATTACAAGAGCAACTCTGCGTTCTTCTTCCTTTTGGGAGGAGAAACAAAATATAATAAAATTAAATATATTAGATTTATTACTAGATCAGTAAAAAGGAAATTTCTAGAAATTGGTTGCTTAGTGATGTTTCTGATTTCATGAGACTGCTAAAATATTTACTATCTGTATCTTCTAAAGGTATTTCTTTTATGTTTACTGGACATTCTAATACAGTAATATTCATCTCTCATCTCATCTCATCATGTTCCTCTTGTACCTTTTGGTGTCGAGGTGAAGTATAAACAGCAGGAGAGTGCCCGCTTGTGAGCTTCATGTATCAATATTCCCATGGACTCTGTTATTCCCTGCGTCCATCGTTTACGTGGTCGGCCTCTTTCTCTGCTTCCCTCTGGTCTGTACATGATTGCTTGTTGTAGTATACTGTTAATTGGTAACCTACTTGCATGGCCAAACCATTTGACTTGCTGCTTTCTAATAAAATCTAGTGCAGCTATAACTTCCACTTTAGTCCTGATTTCTTCATTTCTGATTTTATCTCTTCTTGATACATAGAGTATTCTTCTCAGGAATCTCATTTCTGTTGTTGTGATTTTTCTTTTCTCTTTTTCTGTCATTATCCAGGTTTGGCATTGGTAACATAGAGTTGGTAGGAAGATTGTGTTGTAAAGTGCTTTCTTAGTAGTTATTGATACATGTTTGTTCTTTAGTATTGGTGCCATTTGTCCAATGAGTTGATTTGCCTTACTGCACCTATTTTCGATCTCGTCTTCTGATCTGCCATTTGATGATATTATACTTCCTAGGTACTTGAAACTCTTTACTTGTTTCAAGGGATGTTCGTTTAGGTGAATCGTTGCTGCTTTTTCTTCTTTAGTTATAGTCAATACCTCTGTTTTGCTTGAGCTAATTTTCATGTTATATTCCCTACACATTTTGTTTAGACTAATCATGTGGTCTTGTAATTCAGCTTCTGATTTTGCTATTAGTGCTTGGTCGTCCGCAAACAGGAGTTCTTTAATGGTTATATTTGCAGAAGGTTCTTCTTCTGTGTTCTTGTCATACAGTGTTCTTGTGGTCTCTGTTTGGCTGGTTTCTTTACATATGTTGTCAAGAGAGGGGCAGGACACAACCTTGTCGTACTCCGGATCTTATGGTGAAGGGTTCTGAGTGTCCTCCAGTTGCTCTCACTATGTATTCATTGTTGTTGTATAAGCTTCTAAATAGGTTTGTTAGATGTGTACTCACTTCATATTGTTTAAGGGTTTCCCACAGCTTGTTTCTATCTACTCTATCAAATGCCTTTTCTTGGTCGACAAAGACTAAGTATTTAGTTTTACTACGAGCAGTATGAAGATCCGCTGCCGGCTTGCTAGGCCAGTCGCAGGTTTAGGACACAAATTTGACCATAGGGAGTCCATCCCCTATGGCGAGCCATATCCCCATTAGCCCATGACCTCACGGTCATGGTTTCCCAGTCTACACCACGTGGAGCTGGGGTTGACTTGTGTAGTCTGCAGGTCATTGGCAGGCTACTAATTTTCACTTTTCACCCCTCCTGGGAGAGGCTAGCTGATCCTAACCCTGCTGGCTGCAGGGCCAGGCGCAGTCCACACCTTGCAGACCTATCTTCTTGTCATGCAAATGCTGACTCTCTGTGGGTGCTTACGTTTGACGCTCCCAAAGTCTGTTTCTACATAGTACAAATGCTGCTGATGCTCCTGTATGATCACTTGGTCTGATCTGTGATGACTATTTGGCCTGTAAGCACTTATGCAATCCTAGTTGCAGCGTGACATATCTGAACGTATCCTGTATGAAGGCACAAGAATTGTTCTGGGACCCACAAAAGATACTTTTGTTAAGACAATGGGATGCATGCTTGGGCTTCACTCAATAAGGTCCAAATGTGCTCCAGCCCAGATCAAAGACTGCATGAAGGTGCCCAATTATGATAAGATTCCTTCTACAGTAACTGGTCCTTTGTCATGCCTTGAGACATATTGGGCACATCGTGCTGGCCCCATATTTTCTAGACCAACTGGCACTCAAACGGTGATATACAAAGGAACACAGTTGACGCAACAGGTGTCAGAATGAAGCAAACGATTTCTTGGATGGCCCAAGCTCAGAAAACAATTGTACATGTTGCCATCACTGAGCATGTTCACATGGGGCATCAGTGCAATCATGTGAGCCAGGAGAAGCCTAATGACCATAACCTTTCGTTTCTCTTCATACAGAATGGAGATAGTTGCACTGTGGAAGAACAGAAGTTCTCTCTGCAGAGAGAATGATATCGCGCGTGTGCGTGTGTGTCTGTCTGTCTGTCTGTCTGTCTGTCTCTGCTCTACAGTTAGAGATCAAGATAGCAATTCTCATCCACATATAGAGGACAGAAAATTGTGAAGTACAGTGGTCTATAGGTAATGGCTATATCAGGTATGAGGATATATGTAGAAGCAGTCACTGAAGATCAATGTGCTGCCTGATCCTCAGTCTATGCTTCAGAATGAACGAATGAAAGAAACAGACTTTATTTTCAAAGGGTAACAAATTAGGCACACAGGCCCGTCTTACATTCGGTCCTTCTAATCACTTATCTTTCGTTCATCAATAGTGCATAGGAAAAAACATTGTCAAATGAATTTTGTAAACATAAACAATGCATATTACCATGTTAGGAGACACATCCACCACACACCCACACATCCCCCATTCACCCGACATCCCCCACCCAACCACACACACAACCCAGACACACATACATGCCCCCACCAATCCACCACATCCCCACACCTACACATCTCCCCACCCACACACAACTCCCATCCTCCCACACCCCAAGCACACATACATTCCCCAACCCACACATCCCCCACCCACACACATGCACCCACCTACACACATCTCCCCACCCACTCACATATCCTCCATCCATCCCATTACCCACCAACAATCACCCACCCACATATCCTCCAACACCCACACACCTCCAACCACCCAGCCAAACACACATCCCTCAACCACACATCCCCCACGCACGCACACATCTCCCTGCCAACTCACAGAAGGTCCATCATGGATGGCTGTAGTATGAATGGTTACCTTACAGAGACTTTTCATCTCTACCAAACCTTAGCTGCATCTTCTGCCCAGGACATGCAAGGGTTGGAGGTTATGGACAAGCTGCTTTGAATTAACCAATGTGTCTATGATTATAATTAATCAAGCAATGTTTCTATGATTCTAGTTAATTGATCAATTGATTGATTGATTGATTGATCTAGGAACCGACATCACAGCATTTGGGGCATTCCCATAGGTGCTCCGTTCCCATCCTCAGCAGCCAGCGAAGAGTTCCAACACCAATAGTACCAGTAGCAATCTGATTATATGTCCACCTCGCCTTTCCTCTGAGCGTCGAGCGTCAGCCAGATCCCCTCGTCACTCCTCGCTGCCTCATTCTTGCCAGACCATGATGATCCATTTGCTCCTCCGAGGTGTACACGTGCTCCCACAAGGCTGCAACCACGTCTGCCTTGTCATACATCAATACTCCACCAAGTTTTGCAGAGCCAGCCAACCTGTCTGCCTGTTCATTCCCCAGCACACCGGCATGCCTCAGAGAAAAGATCCAGGCGATGCTTGCCACCCGTGACCTTCGAAGGAAGCAAGCCACTCTGCACGAAGAATGCCTGTCCTCACCTTCCTCAGCATGCTTTCTGAGTCAGTTACAATCACGATGTGTGTGTGTATCATATTCTCGATCCAGCGGAAAGCTGCAGTGACCGCCTCCACCTCCATTCTTAAGCTAGATGTTGTGGTATCATATGCCAGGCTCTCCTGCACCAAACATCGGCTATTAGCCTTTGCTATGAACCCCCCAGGCACTTCTCCTACCTCTCGTCACCATCTGGGTAGATAATTACATCACCAGAGCGAGCATTATCCTGAATTAGTTGCTGGATTTCCACTTCCGTGGCCCTTGCTGGCCACTCCCTGCACTCCCGACTCAATATGATTATAACTCTGCACAAGTCTGACTGCTCCGCTGGCACTTTGACCCACCCCTCTCCTTGCCTAATGTTCTCCAAGATGCACACCTGTCTGATCGTATCCTCCGCCTGAGCCATCCATGATTTCCCTCTTATCAGTCGCTGACCCTTAACTGCATCCAGCGCCTCATGCAAAGGGTGATCTGTGTCTGAATCGATCAATGTGTCTATGATTCTAATTAATAAATCAACGTATCTACTAATGTGTCTATCCATGATATTTGCCATTTGCTTGTATTGTTTCACACACTATACATCTCTGGTTTAGTCAGGATTCTATTGCTGTCCTGTTTTTATTTGCTGTTTGTAAACTATTCAGTATTCCATACTTTCACTTTCTACATCTCTGTCTCAATTTATTTTAAAAAGTTATTCATTACCGCTATCCCAACCATGCTGTTAAAACTGTTGAGGAAACACAGGCAGTTATGGTCAGATAAACAAGTAATATTTACTCACACTGATATTCTTCAAGTCCAGTTGCTTCAGCTGCTGCATGCATCTCAGGACTGTTTGTCTGTAGCTGGACTCCTGGCACAAAGGGTTGCTGTCCAATGTGATTTCTGACAAACTCACTGAATCCCCCAGACACTGAATATCTTCAAAACTTTGGATTGGACAAGTAGAAACAGGATTCAATCTCAAAAGTGAAAAAAAAGACAATGTAGAAAAGTGCCAGTTTTCTATAACCTTTAAGTCCTAAACAACGTGTAATGTGTTATTTGCTCTTCCCCTTGAATCCCAATCGCTGCATTATGTGTTCACTAACTTTTTACATTTGGTCATAGGTAGGATACTGCCAGCTCCATGGCTAAGGTGTTACAGACACAGTTCGTAATCCCACATACTGCTTTCAAAACACAGATGTGGGCGGTTTGTCAGCAGATCACCTTATGTTGGTTTTTGTATGAAATGGTATGGGTGCCGGTTTGCCATTGCTTTCTGAATATAAACCTGCCCAGGAATCAGAAACATCTGAAAAATGCTGGGGTTGACTGCTACATCCTGTAAAGGATATGCAACTAACATAGGATACTACAGAAATCTGGCAACCCTAGTGGCCAATATTTAGCCTCATTAAAACGAATGGATTTCTGCAGTGAAGTGGTCTAGCCATCTTCCTTGCTCTCTGAAGGTTATGCGTTTGTTTTCAGACTGTGTCATTGAGTGTCCAGAGACCCATGAGGGTCACTACAGAATTTGTGCTTAGTATTAAGCTCTCGGTAGACAGCTTGCCATTCTGCACAGAGAGACTAAGCCAGATGGGGGTCAAACCTGTTGCAATGAACTGAATCCTCTTGCCTTTAATCTTTAATATTCTCAACAATTTTCATAGTGGTTATCTTCTCCACAGGCTTCTGCTGTGAAGTATTCTGGGACTGAAGGAAGATGATAGCAAACAGCCCTGGTAATATCATGAGCACAGTAGGCCAAGGGTTCGACGCCAGAACTTGTAATGTTGTTAAAGTGAGGGAAAGATTGCTCATCAATTCCTCCATGCTCCCAGGCCTACAAAACGTGATGGCGCTATTACACCACAGACTTATGGCAGGAAACTGCTTCGTGAACAATTAATTAAAATAGCTATTTTAACCAGCCCAATAAAGTGTATCTTTGTTTATAATTTCATCTGAAATCATCATCATTGTGTGCCCTGCCAGCTGGCATAGGCATTCATGACTCTCCACAGATCTTGGGCCTTGATGTTGTGGATCAACTCTGCTGATGATATTCCTCCATGCCAACGTTTCAGTCCATTCAGCATCATTTCTCTTGGTTTGCCTCTGCCTCTTTTCCTACTGACCTTCCTAGTTGTCACAATGTTCTCCAATGCCTCTCTTCTTATTATCATTTTAAATATGCTTGTAAATAGGACAGACAAGTGTTACTTTTGTTCCAGCCTGTGTTTTGTTTAATAACTGACAGGTGATAAAACTGCTATGTTTGATTGATCATGTAGCAGGTTGTTCGCAGAACATCACTCTCATCAGAACATAATTCTCATCACAACATCACTCATCACAACATCACTCTCATCACAACATCACTCTCATCACAACACGAAAAGATTTTCAGTCCATTGCCAGTTACCATATCTCATACATTTTCATGTACAAAGTGTCTTTAATGTCCTGCGTCCATCTTCACACTGGGCAATCCCCACCTTTTCTTCCAGGAGCCATGCCTTCCATTTCTGGTCTGTCCCAACCATTGTGTCGTTGAATATGGCCAAAATATGTTCATATCTTGTTGAATGTCATTAATTTTCTTCTTCTTCTTGATTCATGGTATTCACATAATCTTTCCTGTAACATTTCAGTTTAAAAGCCTTAATTTTCTTCTTCAGTGATTGGGAAATGGCCCAAGATTCACATTTGTGAGTTGCCACGGATCAGATGCAAGTTCTTTACATGTTCACTTTTATTTTATTTCCAACAGCAAGTGAAATAGTTAGCCACATAACTAGGTTACTTGGCGACATTCTTGGTGGCGGCATTATTCACAGTGTGCCTGAGCAGGCTGTTGTTTGTCAAGATTCCTGTCTTTTCCACTTTTCACATGGGGCAGTGGGGAACATTTTATGTGATATTCACTGGCACGGGAACGGAGCATAATGGGGACGACCCTTTGCTGTGATGATGGAACCACGACTAACGACTAGGTTACCAACCAACAGTATACCACAACAATCAGTGATGTACAGACTAAACAGAAACATAAGAAGAGGCTGACCATAAGAGAGTCCATGGGAATCTCGATATGTGAAGCCCAAAGAAGGCCACTCTCCTGCTGTGTATGTTTCACCTCGACACCGCAAGGTACAAGAGGAACAAGATAAGATGATTTTATTTCCAAATCTCCTCAGCAATAACAGAAAATATTCCTACCTTTTCCAGCTGAAACTTATATGTGTGGATGTGAGGGAGTGTGTATTTGTGTTATTGAGTGGGTGCATAACTGTGAGAGTTTGTGTAAATGAAGTATGTACGTGTGTATAAATGTGTGTACGTATGCATGTATGTATGTATACACATATATAAGTTTCAGCTATATGTATATGTTTATGCATGTGTGCATGTGTATGTCTGCCTGCCTAGATCATAACATGGTAATATGCATAGTTTATGTTCACAACATTCATTTGACAATGATTCTTCGAGGTGAACATAACATGTACAATAGATAATTGATGTACGAAAGATGAGTGATTTTTATAAAAACTTTTTTTTAGAAGAGTGATTGGAGGAACAAAATGTAAGACGGGCCTACGTGCTCAATTTATGACCCTTTGAAAATAAAGTTCGTTCATTCTCTCTCGCTTACGTACATGCACATACCCATAAAGTCAATACATACCTTGTGATGTCATTGAAACTGAGGAAAAGTCTCTGTAAATTTGGTAATGTGTTGATCTCAACCTGAGGAAGTCACATGACTCATTGATTTGATCTGCATGGTGTTCATGCACCACTAAATAATCACATAAATATATCGCTTCACCTCGGCTCCATGTTCACAGAAAAGGTTTACTGAGGTGATTTTAAAGAATAACATGTTTTTTCAACTTCTGCTCAATGTTCTTGATTAGATTCTTGTTACTGATAATTAATATGGGATAACCAGACTTCAGTTAGTTGGATATCCTTTACAGTCTGCATATAGGCTGTTTGTGATTTTCTAAGCAATTCCTTCTTCGCTCTTCTCACGAGGGAAGTGTGTCATGCCTAGTTATAGACCTCAACATTCAATGTGTCTGACTTCAACATGCCTCTGTGTCAGGCTGACTTCCTCTAGACAGATTCTATTCAAGGTAACAGGCTTTATCTACCTGTGCTAAGCAATTTCATGTTCAGTAGTTTGCCATTGCTTTCTGATTACCCATGCCCCTACTATTGAGAAAATCAACACACAGCGATCTGCTTCCAAATCGCCTGCGGCTGACTTTCAACCAGGCATGTCAGGATTGTGAAGCTGTCTTCACTACCTCTATGTTGCAGATTGTGAAGCTGCCCTCACTACCTCTATGCTGCAGATTGTGAAGCTGCCCTCACTAACCCTAAGCTGCAGATGTCGACGGCTAAATAAAAATGAAGAAATATCATCAAAGAAATCTGTCCGTGTTTGAATTCCTTCTGACTAATTCTGAGAAGCACTTCAATTTTAATCATGTATTTTATTACATTTATTATTGTGTTGAAAATGGCTCCTTCTTTCACTATTGGACATTTCCCATAGATCTGCTTTGTGTAGTTTCCAACTCCAGTAATGCACAGTGATCTCATCTCTGGCTCAGTCATGAACTTTGTTTACCTTGAGCCGCCTGCCATTCAATAATATGTATGTGTGATTGCCAGAAGAAGACTAATGTCTGTGCATACCAATGATATTTCACTTATTAGTAAGGGGAAACAACCAGAGCTCAATGATAACTTTTTTTACAGACCCAAAATCATTATACTTGTCACATCAAATAAGCAAATATGCCTTTAAATTTCTAAAACAAAATGGCAGATGTTTGTTAACAGTAAAAAGAACATTGTTAAAAATAATCCTCTATAAAAATTACAATTCTGACATTAGCTGAAAAAACTGACAGTATTGGGACATACAGTGTTGAGAAACTTGTGCACTAACCACTATGCCACCATGGTTAAAATATCAAGTAAAGGGCCTGGTTGCACACCATGTAGCATATTGGGAATATGGTGGCGATCACATTTGTAGACCAATCAGCATACAATTGATGATGTGGTCAGCCACCTTTCACTTCCCATAAATTTTGCTGTAGCCATTTTATGAGACTGGGCTGAGTCTGGAGCCATGTTGACAAAATTATGCAGTCCTTTGGAGGACAATGCGATCAATCCCAACCCCAGGTTGACTTACTAGACAATTTTACGTTCAGTAGTTTGCCATTGCTTTCTGAATGAGAAGTCAATGTTTCAGTCCAACTGACAGGTAAAGAGAATGATCCCACTACCCCGTGGTCAATGTACTGGAAGTTTAATCACAAGCGCATTAAGCCCCATGGTCACGTTGACTCCTTGGAGCCAGGTTGCCTCTTAAAAATACTCCTGCCCTGATTGGATTTGAACACAGGACTGCCAAGCTGGCATGAGAATACACTGGCCATTACACTATCATAGCTTCTACACTATCACAGCTTTGAGCGTAATTATTTATATAATTCAGAGTATGTTATCAATGTTGAGACATTTAGGCCTTGACAAATTAAAACTTCAGTTACTGAAATATCATACTGCTACAACTGCAAGGTGAACAAACAGTGGAGAGTTTAACAGACAGGAAAATAATTCAATTCAAAAGAACCATGAAGAAGTGTGAGACTTGCTGTCGTGCATCGACTAATGCTTGCCTGCTGGCCCACTGGTCTTTTTCTGAGATCTCCATCAAGGCAGATTTAGACTGACCTGAACGCCCAAGTCGACCCTGCATAAAACGGACATCAAGAAATGTCCAGGAAAGTAAAGGTCGTCGTACGATATTGACCCCATCCCCCATCAAGTGCTGATTGGTCTTTAAGAAATATGAGGTTAGCACCATATACCCAGCACACCTGAAAGAGTGTAGTCGGGCGCTGTAACTTACTGAAGATGGAGCATCAGGGTTCTGTGGAAGGCGTGCTCAGTTTATAACAATGTTCATGTACTAACCACAGTACGTATTCTATTACGTCTTAGATTGAGTTCAGCCAACGAGTACATTCCTCTGACGTCATCCACATGTGTTATGAGATTTCCAGCAAGGTTGAGGACCCGCAATTCTGACAAATGGCTCAAATTCTCAATTTTGGAAATCTAACAAAGACAACATAGGTTAGTATTTGATGTTTTATTTAGACATGTTGAGCAGAAATGGAGAAAACATTTAAAAATTCATCACAAAAAAATTATAAATGTATTCCAGTCTTGTTTAAAACAATGACAGATTAAATGCCACTAAAAATATGATGCTAGGCCTACACTCTCCAAAATCTAACAACATACTTGAGATGATATGACCAACATTTTAAAAAGTTGGATGTCTTCTACAACACATTGGAATTAACTGTGCAAGGACATAGACAGTGTGAATCCTGCAAGTTGGGTGTGAATCCTGCAAGTTGGGTGTGCAATGTGTCTCTAAGTGGAACATTCCACTAAGATGGGTGTGCAACGCATCTCTATGTGGAACATTCACCTAAGAGGTTTCTTCATCAATTGTGCTAAGTATATTGTTTTCCACATTGTCTAACACTGTGAACATGCCACTTTATCATAACTCCTTCTCTCATCGCAGACCACCAGCATATCAAAACATCAACTAGCATAATCATCATCATCATATCAACATTTCAACAACACACTTGATTTATTCATATTATCCATTGTTAATAAACACAGTGGTAGTTTGATAAACTCATAGTTCTTCTATAATACTTTTAACTATACTTAAATGTTTATATGTAGCTTAATTGCTTGTAAACTCCTTTAAATGTAGGTCAGCATGGCCGAATAGATAAGAATGCATGTCCTTAAACATCCGGTGTGATGATGCCAAGGTAAGGGGTTCAACCCTACACCGGACAGCTGGACTAAAATGTTGACCTATCGCCCTTGACTTGGGGACGTTAATTACAAGTACCCCTGAAGTCGGAGTGGGTTCGCCTGATGGCAAGGGACACTGTTATTAGGTAAAGTTAATCCACACATAAAACTCAGTCCAGCACTACTAGAAGTAGTGTTTATGGACTACACTTGAGTTCAAAGCGAGTGAGTGCCAAAAAAAAAAAAAAAAGAACTTTAAATGACAATTAGTGGAGGCGCAAATATATCTTCCCAGGGAGGGGGGGGGGGGATAAGCCAGGGAGGTAACCTGCCCTATGCAGTGTTTATGCACAAACTTATTCTACACATCAAATTGCTCGTTCTCACTCCTGGGAGTACCAAGAGCAGCTACATCTATTTTTTCAATGAGCCATTTCTGTTTTCTTGAGTATCCAGAGACTGTTCTTCAATCAGCCAGCAAGAGACATTTGTTCCAAGTTTTCTCTTGTGGATCTGGAGTGTAACAGATTCGAATCTGCACCCATAACTAAACGCCAGTGTGAGACAAATCAACTTCTGACAAGTATGTGCCTTGGAATTATCTTGATTCTTAAACTGTCTTCATGGCTGATTGTCTCAATGATTGAAGATTTAATGATGTAGAACGAACGAACGAACGAACGAACGAACAGACTTTATTTTCAAAGGGTAACAAATTGTCACGGAGGCCCGTCTTACATTCGGCCCTTCCAGTCACTCATCTTTCTTTAATCAATAGTGCATGTTCATGAATACTGACATGCTGCAATACCATTTGTCCAGAAAATCAACAAAATATATTAGTATATTTTGTATTGTATTGTATTGTATTGTATATAGAGACAGTGTGTTTCATGTGCTTTCTAACACAGACAATAGACAAATGTTTAAAGGTGGCAGAAGCCATTTCTATTCATATAGAAAAGCCAACTTTCTGCAAACAAAAAGATACGACAGTCAGTTTAAAAATACCATGGCAGACAATTTAAATTACTGTGGGAATATGTACATTGCATATTTCATTATGAAGGATTTATCTCATCGCTTTAGTTTATGTAGTGTGATTTCTGCAGTATGCACCTGAAAAGCTGCCGCGAAATATGCCAGACAATAAATTGTGCAATCTATTGTTTGTATCTTCATTATTCAAATTTACTACAGGAAAACATTGTTTTGAATTTGTATATTTGTCAAATGTACCCGGTCATGTCTTCCTCTAATACAGTCATGAAGAGCAGCAACAGAGACGGAAAAGATTAGCCTCATGTTTAAAATAATTCTATTTATAAATAGAAGTTTCCATGTCTAATTACCCGTCTCCAGTTGAATTAAAACAGAATATCAAAGTTCAGCTTTTCACCAAACCCACATAATTCAATTTTAAAGCTCGACTTCTGTTTACCTGGTTGCCATGCAGATCAAGAACATCAAGTTTCACCAAAGCTTCCACATTTTCTATTTTCTTTATCCTATCAAAGAGAAAGAATCGATACAAGTTCAGAGAATTATTTCTTCATGTTGACAAATGGTGAAAATAAATTTTATGAATATTGATTACAAAACATCGTCAGTTCTGTCTGTTTTCACATTTAAAATTTTTGGGCAATTGTTTCCTCAAATTGATTCAATTGGCAGCTTTCTGAATATAAATTGTTTTGGTGTGTCATGAATTTGGTTACCGAAGTCTTTAGAATTGCTTGTTATATCACAGTTGGTTACTAAAGTCATTGGAATTGCTTGTTATGCCATGAGGGGGTAACTTAAGTCTATGGAATTGCCTTGTTATATCATGAGTTCGTTACTAAAGTTTTTAACCCTTTACAGGTCACAGCGTCCGATTCCGGCCGATGCCATAAAACGATCGTAGCGGCCGATTCCGGCCGATACTATTATGCATTGTAAAATCTCGATCTCTTGGCCTTCCGACACTTCCGACTGCTACTTTCGCTTTCGCCGACAGCTTGACAACGTGGCCGCCATTTGTAAACGCGATAGTATGAATTTTAACGGACTTTTAAGGACAATTTTTGATAGTTTTCGGGATTTTTACGCTGTTTTTCAAAATGGATTTCGGCGATTCTTCAAGTGATAGCCAAGATTTCGCTAGGTTCATTTTAAATGACATTAAAGGGCACGAAGTTGACTATTAATCGGAGCTAGATATCAGTGCAAAGCGTTACTTTGCATTAGCAGTCTGAGTCAGACTTTAAAGAAAGTGATTATGATTCTGAAAATGTGTTTGTAAATTGCCGTATAGATGACGGAAAATCACAAGCAACATGCCGTATTTCGTAAATATTTGTGTTCATATATGGATTACCGACAACAATCACGTGAGTAACATATTCAACATGCTTTTCCCTTCATTGTGTTGTTTATTTAACTAAAATCGGTTGACTAACACCTTATTTGTGATGTTTTTACTAACGCGACCCGAAATTTTACGGAACCTGAAAAAATCTTCCCCGTTCAGGGCTAGAAAATGGACAAGCGTCTGCCCTGTAAAGGGTTAAAGTTGCTTTGATTGATTGATTGATTAATTTAGGAACCAACATCACAGCATTCGGGACATTCCCATAAGCGCTCCGTCCCCATCCTCAGCAGCCAGCTTTTTATATCATGAGAGGGATACTTAAGTTTTTTTGGAATTGTCATTCTATGACATGAGTTTGCAACTTAGAAGTTTTATGGAATTTCCTTGCCTTCAACCTTAAACAAGTAGGCCACTGGGGCTGAATTTTGTATGATTAGTTTTCAAATGTGTTATCAGTTTTTCCATTTCTTATAAGGTTTTTCTGGTTCATTTCTGATTATTATCTGCCCAGCACACTTTGGTCTCCCCTACTCCCAGCTCTACTGCTTTTACAGGGACTGTTTCAGTAATCATAATGTTGGACCATCAAGTTGACCTTGACAAATGAGCACAATAATGAGGTTTCATTCATTCATTCATTCAGTAACATGTCCTTTGCAGAACCTCGCTCCCATAACAACCTTCTGGTAAACTTCTCGATCATAAGCAAGATGTCCCGCATCTGATACACCCATCTGGAGATAATCCGCCACATCCTGCACCCATTTTCTCTTTGGCCTTCCTCTTCCTCTCTTCCCAGGCATATACCCCTCCATGATTATTCTCTCCAAACTTTCATGACGTTTCATCTCATCTCATCTCATCATGTTCCTCTTGTACCTTGCGGTGTTGAGGTGAAGTATAAACTTCATGAGAGTGCCCGATTAAGGGCTTCATATATCGATATTCCCATGGACTCTGCTATTCCCTCCATCCAACGTTTACGTGGTCGGCCTCTTCCTCTTTTCCATCTGGTCTGTACATCATTGCTTGTTGTGGTATGCTGTTGACTGGTAACCTACTTGCATGGCCAAACCATTTGACTTGCTGCTTCCTAATAAAATCTAGTGCTGCTTTAACCCCCACTTTAATCCTGATTTCTTCATTTCTGATCTTATCTCTTTTTGATACGTTGAGTATTCTCAGAAACCTCATTTCTGTTGTTGTGATTTTTCTTTTCTCTTTTTCTGTCATTGTCCAGGTTTGGCATTGGTAGCATAGAGTTGGTAGGAAGATTGTGTTGTAAAGTGCTTTCTTAGTAGTTATTGATACATGTTTGTTCTTTAGTATTGATGCCATTTGTCCAATGAGTTGATTTGCCTTATTGCACCTATTTTCGATCTCGTCTTCTGATCTGCCATTTGATGATATTATACTTCCTAGGTACTTGAAACTCTTTACTTGTTTCAAGGGATGTTCGTTTAGGTGAATTGTTGTTGTTTGTTCTTCTTTAGTGTTATAGTCATTACCTCTGTTTTGCTTGTGCTAATTTTCATGTTATGTTCCCTACACATTTTGTTTAGACTATTCATGTGGTCTTGTAATTCAGCTTCTGATTTTGCTATTAGTGCTTGGTCGTCCGCAAACAGGAGTTCTCTAATGGTTAGATTTGCCGATAGTTCTTCTTCTGTGTTCTCATCATGCGGTAAAGTGACCAAAATATTTCAATTTTCTTTGTTTTATCATCTTTAGTAGCCAACCTTCTTCAATATTCAGATCTTGTCGTATGGATGCATTTGTTCTTTTCTGTATCCAAGATATTCTTAGAACTTGTCTATAACATTTATATTCAAAAGCATTACGCGCTGCTCAGCTTGTTTAACAGCACATAAATGCCTTTGAATATAAATGTTATAGACGGGATCTAAGAATATGGGGTTTACCTGTTTTTAATCTACATCTAATTTACTGTTTTCATCTGTTTTCCAAAGGATTGCTTTACTTCTTCTTCTGTCTGCCCATGGCATTTTCTGCAATTTTCTTAGACATCACATATCTGCTGCCATCAAATGATTCTCTACCTGATTAATTATTGTCCATGTCTCACTTGCATACAGCAGTATAGGCTGTATACAGCATTTGAACACTTTTTCTCACTGCAACTGGCAGCAATTTTATTGCTATGTTTTTTATCTTGCAGTTGAATATTTTAACCGCTCTGATTCTTGACCTACTCTTTGCACAGCTTCTCATGATCTCATGATAATCTCATATAAAACCCCACCAGTCACACCTCAATGGTGGTAAACAAAACATAAACTAAAACAATAAGATAACAGGGCAGAAGCCTACACACCGCAAATCTCCAATGTTATCGAATGAACGGCACATTTTGGAAACTGGTCATGTAATTGATAGGGACAATACATTTTGTGTGTTGTTTTACACACAAAATTGTTGCATCTTAAAGCTGGCAGAGGCAAATTACCATTCATTTACAAAAGTCAACTTTGTGCAAACAAACAGACATGATAGTCAGTTTAAAATTGCTGTGGTAGACAATTCAAATTACTGTGAATATGTGTGTTGTATATTTCAGCCTCAGGGATTTATCTTATTGTTTTAGTGTATGTTGTGTGATTTCTGCAGTAAGTACTTGACGAGATGCAGCGAAATATGCCAGGCAATAAACCGTACAATCTATTATTTGTGTCTTTGTTATTCAAATTTGCTACAAGAAAACATTGTTTTTAATATATACTTGTACCTGTTTCTGCCAAGCATAAGAACCCGTAAAGATCTCAGTGAAGACAAGCCTGATATTTGCTCAACATGGTTGTCATAAAGATCAAGGAATATCAGACGCTTTAATGATGCCAGGTGTTGAATCTGGGTGATGAAATTGTGTTGGTAGTTCAGCAGTCGAAGTTGTTCCTCTCCCTCTAGTATTGGACACACTGTCAATTTCCGTCTGTAAGAGAAAAATACAGAACAGATGATCATCACTCATAGAGGACTTTCTTCATTTCAGGTCTAGTAAATAAACAGTCCTGTTACATGTCTTATGTCACATTATGCATAAACAACTACTGGCACCGTGCCCTGTTGACAGATGATAGTTTGCTACATTGTTCTTCAAAAAAGGCTTAATAACTACAACCCATGGCGGGGACCAGGGATGGAGTTATCCCTCTCCATAGAACAAAGCCTGGGCTGAATTTTAGAGGCCATGTGTAGGCCATGCAGCATGATCCCTCTCTCGGCCTGCCTAGTTTACTCCAGAGGAAACGTAACACTGATAATTCTGGAACAAGACAAGATGCAGAAACTGCTGGATCAGTAAAGCAAATAACTCTCCACCTTTTGAAACTTCGATCCTAGACCAGTTGCCAACCAAGGCCTACAGCCTGGTCTGCCTTGCCATGACATTTAGTCTTTAGGTTGCATTTCCTTGCCCTAAAGTAAGGTTTGTACCCACCCAATTGTGCTCCTCTGCCTGAAACCACTGGCGCAATGTGGGGTGTTGTGTATGATAAGCGCCGCCCACAATTCTGGGCTAACAGACAGCAGGTGGTACCAGGCATATGGTGCTAGATATATTTGTATAGACAAATCAGCACTCTGCGAGTGATGTGGTCAGTAGCACACTGGCCTTCATCACTTCCCAAGACATTTCCTGGTAGCCATTGTAGACTGGGTTGGTCTGGGAACCAAGGTCAATTTTTAAAATCCAAATCCATGCCAGTGTGGATCCAACTCAAGACCATGAACATCTAGCCATTTTGATACAGTGAGTCCCTTTCTGGCTTAAAAAATCAATTCTTTTGATATGACTATGGGACTGTCTATGAAAATCAAAACTCCTAGGGCCATCTACTGAATGAAACAAACATGAGAAAAGGTACTTTGGTCACAATAAGTTAGTTAGTTAGTCGACAGATCATCCTCTTTGTACATCGAACTTTGTACATCCATAAGTGCTTGGTTACCCTCTTCAGTAAATCCCGCAGCATGTAGCGGCTCATGGCACCAGTTCTGTGTTGGTTTATTAATCTTCTTTGGCTTCCTGCATAGTGTTCTTGTCTGGCCACACCTCTTTTAACTTGCTTTTCTAGCAGTCTGACCATTGTTGTAGATTCACAGTCATCACTTGGTTCTCGCAAAAGTCTTACTTCTCATAGAGCATTCAGTATATCAGCCATGGCTCACCCACCCTCCACAGTAGCCTTACCCGCAAGCCTGACAGCCTGCTCATCTACGGATCGTACATCTGTGCAAACCATCCTTGAATTGATCTTTTATCGTGTGTTTGGTCACAATAAACAGTTTAACAATCTAATGAAAATCATAATGGAGGGAACAGTTGAGACAACACATCTAGAGGTGTCAAAGAAATGGACAGGATACAGCCAAGCAGAACATACACTGAAAGTTCAGGACAGAAAATGCTGAAGGTCCATTTCCGCCTACTATAACTGAGGTGATGGTACTGTGGATGATGATGATGATGATGAAGGCCACCGAAGAAAAGGATACAAAGTTATTTGATTATGTAGTGACTGGCATTCACCTATCAGAAAACATTACAACCTTCTCCACATGCTTATTGCATGTTTTGGTTTTCAACACACCCACTTCATGTAACAGGAAAGTGATGTTCTTACAGGCGATATTTCTAATCTGTTAATAATTTTCTTTCTTATTCTCTAATCCAGTATGTCATTGTATATCTTTTTTTCTCTGTTGTCCAGTATGTCATTTTATATCTTTTTCTGTAGTCCAGTATGTCATTTTATATCTTTTTCTGTTGTCCAGTATGTCATTTTATATCTTTTTCTGTTGTCCAGTATGATATTTTATATCTTTTTCTGTTGTCCAGTATGTCATTTTATATCTAATTTTTCTGTTGTACAGCATGTTATTTTATATCTTTTTTCTGTTGTACAGCATGTTATTTTATATATTTTTTCTGTTGTCCAGTATGTCATTTCATATCTTTTTTCTGTTGTCCAGTATGTCGTTTTATATCTTTCTTTTCTCTTATCCTGTATGTCATTTTATAGCTGTTTTTCCTTTCTCATTTAATGGACAGCAAAATTTGCCAATTTATTTATCAGTTGTCCATGGCAGATTTAAAAAAAAAAAAAGGGTAAAGTCATGGACCCTTGTAAACACACTGAGATATTTAGGGCATATGGAGCTAGCCCCATTATTTGTGTAGGCCAACCTGCACTGGATGGATGATGTGGTCAAACCCATGCCTGCTGCCTTTATCTCCCATGGCATTTTATGGTCTCCATTTTAGGCTGGGTCGATCTGGGAACTCAGGTCAATTATTTAGAACTGAAAACTAGACTAAAGAAATCGTTCTTTCTTTCTTTCTTTCGTTCTTTCTTTCTTTCTTTCTTACGTTACTGTGATTGTAATCCATGATTATGTCGAAGTTGCGTAAATGTGTAAATGCGAATTAGATAAATGAAACAAAGCCGTTCACAACAATACTATATTGTGTCCTGAGAACATAACCATGTTAATCCGACTACCATGTCAACATAAACACTAATATTATGCCTAAGCCTAACTATCATAATGATCCATGACATCTTGGAACATGAAAGCAACAAAATCTAACAAGCCATGACATTCTTTCTTTCTTTCTTTCTTTCTTTCTTCCTCACTCTTTACTTCGTAACATCATTAGTTAGTTTAGTTAGTTAGTCTTTCCTCTTGAGCCTAAGGCAGCACATAGGGCAGAAGTCATGGCTCTCCATGTCTGGCGGTTCGCTGCTATCTGTTTTAGATCCTGGATGTCCACTTGGCCGTTGAATTAGCCTTCTCTGATGATGGCTCTATGCAGGGTCTCTCTTGGTTTTCCCCGTTTTCTTTTCCCTACTGATGACCATAAGAGGGCTTGGTTGGGGAGTCTTGTCTTGTCCATTCTGAGTACATGGCCGATGTAGTTCCAGCGGCGTTTTCTTATAAGATTGGGTACAATATCTTGCTTAGTCTCTTGTCTTATTTGCGTATTGGTTCTGAAATCTGTCCAGTGGAGGTTTAGAATTCTTCTAAGTCATTTGTTCTCAAAATTGTCTAATTTTTATCTAAAGCTACCGTTGATTTCCAACTCTCACATCCATACGTTAGCACTGGAATCACACAAGAGTTGAAGATTTTAAGTTTCATATGTTTGCTGAGTGTTTTTGACTTCAAGATGTTTGACAGTTTATTGAAGGCACCAGATGCCAGTGTGATTCTAGATAATATTTCTGGTGTTGAGTTCCCTGTAGATGTCATTTTGCTTCCTAGGTATGTGAAGCTGTTGACATTTTCCAGAACATGGTTGTTTAATTTGGTGTCGTCTGAACTGTTGGTAAGATCAATAGTTTTTGTCTTTTCAGTGTAAATTTGGAGACCAATTTGTCATGAAACACTTTGTAGATGGTTTATTTTCTCTTGGGCATCTGGGTGTGTTGAACTTAAAAAGCACTATGTCGTCAGCAAAGTCTAGGTCTTCTAGAAGTTTGTCAACCCAATGGATACCCCTATTTGTGTTGTTTGTGCATTTGCGCATGACCCAATCGATAGCTAGTCCAAGATCATTGGTGACAAGACACAACATCATTCCTATAGAGAAAATACCTGTCCAAATTAAGTCTGTCTGGATTTGAAGCTCTTTCATCTGGAGTTCTGTAAACGATGGGTATGCCAGGAACTAAAGGATTTTCCGTGAAAGTGACCCGATCCCCTGGCAAGGAAAGCAAATGGTAGTCAAGAAATGGTGTCTGCAGGGGTAGTTTATAAAATTAAAAGTATTTGAAAGTATGACACACAATATAGCTCATAAAGTAAAATTAGTTTATATCCCATATGATCATCACTAAGTGCCTTGTAAACTGGTGTGGGTGATCATGCCTTTCCACAACTCATGTTATCTATCTGATAGTGGGATCAACACCTTGTGCCACATATATTGAAAGGTGAAGACAAAATGGTTAAGCATCTTGTTAGAATGCAACACCATCAACTACCAGCATTAGCGTTACATCAGAGAAGATCTGATACGAGAGCAAGAAGACACCCAAGAAGAAAATGGATTAACAACATCAAAGACATTGTACAGTCATATGGAATAATACTATCCAGTGCCACCCATCTGTCGCTGGGATGTCCACTATTTCTCCCCACAACACTTGATGGCAAAAATGGAAAATAATGATGATGATGTTGTCTATCAGAATGTATCAATTCATGTGCCAAAATCTTTCTTTGCCATGATGCCAAGACTATTCTCTCTCTGATTTCCTCTATAGCTTTGTTAATTAATCTTCCTGGATGTCATAATATTGTCAGCCTATTTTCTTCTCAATATGTTCTTTGTAAATTTGAAATAACCATGGGGATAACAGATGCACATTCGAACAAAACCTGTGACTATGCATTTTAATTGTTTCAGCTGAAGTATAATTTATTTATTCACTTCATATGAGATATAACTCTGCAGTATGCCCCTGACGAGATGCAGCGAAATATGCAAGGCAATAAATTGTTTGTGGCTTCTGTAAAATATATTCCTTGTCCATTGTAAGCATTTAAATTACTGGCACTCTTGCAGCCAATAAACTGCTTGTTGCCTTGCACTACAAGACATGGACAGTACATCCATAGAAGTCCTTAAAGTGCTTGATGCCCACTCAAGCCAGTTCTGTTCATGTGCCAACCTAGCATCAATCTAACATGGAAACATTAACAATAAATGTTTCACTTGCCTACCTGGCAGAAATGTAATGTTCTTATGGTGTTTAGTAATGCCATGAACATGAGCACTGCCTCCATGACTTCCAACCCCATCTTCCTCCAATGGAGCGGCTAGAGGTCCGGGATCAATGCTGAACACTGTAGCCGGAACTACTGACTTCTTACTGTTGCGTAAGTGAATCGGGATTTTTTCTGGTGGACAGCAATTTAAAATTTATATTTAATAAATAAAGTCATGAAAATATCTTAAAAGAAGTAAGAATTTTAACTTCAAATAAAAATGTTTCTATAATATTACATATTTTTACTTAGGAGTTTATATTTACTCTAAATTACTACAATTTTCAGAAGTGAGTTTATACTAAATTATTACATATGTTCTGTCAAGAGTTTTTTTTAATACTAAATTATTACATACTTTCAGTCAAGAGTTTATCTTTACATTAAATATTACAACATATTTTCAGTTAGGAGTTTATTTTTACATTAAATTACAACATATTTTGATGACGCCCACATAATGAGTTTTCGATTTGGACTTTCCATGTAATGGATTTGCTATCCAAGCTATATTCCATTTCATGCCACTGGGACGCTTTTTCCACCTTTGATGACGCCCACACAATGAGCTTTTGATTCGGACTTTTTTGCTAGCCAAGCAATATTCGTGTATGCATTTAAAACCATCTATTTACAAGCATATTTTTATGAGTATATTTTGATTAGTAATAGCAACTTGAAGTTCAGTGCTTCAAGCTGACTTACAGCTGAATTTTTAACTATATGGCAATGTATAGATTACCATAAGACTTGTAAAAATTCTGGAATAGATCACAACCCATATAATGGAGCCACCCTTACTGGAGTTTTGTAAAATTGGGTCTTCAAGTAGCACACAATATTAAAAGTTAATCATCATCATGTTTCTGCCAACTGGCATAATAACTGAATAAAAAGAATGGAAAGGTGAAAAAAATTGAGAACAATGAAAAGAAAATTGGGATTATGAGATTAGAAGCACATTTTATTCATTTTCTTTTCATTGTACTCAGTTTGTTTCATTTTTCCATTCTTCTCATTCGATAATAATGCCTTAAGTTCATCACTGTAGTGTCTTCCCCATGTTTATATGTTGTGGTTTGTGGATTTGTTTGCTAATGAAAGCTAGTTCCACAACGTCCTATGTTTTCCATAATTCATTGTATTCTGTAAAGCTGCATTACTTTGTGTTATTTTATACTGTTTACATTTCCACAGCTTTACCGCAGTTACAATAAATGTATTCAAATTTCAACTATGTTCTTTCTAAACCACTGTAGCACTGATGTTGCCATAGTTTAGTTTCTGAAAAATTATACATGTGCATGAGGCAGTTTTCTTTGATGTTCAGGTCTTGTAAAATGTCAGTATTGTTTCATGAGCTGAGCTGAATCAAGAACCGACATCACAGCACTCAGAACATTCTCATATGTGCTCCGTCCTCATCTTCAAAAGCCAGTGAAGAGTCCCAATACTTAAGGAACCAATAGCAGTCTGATTATGTATATGTCTGGCCTTTCCTCGGAGTCCTGAGTGTCGGCCAGATCCTCTGGTCACTCCCTGCAGCACCATTCTCTCCAACCATGATGATCTATCTGTTTTTGTGCATTATACACAAGATTCCCTAGGGCCCCGCCCACACCTGTCTTATCATACACAAATACCCTGCCAAGTGGTGCAGACCCAGCCAATCAATCAAGTCCACCTGCTCATTTATTAATTTTTTTAAACCCACTGTATTTTAAGGATTTTGGTGTAACATTTAGGTTCAAAAGTCTTCGTTTTCTTCTTTAAGGTTTCTTATAAATGGCCCACGACTCTTATTTGTGTGTTGCCATAGAAAAAATCATCAGATATTTTAGCCCTTATGCTGGTTCTGAAGCTTCCTATCATTCAATTCTGTTGTTATCTGTCTTGTGCTGTTCCCTGTCATTCTATGTATTTCTGCATTGATAGATCTGTGCATGTCTATTTTCGAAATACTCTGCTTGGTTTACCCCATCCCTTTTCCCGAGTATTCTGTCCTTGAGCATGCTCTTTGGTGTTTCTTCGTGTCTTAGGACATGACCAAGCCATCAGAGTCTTCACCATTTGATTACTTTCAGAAGTCTTTTTTATTTGGTTATATTTTCCAGAACATGACAATTTTCCAATCCAGGTGATTCTTGTCATGTTTCAGTAACAACACATTTCAAATACTCCTGAAGTGTTACATCACATATATTGTCCATGTTTCAGGACCATCCAATGCAACTGGCGAAATGCACATGTACAGATCACTGCAAAGATGCATATTCTCAAAATGTTGACTCTTATTTCTTTGATGGTGTTGTGCCATGGGTTCTTTCTGTTGCTTAACTTCTACATTTCTATAGCCAGTCACCTTCTGTTTTTTCCCCAAATGTCCTCTTTGTTGTTAACTATGGAGCTAAAGCATTTGAATTCTGAGCCAAAGTATTCAAATTCTGTCATAACTGACTATGACTGTGAAATCTGTATCAGCTATCTGCATAATCTCAGGACAAGTTGTTTGTTTTTATTATGGCATCCATACCATTGTTGGTGTGTGTAATCACTTTTATTTTCCAAAGCCTCTAAGTATGCTTGCAATATGACTATCAAATAAAGTGTTCCTCTGGTGCCAAGCCATTGGTCTTAGGCAATGTTTTAAACCAATGTGGCTCTGTTGATGTGAATATTACAAAAAGACTGTATACACATTATTTTTTTTTATACACATGGATAAACACACACGCATATGTACAAAATAACAAAACAAAGTAAACTGAAAAATGTAAATATAAAATACAGCAACATCAAGTAAGTTATTATACAAAAATGAATTACAAACTTAAATAATCTAAGCAAAACAATGATTTCATCAAAGTCGCACATAGGCAAACTCAACACAGTGTACAATTAAAGCCAGATTTTTTTCTTTCTTTTCTTTCTGAGATTTGGTGCTAATTTTCCTACTGTTTACATCTCTGTTGAACTTGTATTTTTCGTATTGCTAAATTTCTATGTCAGTAAAATATTTAAAAGCCAAAATGCAAAAGAGATTTATGAATAATAAAACAATGTTGTGTCTAAGCAACTAGTATATTAAACACATCTAGTTAACTAACTTCAGATATAATACATCTCTAATCTGGAATTTAAATGCATGGAAAATAGTCTACAATACTGACTACTGATTCATAAAAAACAATACTCTAATAATGCGTTCTAAATAAAAGAAAACATTATTTGCTTATTAAGGTTTTATTTAAAATGCATACTCCAATTGTGAAATTTTGTTTAAAATCTAAAGATCTGTTTTGATTTATTTTAGGCTATCTAATTTGGAAATGGTTGTACCAACTTCAATAAAAGGTTTCAAGGAATGTGAATCAAAAAACAAAAAATGGGTGCAGTAGAAGAAAGAATTAGGAGTAATACAATCACTTTCCTTAGAGCGATAGGCTTGCAAACTTATTGTCATTATACTTTACACTGAGAAAAACCTTGCATAGGTGAAATTCTTATATTGTTTAACATTATATAATAAGCAAGAATTTGTATGAATCAGCAATACATTAGCAAAATGTTATTGAATTTTTTGTGTCAATGGTCCTATTGTTTAAATCTCTGTTGAACTCATATTTATGGTATAACTTAATTCATATGTCAGAATCTTATCTACTCAGTGTAAAGTATGATTACAATAAATTTAAAGGCCAATCACTCTCAGGAAAGTGATTGTATTACCTCTAATTCCCTCATCTACTGCAACCATAATTCAATGAATGAATCACCCAAAATAAACGAGAAGTAGATTGTGAGCTTTACTAAAACACGACTACAAGAGACAAATTGGACGTTGCGGCCAAAGCCTTCGTCAGCACAGGACAAACAAATACAAACCAACACAAAACTACATGAAACACACTATGACAATATTAAACTATTAAACTAATTAAAATTAAATGTACTCATCTGAATTCTGTGTCCTGGCTTGGAAAGTCTGACACGCGTAGGGCGCCAGTGGATCAATAGACCGGATGTATGGTACACGGGCCAAAGGTAAAGCGGGAGGGGGAGTGGGGTGGAGACGCGCCCATGTGTGCGGAAAAGTGAAATTTGAGACCAGCAAAGATGTTACGGTCGCAGATGACAATTAGCAATTATCGTTAAGCGCTCGAAACACCGCTGCGGAAACCTCTATAGTGTTAGTATACACAGAGGGGCATGAGTGGCGGTCGTTCAGAAAAGGATGGCAAAACACCGAACGTAAATCCGCCAAGAGAGTTGACTAGTGTCATACAAAGGATCTGCACGTACCCAGATGGTGGACTGTAAGCTAGGGGTGGGAGGGGTGGGGTGGGGAGTTAAATGAAGCTGTGTTGGACATTAAGGCCGTGAGGGGAGAGTGTGCCCAACTGGAAGATGAGACGGTGTTCCAATGTCTTCCGATCCCGTTCGTGGGATGCGCATGATTTGATGGCCGTGACCTGTATGTCGGCTACGCCATGGTGGTCAGGACTGTTGAAATGCATGGATACTGGTTTCTGGGCGCCGCTGGTGATGTCAGAAAGGTGTTGTCGAAATCTGTCCCCAAGACGTAATCCTGTCTCACCGACATATCTCATGTCGCAACGTGTGCAGGTAATCGCATAGATGACGTTGCGACTGATGCATGAGAAACCCTCACGGATGTGGAAGGTCGTCTTCATTCAAGAATGATTCTTGAAAGTTCTAGTAGTAACATTTAAGAAAAAAAACATTTTAACCCTTTACTGGGGAAAACGCCCAAGAAAGTTTTTACCCCGGAACAGGCAAACCGTCCGAAAGCGTCCATGGCTATTTTGCATTGTAAAAATGCGATCTCTCGCCTTTCTGAGACTTCTGATTATCTATTTTCGGTTTTGCCGATAGCTTGACAACGTGGCCACCATTCGCAAATGTGTACTTCGAATTTGAACGGATTTTTAAAATAGTTTTTGGGGGGTTTTACGCTTTGTATTTCAAAATGTATTTCGACGATTCTTCAAGTGATAGTGGAGATTTCGCTGGGTTCAATTTAAGTGACATTGAAGGGCATGAAGTTGACTATTAATCAGAGCTAGATATCAGTGATCAGCATTACTTTGCGTTAGCAGTCGTGAGTCGGACTTTAAAAAAGTGATTCTGAAAATGTGTTTGTAAATTGCCGTATAAATGACTGACAATCACAAACAATATGTTGTATTTTGTAAATATTTGTGTTCATGTGTGGATTACTGGGAAAATTCACGTGAGTAAAATAATCTGCATGCTTTTTTTTACTTCATTTTGTTTTTCATTTAAGTAAAATCGGTTGACTAACACCTTTTTATATGATGATTTTATTAACGTAACCTGAAATTTTACCGAACCTCAAAATTCTTCTTGCCCGTTCAGGGCTACAAAACAGACAAACGTCTGCCCTATAAAGGGTTAAATGAAGCCAAGGGAAAAATGCAGTTGAAAAACTAAATATCTTAATTGCAAACACATTAAGAGAGATAAATCATGTACAGATATTTATCTGTAGAGAAGGCAGATGTTTGTCTGAATGTTCATACAGCAGCTTACTAATTACACACAAACATGAGAAATAAAATAAAGCAAATATTACCAAGTTATATACATTCACAAGACTCTTGAGACAGTAAAAGTAGTTCCATGGCAGATGCTGCCAAAGGGGTGTCAAGTATTAGCACTTCACATATCCTATGCCATGGTATAATGTGATATGGTGGCCAGTACCTTTCCTCACTGCCTTTCCTTCCCTAACAGTTCTCAGAAACTGTGGACAATTATCCTGTACCCAAGAGGACTAAGGAGCTGTGTCTCTTTACAAGCTCAAAACTCTTTAATTGTCTGAATATAGTCTCATTCAGTAATGTTGTCTTCATTTCTAATTTTGCTGTGTTTGTCTTCTTCTCTAACCATAAGATTTCTCATATTTGTTGATACAACAACAAGTTATGTAGTAGGACAGTTCTTGCTGTGGGTGTGAGAAGTGATAGGACCTAGGCCTGACTGCATGGAGGAATAAGTGACTGGTTCCTCCTGCACCAAAGCGAACAATGAGAGCTGATTTGAATCCTTGTCTGACTGTGATCAAGCCATTAGCAGGGCAATGACATAACCATCACACCAATGCTTCCACCTTTTGTTAATATAACCCCATTTGAAAGACACAATATCATACTAAACATTTTTAATAAAATAGGAATATGAAAATTGCCAACTTTTTAACAGACTGCAAAAGAAGAATACAATAAACATAATTTCACATAGCATACATTGAGTGATATTTTAACGCATAACCAATTAATATCAAAATGAAACAGTGAAACTATGACACAACCACCAAACAATATTGTCCAGTGGTGAACAGCAAACAACTGAAGACTGTAAACAACAGAAAATAAACATACAAGATGCCAGTCATAATTAGCATACCAAAGTCAAACTGTACTGGATGAATGGCACCTGAAAGTGAAGGTGATAATCTGTCAGACAACATCATGAAATTGAACATACAAAACAGTAAAATAACATGTAGGAAAACATAAGGTGAGGAAAACACATACAATCTTCAGACTAATGGTGGATGTTAATATGTATAAAATAATATGTAGGAAAATGTAAAGTGAGGAGAAATACACATACATCTTTAGACTAATGATGGATATTATTGTCTGCGACGACTTTTGACACATTCATAGTCTAGATTTTACTTGCATTACCTGACAGGCTAGTGGGAAACATATACATTTGATGGATTGAAATTGTATGCTGTAGAAATAATATTTTGACACCAGGGATTACAATAATCCATAGTAGAAGTGGAAGCTTAATGACTAGCAAGCTTGCCTGCAGGTCAGTGATCATCTATTCGAATCCACATCAAGGCAGGGATTTTAAATCAACGGAGCCTAAAGTGGGTACCAGGAAATCTCCTGGGAAGTACAGGTGGCCATCTTGATATTAATTAATTGCATCACCCGTTTTTAAATTCGGAGAGCACCATATAAATGGTACGCTTCAAGGCACACTGAGAAAATTCACCAAAAGATATGTTTCTATTCACCTAACTGTTGTATATTGCCTCTGCCATTTTTGATGTCCCAGTAACAGTAGCTGTCATTCTACACATTTGTTTCATTAATAAATATTTTAAAATATGCCAGCAAACTAACGAGTGCCAGAAAGAGGCCAATGAAAGTATACAACTGTAAGAAAGAGACAATGTTCTTTAGTCACAAAATGAGAAGAGAGGCTTCAGAAAGCATCACAACTGAAAGATCAATGATAAATAAAGCAGAGGCAGACCAAGAAAAACTATGTTGGATTACCCAAGACTAGGGTTGCCAGACGTCCAGCAAAAAGAGGACATTTCCTCCTTTTTAGCCTAATATTCTCCGTCCAGCAGGCAAAGCTAAAAACCTTAAAATGTCCGGCTTTTCTTATATTTTACGTTTAAAAAAATATTTTATTAGTAGTTAATAAAGATTATAAGGTAATAATTGTACAATAGGCTGTTTAAATAATGTTTTTTAGCATTTTGAAAAAGGCCTCCATTGAATTTATATTTATTCTTTCACGTGATTGTTTCTTGGTCGATTCACTAAGAGTAAGATACACTTATTGGCAGCTATTGTAATAAAATTGTACTGATTGTGGGTTTAATCTGGAATGATTCAAATGAAACATTCCATATGTCCTCCTTTGTCCTCTTTTTTGTCTTAATATGTCCTCCTTTTGGTGCCCACGTATCTGGCAACCCTACCCAAGACAGTAGCATGGAGGAATACCATCACTTCAATTGATCCAGAACACCAAGGTTTGAGATCTGTGGAGAGACATGAATGCCTACACCTTTGTCTGGACACATCATGATGATGATGATGCCAACAAAGAAAGGAAACAAACTAAATCACAAATATAGTTGTGTTATGAAATACATAGAAGTTTCATTGGCTGATGGGATAGAATGCTGACACCACACTTCAGGAACCTGGGTTCTAATCTCTGGTAAAGAAAGGAATTTGTCTCTATCAAAGATCAAATAAAAATTCCAAAGCCTGAACACAACATTCTCACAACTTAGACAAGTTGCGTTTACTTCATCAGCCCTTATTAAAAATCCCTCTGATAAACAAACAATGGTGTAGTTATTATTTCATAGACGTAAAGGATAGAGTGAAGTCAGAAGAAAATCATTTGAGATAATTTACAAGTATATAATAGTTAACCACTGTGCTATCTTTAAAAGTACACATTTAATCCAAAATAAAATCAGAATACTGGTTGTTAGTGACTCCAGGTAATAAAGAGCATATAACTTCTAGTTGTTTGGATAAATATCCAATCCCAGCTACACTGGATAGATTAAGGCACTGAGTGCCTCTTAATGGATTTAACACAATGTTGTCAACAATCAAAATAACTGGGACATATCTCGTTCAGACAAATCTGACTGCAATCGGCAACAAAAATAATTTTCATGTTACCAACATTTTTTCTTTAAAACAGGTAATGTGATTCCTTTTAAAAATACCACAAAAACCAGCAATTTAGGAACACATAAAGAAGACTTGCACTGCATTCTAAAAGGTGATTAACTCCATCACAGACCTAAGTTCAAGAAAAGTAATGACGATAATGAGAACATTTTAAGAAAGTAAACCATTGGAAAAACATAATCTCTTACCTGCAAAATTGTTGAGCTGAAAATCACTCATCTGTTGATGAGGGAACCTTCTCATTGTCCTGCAGTCATCAACAGAAGTAAAGAACAATGTAGATTCTTAACATTCCTGACTTCCTGAAGACACAAAACAATTTTGTCTGTCTTTACTGAAAAAAGCTTTATTTTTACTGAATCATCGCATTGCATTTAATTTTGCAGCTCATTGTGCATTCAGGTCTTAGTCAGATATGACTGAACTACCGTATGACAGTAGACGGTACTACCTGCTTTCTGTCAGCGCCGAATGTTGGGCGGCGCTTATCAAACCCGACACCCCACATTGTGCTAACGGCTTCGGGCGAAAGAGCGCAATTGGGAGGATAAAAGCCTTATCCTGGTGTGAGGAAATGCAACCTAAAGACTAAATATCATGGCAGATCGGGCCCTAAGCCTTGGTTGGTAACTGGTCTAGGATCGAAGCTCCGACAGGCAGACAGTTACAGCATTGCTTTGCTGATATGATAACTTCTGCAGCTTGTCTTCTTCCAGACGTATTGGTGTCACCTTTCTTCTGGAGTAAACTAGACAGGCCGACAGAGGGATCATGCTGCATGGGCAACATGGTCTCTAAATTCAGCCCAGGATTTGTGGTATGGAGAGATAACCCCATTTTACAAATTATCGTATGCCAAGACGGCAAGGTGTTAGTCAGTCATTGTGCATTGCATTTTAGTTTGCAGCTCAATGTGTACTTTTTCCACATTTTATTTTGAAACAATTGTTTCATCTAGATAATATAGTTTCACAGAAATACAGTGTGATAAACTATTCTATTTACAAGAGAACAGTGATGTCAAAAGAATATAATTTTAAATACTAAGAACAAATGTTAGCAGAATCACACTCTGAAATTCAGCAACTAATGCACCAAGCAGAAGAAAAGATATCTAATTATGTTTAATAGTACACACAGGAAATAATTACAAATATTTTCATAGTGAAGAAAGTTTGATAGTTACATACATCTTTTCTTCTTAATTTGTCAAACGGAATTCTTTAATTTCAAGTAACATTTCAGTTTCAAGAAAAATGATGTGTCAGGTAAGTGAAATGTTTGAGCTCAACTGCAAGGGAACTGAGTTTGTCCTCATCTGTCTATTATCTTATTATATAAGATATGTAATCAACACACAAAAAAAGCTCTCACAATGCAGAGTACACAGTGAGGGGATCAAGACAAGCTGAGTACATTTTCATGGATTTTTCTTTGACATATAACTAGCATTCCACGTGACATTTAATGAATATACATGGGCATTTATTTTTAATCATTAATTAGGCCACAACACATCCTATCGAAACAGAAATGTGGCAGTGACTTTCCTTTTACCAGTCTGCATAATAAAATATACAACATGCCAGGTTTTTTTAGCCAACAATTAGCAATTCACATGATATTTAATTAATATGAATCAATTTGCGGCTATTTTTAATTATTAATTAGGTATAAGGCATATCCTATAGAAAAAAAGATAACATGTCAAGTTAGGCCTTGCCGCTCTGGACGCAACAATCCATAGTTGCTATGTGGTTAATTTAAAACTAAACAAGTCACAGTAATAGAAAGCAAAATGTAATGTTCGTAGCTCCTAATTTACTGGCCCGTGAGAAGAACTGCTCATTTGTTAAGATTCCTGTGCACTTCCTTGTTGACTTGTTGTATATCACGACACAAAAATACTAATATCTCAGCTTAGAATTTATGTAGTCTTCATTGAGATACCGTTGGATTTGTCTTGTGAATCCATATCTAATTGTGATGATTTCATAAGTAAAAACACAATTTTAAATTATGGCCAAAATTGCTATATTTATAGGTTACAAAATAATTAAATTACTAACTAAACTTAAATGATTGATTGATTGAAGAACCGACATCACATCATTCGGGGCATTTCCATAAGCGTTCCATCCCCATCCTCAGCAGCCAGCGAAGAGGTCCAACACCCATAGTGCCAGTAGTGCAGTATCTGATTATATGTCCGTCTCGCCTTTCCTCTGAGCGTCGAGCGTCAGCCAGAACCCCTCGTCACTACTCATTCTTGCCAGACCATGGTGATCCATTTGCTCCTCCGAGATGTGCACGTGCTCTCACAAGGCCGCAACCATGTCTGCCTTGTCATGCATCAATATTCCACCAAGTGTTGCAGAGCCAGCCAATCTGTCCGCCTGTTCATTCCCCAGCACACCGGCATGCCCCAGAGAAAAGATCCAGGCGATGCTTGCCACCCGTGTCCTCCAAAGCAAAGTAAGCCACTCTGCATAAAGCATGCCTGTCTTCACCTTCCTCAGCATGCTTTCTGAGTCAGTTACAATCACAATGTGTGTGTGTATCGTATTCTCCATCCAGCGGAAAGCTGCAGTGACCGCCTCCATCACCATCCTAAAGCTAGATGCTGTGGTATCATATGCCAGGCTCTCCTGCACCAAACGTCGATCATTAACCTTTGCTTCAAACCCCCAGGCACTTCTCCTACTTCTTGACACCGAACCATCTGTGTAGATGATCACATAACCCGAGCCAGCATTATCCTGAATTAGTTGCTGGATTTCCACTTCTGTGGCCCCTGCTGGCCACTCCCTGCACAATGTGATTATGACACTGCACAAGTCTGACTGCTCCGCTGGCACTCTGACCCACTCCTCTCCTCGCCTAATGTTCTTCAAGATGCACACGTGTCTGATCGTATCCTCCGCCTGAGCCATCCATGATTTCCCTATTATCAGTCACTGACCCTTAACTGCTTCCAGCGCTTCATGCAAAGGGTGATCTGTGTCTGCATCTACTATGAGGTATGTCTTCGCCTGCATCACCTTGAGCCTACCTGCAACAGTCGGCAAACCAAGGATGTAACACATACACACTATTGCCAATAGTATTGGGGTGTCTCTGGTGCATCCCAGAATGGCCCGCATAGCTTCATTATGTATGCGCTCTAGTTTCACCAGCTGACTCTTTGCGACAGTGAGCAGTCCTAGTCCATAATCAATAATAGGATTAAGTGCTGGTATAGTGTGAGGAGCATTCTCTGCTCTGTGTCCATTGCAGCCATAGTTTTAAGTGCATTGGGTCCCTTTTGAGTTCTTCACAACCGTCTCCACATGGTCCTTGAAGGACAGGCTCCTGTCAAATGTGATTCCCAGATACTTCAGTGTGTTCTCTCTGTTGAAGCTTCTCCCATCTATCGCGTACTCGGTACATCAGCTCTCACAATCTTGTCCAGAAAACAAAAAATTTAATGGACCAAGAAAAATTAGAATGGCATCCAATATGTGAATTTGTCTTTATTCGTTCAACTAAAAATCGGTACACATATGGCTGAAATTACAGAAGCTGTTAATAAATATGCTAAAACTATTACACTATACCTTCACCTTATTTAGTATAGTTTACGTATCATTGCATTACTCATTAGAGATCTTTTCCTCTTCTCAGTCACGCATCCGCCATATTGAAACCTAGGAAGCTAAAACCGAGCATGCGCAGAAGGGCAACATCAGCATCCAGTGGCTTGTCTAGCGCCCCCCCCCCCTCCATATGACATCATCTTCCACTTTTGTCGTCTAGCTTTTATCATCATCAAGTGCCATGCCGACTGGCGTATGAATTCATGCCCCCCCCCCCCCCCCCCCACAGATCTCCGTCTTTGGTTTTCTAGATCAACTCTGCCGTTGATATTCCTCCATGTCACCGTCGCAATCCATCCAGCATCATTTCTCTTGGTCTGCCTCTGCCTCTCCCCCCCCCCCCCCCCCGATCTTTCCAGTTATCACAATGTTCTCTTTTTTCATCTCCCCCCCCCCCCCCCGCGTATCCTTTACAGGACAATGCTGTCAACAAATTCAACATCAGCATCTTTCAGCTGATTGTTGATTTCTTGGCAAGATTACGCTCAGTAGTTTGCCATTGCTTTCTGAGCGACCGGCTCATATACCCCTAAGTTACCAACGCGGAGAGAACCGCTACCAATTCTCGCGCAACATCACGTTACTTACGAGAGTATACTGGATTACGGAGAAAGTCGTGTAACCTCTAGACCAGAGAGACCGGCCTCTTTTCATCACATGACCAAAAATAGCTGTTTGCCTCTTTCTTATTGTTGTATATAATGTTCTAGTTTTATTAGCTGTCTCGTGCAGTCGTTGTTAGTTACTTTGGCAGTGCAAGGAATTCGCATCATTCGTCTCAGCAACCACATCTCTGTTGCTTCCAATCTCTTCCTAATTTGTTCACTTACTCTTGCTGAGGCCTTGCTTGAGACGGATGTTGTCTGTCTAAATGACAGGACACCCACTAGGCTAGCAATGAGACCGGGATACCCTGACACGGCCATCGACCTGGCGCTTGTATCCCAAGAGGCGGCATCAGATATAAAATGGAGCGTCCTTGGTGACCATGGAAGTGACCACCTCCCCTATTCTGTGCTGATACCTAAGTCCAGCACAGTTAGGACTATAAGAGCTCGCAGGGCATTCAGTTATGATCGCGACCACTCTTCGCTCTTGGGGCGTCTTAGATCACAGAGAAGATCTAAACCAACAAGAAGAATCTTCACCCAACCACCATGGTGGACACCAGAGGTGGAGAATTCATGGAGGAAAAAGAGGGTGGCCATAAGAGAGGGTGCGGAGAGCAACCAATTCAGTTGACACAGAATTGGAAGAGGCTGAAAGGTATAAAAAAGTAAAGGTGCAGGATTTTAAACTCCAGGCAGCTGAGGCAAAGAGGATTAAGTGGGAACAATTTATCAATGAAATCGGTGGGGATGTGACATTGGGAAAATTCTGGAGGCTGCACCGGCAGATGACGAGACAGGTGATGCCTGGTACACATGGCACCGTTTATGATGATAACAACCGACCTATGACAACTGACAAGGACAAAGGGGAGGCTTTTCTTGCGCGATTTTTAAAACAGACGGATCAGCAATATAGGGCTATTAGAGATAACGTCAGAGAAGCCTTGTCACGGGTTACTAGGAAGGAGGACTGTGAGATTAAAGTGGAGGACATTAAACGGGTACAGAAGCGGGCTAAAGACACAGCGCCAGGTCCAGATGGGGTGAGATACTCCCATATGAGGAACATAAATGATGGGGACTTGGAGGAGATGGCTCTTTGTTTCAACCTAAGCATCAATACGGCGGAAATACCCCACGATAGGCTGCATAGCTACCTGGTCCCCTTCCCAAAGCCAGGTAAGGATCACTCCAGACTTAATGGATACAGAATCATAACTCTGCAAAACACGTATGGCAAAGTCCTCGAAAAAATAGTAGCACGCAGGCTCCAGCGACATTTGGAAAGTCGGAATCTGCTTCCCCAAGGACTCGGGAGCTACCGGCCGGGAAAGGACACCTGGGCCAATGCTGCAACTTTTGCGTTCGATATCTATGAGGGTTTCCAGGATAAAAAGGAGACAGTGGCGGTAGCTCTTGACTTGGAGGATGCGTATAACAGGGTTAGGTATGATCGGTTAATACATACACTGTTGGACATGGAGGTCTTCCCTTGCCTTGTTAGATGGGTTGCGGCAGTCCTTTATGAGAGTAAGGTTGCACTGCGCATGGGTTCCTGGACTTCTGACCCCTGTATTATTGCAGTGGGTTGCCGCAGCTGGTCACTTGTCCCCAGTGCTACACCAGCAAAATTGCAGCTATTGAGACACCAGGTGTGGGTAGAATCTTGACATTTACAGATGATGTGCTGGTGTACAGACAGGGCAGAGACAGGGCCAGTTTGGCGAAAGACTTACAGGTGGCGGTAAATAGGGTGGCGGAGTGGTGCAGGGACGCAGGGGCCATTATAAACCCAGACAAGGCATCAGTTGTGTGGTACTCCTTGGATAACCGGATCGTCAAGGCAAACGTCCCAAGTATTATGTTGAATGAATGTCCTCTTAGTCGAGAGAGTAAATTGAAGTACTTGGGTATCACCTTTGACAGGTGTTTGTCTTTTAAGGATCATGTGGAGGCTTTGGTGGTGAAGGCTGGTAGGAGACTTAATGCATTGAGGGCTATGGCAGCAACCGGGGTAGATCAGAGGATGCTGTACACGTTTCTTTCAGCAGTTAATAATTTCTGTCATTGAGTATGGTTTGGGGCTGCTGACAGTATCAAAGTGCGAGCTTGAAAGGGTGGAGCGCGTACAGAATGCTGCCATGCGGTTAATCCTGGGGTGCACAAAGGACACACCAATTATATGCATGAGGCATATATGGCGTTACCAACAATGACGGATAGGCATAGGGTCCTTCAGGCCAAATGGTACCTGAGAGTTGCCGCAGACAGGGATCACCCGCTGCATGCAGCAATGGATATGGTCAAGGGTCATAGACTAAGACGAGGCAGGTTCTGGATGGCACAGGCAGAACTTTCTATAAGTCAGGTGTGTGATCTAGAGACCATCAATCGTGAAAGAGAGTGGGTTTAAGGTCCGGAAGACATGACGGACTGGCGCAATGTAATAATAACACTGGGTCGTGAGTGCAGAGAATGGGCAGGGGGCCGCACTGAGTTTGAAGTGCAACAGCTGATCCAGAGCAACACACATCAAGGTGACATAGTCATCTACACCGATGGGTCAGTGGTGAGAAACAGACGTAGTGGCGGGACGCAGAGGTGTTTCCAAGGCACCAGGGCCTGGTTATATACTGGCCAAGACCTATTGACGCGTCCTCGCCGAGCGTCCTGGGCAACAGGTCCCTTCGGGGTCCTGGCTGAAGTCAATAGGCTCTCCGATTCCTCCGAAGTCGGAGAGTGTCTGCCTGTATGGCGAGGAACCACCAGTATGCACACCAATAAGCCAGACATGGGACAACGGATACTCACGCAAACCTCAGGTCCTGTATGACATAACACTGATGTTGGACAACAGGATGCCTTCATCCGACATACAGGACTTTGCGTTGGAGCTCAAACCAATGAACACAAGCAAGCAAGCAAGACGTAGTGGCTCGGGCTTTATTGCAAAGGCTAATGGGCGAGTCTTGAAAAAGGAGAGTCTGGCATATGAGACTACGACCTCCAGCATGAGAATGGAGGTGGAAGCAGTAACAGCGGCATTCCCGTGGCTAGAGGAGACAACTGCAACACACGTTGTATTCATTACGGTTTCAAAGAGTATGCTTAGTAAGGTGGAGAAAGGAATGTTTCGTGTGGAATGGCTCTCGTCGCTTCAGAGGTCACAGATCGTGAGAATTGCATGGATATTTTGCCCTGGCCATGCGCGTGTACAAGGGAATGAACAGGCTGATAGGCTAGCAGGGAAGGCACCTCTTGGTGGAATTTTGCCTATGGACAGGGGGGAGGTGGTCGTGCGCTTGTGGGACCAGGTGGAGAAGGCGGAGGAACAGATTGAGAACCCATATGTGGAAAGAATGAGATTGCGGGGGATCGGCGGGGGTTCTGGTAGAATCTCAAAACTGAGAGGGAAGACCAGGAGAACTTTTAATCAGATAGCGGTGGGAACGATTAGTAGTGTGACTCTTCGCTGGCTGTTGAACGAGGGGACGGAGCACGTATGGGAATGTCCTGAGTGCAATGATGTCGGTTCTTAACTCAACTCAACTCACTTACATTCCAAGATTCACAGCCATACAGCAAAACAGATTCTGTATAGCACCCCATTACTCTCTTTATTACATTCAATGATAGTGACTTATTGCATAAGATATTCTTCATTTTCTGAAATGCAGCCTTTGCTTGCCCTATTCTGCTCTTAATCTATGTTATGCATCTTCCATCTTATGTTATATATGCCCCTAGATATTTAAAGCTATCCACTTGGTGAAGAATGTTCCCTTCTAAACATGGGAATCGTCGACGGAGCTACGGAGCACGCGCTCTGCGCTTGACACATCCCTCAGAGGCTAGCGAAGAGAGAGTGAGGAGGAGAAGACGAGGAAATGGTGTGAGACGACGGCATAGAAATAGGAGGGCAGGCGCCAGGAGAACAAGACGAAAAGTGGAGAGACTAGGTTTCAACTAAATGGATTACCATGGTCTAGCAAGAATGAGACAACGAGGAGTGATGAAGGGATCTGGCCGACGCTCAACGCTCAGAGGAAAGGCGAGACGGGCTACTGGTACTATTAGTGTTGGAACTCTTCGCTGGCTGCTGAGGATGGGGACGGAGCACTTACGGGAATGCCCTGAATGCTGTGATGTCGATTCCTAAATCAATAAATCACATTTGGGTGTCACCTTTTCTTTGATATCACCATTGTTACTGTTTTCTTGATATTCAAGGAGAGTCCTTTCTTTGCACTCTCTGTTATTACAATGGCCAACAATTGTCGTAGATCGTTTACATTATCCGCCATCAATACTGTGTCATCTGCATAGCGTATATAATTTATATTATAACATCCGAATATTATTCCTGGCTTTTCTTTTATATCTCTCGTTATTACTTCGCTATAGAGGGAGAAGAGATCCGGTGACAAAACACATCCCTGTCTTACTCCCAGCTTTATGTGTTTATAATTTCCTTCTTTATTTCCCATTTTAATTGCTGATATTTGGTTCCAGTAAATAGTTTTTTTTTATTATTCTGAGATCTTTCCCATCAATGTTAATATCTTCCAACATTTTAATCATTTCATTATGTTTCACTTTATCAAATGCCTTAGTATAATCTATGAAGCACAAATATATGTCTTTCTGTGTCTCTATTGACCTTTCTATTAGTGTCCGTAATGTATATATTGCATTGTTTGTACCTTTTCCTTCCACAAATCCATACTGTTCTTCACCAATTTCTCATTATAATTCTAAGTAGAAGCTTAGTGACATGATTTATGAGGCTAATCGTACGAAAATCCTCGCATGCAATTGCTCCTGGTCTTTTTGGTATAGCTATAAATACATTTCGCTTGGTATATATCAACTGCTGTCACAAGGTGGTTATGACATAAAGAAGTGGCTTGAACTCAGAAAGCATGTTGAGTAGGGTGAGGACAGGCAAGCTTCGTGCAGAGTAGCTTGCTTCGCTTCGGAAGTTACGGGTGACAAGCATCGTCTGGATTTTTTCTCCGGGGCATGCTGGTGTGCTGGGGAATGAACAGGCGGACAGATTGGTTGGCTCTGCAAAACTTGGCGGAGTATTGATGCATGATAAGGCAGGCGTGGTTGCGGCCTTGTGGGAGCACGTGTACACCTCGGAAGAGCAAATGGATCACCATGGTCTGGCAAGAATGCGACAGCGAGGAGTGACGAGGGGATTTGGCCGACGATCGACGCTCAGAGGAAAGACGAGACGGACATATAATCAGATTGCCACTGGTACTATTAGTGTTGGAACCCTTCGCTGGCTGCTGAGGATGGGGACGGAGCGCTTATGGGAATGCCCCGAATGCTGTGATGACGGTTCCTAAATCAATCAATCAATCAATTAATCAGGAGTGGCTTGATTGTGTCTAGAGGATGTCTGTGTGAATGTTGTGTTATTCTACTGATCAACAACAATAAATCAACATCGAAGACCACGTGGCGCACATAATCTTTTAGTTGGAACACAATTGATGATACACTAACCAGGAACACTTCAGCTTAGAACTATATCCACATATATTGCATCTGCACAGTTACAGCGCACTTCGAGAACACTTTAGCACAATACAATCTTGGCTGAGATTTCCTCCTCAGCCTGACACCGACTAATTGGCTAGTATCCCGAACATAGCCCAAACACTATCGCTGCTGACAGCCTGGCTAAGTCCCCAATCCTTAGCCCCAGAATTCCACTCACTGAAAGCACAAGGCGGAGTTCTTTCTCTAACTCCGCCACAATTCAACTCCCAGATTCAATCCCTGGGTTATAAACACCAGGCGGAGCAGTCCCTACCTCCGTCACAGCTTAACACCGAATCCCTCAATTTTCCCAACCTTGTCTATTTATTCACTCTTTGCTGACCTCCCACGAAACACACCATTTAACCCTTTTCAACCCCACTCTACATTCCACCACCATTACATTTCTAGGCTCCCTTTGTTTCATAGTGACTCGCACGATTTACCTTTCCACCGGTGACTTAAAACTAGACACGCACGTGACCTCTTCATCAGTTGTTTCGGGCTTCCCCCATTAACATGACGATTTATCTAGATGTGTTCGTGCCTAAACTATCACCTAGTCTGGGACTATACCAGTATGTCAGAGATTGTGATTAACCTTCTTGGCCTCACATCTGCATACTCTTCTCTGACGCAGTTAATCCTAACTGTATAATAACATTCCTAGCTAGTACAATTACCCCAGTTATTTGTATACCTACGAACGTTACAATACCATTCAACATTTTGGTTAATATATCTACTGCAAATGCTCCCATTCATTTCTATTTCTTCTATTGTGATTCCATCAGGCCTAGGTATTTTTTTCATTTCTTCATATGCTTTATAGCGTCATCAACTTCTTCTTTTAGAATAGGTCTAGCTTGGGGTGGGGGAGGGGGGGGGGTAATAATTGACATTTCAGCACCAAACCGATGGCACTAGATGGTGTCATTCAGTGTGATTTTACAATGTCTTTGATGTCGTCATTCTAATTAATTCTTAGGAGTTCTTGTGCGCTCGTATCAGACAGATATTTGATGTCGCGCCAGTGTGGGTAGTTGATTTGTGTTGCATTCTAACGAAGTGATCGACCCATTTGATCTTCTGCCTTTCCAATATGCACCATGCGTCATAGGGTGTTGATCCCACTGTCTGTCTTTCTGTTAACATAATTTCTTACTCGGATAGTTAAGTTGGTAGTTCTCATCTAGCAACTCATTTCGCAATGTTGATTTTGCATGTGTGATTTGGATATAGAACCAGTTTTACTGTATGGCAGCGAATCTTGGAATGTAAATGAACAAATTAGGAAGAACTTAGAAGCAACAGAGATGTGGTTTTTAAGACGAATGTTGCGAATTCCTTGGACTGCCAGAGTAACTAACAACGATTGCCTGAAAGAGGCTAATGAAACTAGAAAACTATATACAACAATAAGAAAGAGACAAACCGCTTTCTGTGGTCATGTGATGAGAAGAGAGGCATTGGAGAACATCGTGACAACTGCAAAGATCGAGGGGAAGAGAGGCAGAGGCAGACCAAGAGAAATAATGCTGGACGGATTGAGACGGTGACATGGAGGAATATTAGCAGCAGAGTTGATCCAGAACACCAAAGACCGAGATCTGTGGAGAGCCATGAACGCCTACGCCAGTCGGCACGGCACTTGATGATGATGGTGATGATTTGGAGAATGTCCTAGTTTGGCATAGGGTTTGTGTGAATATGTTTTTTGTTTAAATTACCTGTCATTTTGCGGACATGGGTATAGTGTACTTGTATGCTTCAATATGGGTGATTGTTGATATATGAGCGCACTTGCTTTTTGACATCTGATTTCGATTTCGCTGTCCTTTCTGCCATCTCCTGTAATCGTTTATTCATTCATTCAGTAGCAAGTCCCTAGCAGAACCTCGTTCCCATAACAACCGTCCGGAAAACTTCTCGGTCATAAGCAAGATGTCCCGCGTCCGATACATCCATCTGGAGATCATCCGCCACATCCTGCATCCATCTTCTCTTTGGCCTTCCTCTTCCTCTCTTCACGGGCATATACCCCTCCATTACTGTCCTCTCCAAACTTTCATGACGTTTCAGGTGACCAAAATAGTTCAATTTTTTCTTTGTTTCATCGTCTTTAGTAGCTAACCTTCTTCAATATCCAGATCTTGTTGTATGGATGCATTTGTTTCTTTCTGTATCCAATATATTCTGAGAATCCGTCTATAACATATATTCAAAGGCATTCAATAAAATGCGCTGTTCAGCTTGTTTAGTAAGTGTCCAGGTCTCACATGCGCATGTTGCAAAGGGAAAGACGCATGCTCTAAAAAATCTAATTTTTGTAGTTCTTTCTGTTTCACTCCACAAAGTATTCAGTTGTTTTAGTTTTTGAAGAGCAATAGATATTCGTCTTTTAATTTCCTTCATTGCGTCGCCATTAATGGTAATTAATGACCCAAGATATTCGAAATTATCCACCACCTCCTATGTTTCCTCAGTAATCATACTTCCTAAATATTTAAATTCTTTAATTTGTTTAAAATATGTACTATTTATCAGCATATTTAGTGGACCAGAGCGAGGTTCTGCAAAGGACATGCTACTGAATGATTGAATGAATGAATGAGAAGATTTTTCCAACATCATAGTCACTCGAAAACCAGGTGAAATTGTTGTATATTCCGCCCAAGCATGTAAACAGTGCACCAAGAAGCACACAAGTTCGTGTTAATGAACGCTTGATGGCAAACACACAGATCGCTTACACAATCAACTAATGCAATGTAGGTTATTTATTTATTTTTTTTTTTTAATAGGAGGTATGTAGTAACAGCGTAAGTAATTAGAAATAAGCAAATTTATATGTCAAATTGTTACTGGAACAATCAACATGGGAACTCCTCGTGGTTTTTTAATAGAGGGGGGGGGGGGGGGGGGGGTGACGGAGCATATGTGTACATGTCCGGAGTGCAGTAATGTCGATTCTTAAATTCAATATTCAGCATACAAACACGTGAGATAGATTCACGACAGGTCGAAACACATGTGAGATAGATTTAGGACTTGTCGAATCCTGATGGTTTGGTAGGCACATTCACAATAATATCATTTATTTTCCTGGAAGAAAAACGCGTGTTTAATAGCACTAGGGTAACAGAAGAGAATAGAGAATTATAGCTAACGAACTCACCCACTTCACACACACACACACACACACACACACACACACACACACACACACACACACACACACACACACACATTAATACGCTGGTTTCTTTTCAATGGACAAGGAATATATGTTGGAAGCCACAAGACAAGACAGCACTGTAACAGCTCTGAAAACCGGGGATTTGAACCGTCATCCCAAAGTTCCGAATTCAAGAAAAAAATCCATTTTATATAACACTAGACAGCAGGACACCTCTCATAAACAAGGTTATCCCACAGGTGATCTGTTTAGCATTTTGACTCTACATTTTACACAAACCTCGTCTCATTTTATTTTCCCTGCGGTGTAATTGTGTTTCTGAAAATGGATTTGCTGGAAAGCTTTATTTTGTTAATTAGTTCATTCCGTGGAATATTGATAACACACAGCAAACAGTCGTTAGCATTCTTCCTCTCTCAATCGCTCCCATTCTTTTTCCCTCCCTTTTTTCATTTTTGCTCTTCCTCCCTTCCTTCCTTCTCCCTGCCTGTCATCTGTTATTTCTTCCTCTCTCCTATTCCCTTCTTTTCATTTCCTTCCGCCACTCCCTCCTTATAAGTTCCATTCTGTTCTTCATTTCCTTCCTTCAGTGCCATACAATCTAGATTCTAGAATGTCGCACACTGTGAAATGTGTTGTTATTTCTTCTGTGTTTAAATTCACTAGCGGAAAGCATAGTTTTTAATATTATGAGTAGTATAGTATGGGCCCTTCGACCTCGTTTTGTTGCCGAAAAATCGATAATTTCTAAGAATAAAGGAGGAGCGTGTGGCGCCGGGAGGAGCGGTCGTTTTTTTTTTTTTTTTTTTTTTTTTTTTTTAGTAAGCGCAAAGAAGGAGGTGCTGGTGGATATAAATCATGAATAAATAATCGAGTATGTGCACTGTTACCTCCCCTGTTTGAGAATTTTATTTTTTTTAAATTAAAATTTAATGATTACGATTATTATGGGTAGTAGTGGGCGGGGCTTTGGGGGTATTCGTTGTTAAGAGCTGGGTGAGTGGAGAGGTAGCTAGATAAGTGTTTCAGAACACTATCACCATACGGTGTTAGAACTTAAATGAAAACCTTAGAAGATAATGATGATCGGTAGTATCGGTTGTAGTGGGTATGGCTTAGTGATAAGGGGTGGGTGAGTGGAAGTGAATCTAGGTCAGTGCTTCCAAACAATATCATCATACGGTTTGGTGGTTAAAGTGGGCAATGACGTGGTCAAGTGGTGCTAAAGAGAGGGTCAAGTTGTCAAGGGGTAGTCAAGTGACCTCTTATATTGTAGGGGAGGGTCGTATAGTAATACGGTGGTGGTTAAAGTGAGCGATGACGTGGTAAAGTGGTGTACAAATGGTGGTCAAGAGGTGGTCAAGGGTGGTCTATGACCCGTAAATTGTAGGGGAGAGTACGTATAGTGACACGGTGGTGGTCAACGTGAACGATTACGTAGTAAAGTGGTGATCAAGAGGTGGTCAAAAGGTGGTCAAGTGGTCAAGGGGTGGTCAGTTGACCCCTTAAATTGTAGGGGAGAGTACGTATAGTGACACGGTGGTGGTCAACGTGAGCGATGACGTAGTAAAGTGGTGATCAAGAGATGGTCAAAAGGTGGTCAAGTGGTCAAGGGGTGGTAAGTTGACCCCTTAAATTGTAGGGGAGAGTACGTGTAGTGACGTTGTGGTGGTTAATGTGAGCGATTACGTGATCAAATGGTGGTCAAGAGGTGGTCACAAGATGGTCAAGTGACTCCTTAAATTGTATAGGAGAGTACGTGTATTGACACGGTGGTGGCTAAAGTGAGGGATAACGTGTTCAAGAGGTGGTCAAGAGGTGCTCAAGTGGTCAAGGGGTAGTCAAGTGACCCCTTAAATTGTAGGTTATAGTACTGTGGTGACACGTTGGTGGTTAAAGTGAGCGCTGACAGGGTCAAAAGGTGGTCAAGTGGTCAGGGGGTGGCCAAGTGACCCCTTAAATTGTAGAGGAGGTTACGTATAGTAACGTGGTGAAGGTTAAAGTGAGTGATGACATGGTAAAGTGGTGGTTAAGAGGGGTCAAGTGGTCAAGGGGTGGTCAAGTGACCCCTTAAATTGTAGGGGAGGTTACGTGTAGTGACTTTGTGATGGTTAAAGTGAGCGATGACATGGTTAAGTGGTGGTCAAGAGATGGTCTAGTGGTCAAGGGGTGGTCAAGTGACCGCTTAAATTATAGGTCCGTTTAGTGTACAACATACAACAATAACAAACAAACGATCCAAAGAAGATATTTAAAAATTAATAAACGGAAAACATATATAGACAAACAATTAAATGATAAGAGTCATGGTGGTGGTCGTTGCGGGGTGGTATAGGGGTTGGCGTGCGCAGATATGGCCAGTGATGTTGAGGTGCTATAGTTGTTACGTCTAGAGGTTTGGGTCTCTCAGTCGTGAGGTATCGAACTGTTTGCTGTTGGTAGGATGTCGCTGATCGGGGCGGGTAGGTTATAATGCATTTACCGATATTGTCTAGAGTTGGCGTGGTTGTATGATAATAGTATTAGAGTTGCCCCTCTGCCGTGCGTCCACCTTGACGAGGTAGAGGGGCTTGAGCGTTCCAATGACCCCAAGAGCTATGCCAACGGTAGCACAGCTACTGGTAGGGTCACCCATGTTGGACATGTCAAGGAAGAGGGACCAGACGAAGTGACGCACAAACCTGCTGCCTTGTAGGTAGACTGGGGACAGTCAAAGGCTAGGGAAAGCATCCCGAACAAATGCTTGTCGAAATCGGATGTACTGAGCCACAGGCTTGACAAAGAAGTGCAACGTAACTTTATCATTTCATGATGCCACAGATGAAAGTTAATCGATATGGTGCTAATCCCGTGAAGTCCCATCAGGCGGTGATAGTGCCGGGCCCCCTGCCTCGAGGGGGTCCACCCATGACTACTGGTGGTCACCTTCCCCTGTGCTGTGGAGTCAAGGCACAGAGGAGTAGGTTAAGAGCTATTGACCAAACACCCCGGACACTCAACATACTACAATGGAATGCAGAAGGAGTTTATAACAAGAAAGCCTCCCTAACACAGCGTCTTCATAAAGATAGAATAGATGTGGCATGCATTCAAGAGACACACCTCAACGCCAATCGCACATTTTCAGTCGAGGGATATCAGGCCACACGTTTCGACCGCGAAGGACATAAAGGAGGAGTTGTAATACTTACACGAAATACAATACCTTGCAGCGAAGTATCTGTGATCTCTGACAACCAAACGGAAATTATAGGTGTTGATATAATGATAAAGGACGTGAAAATAAGAATTTACAATCTATATAGCCCGGCAGATAAGGATCTTACACTCTCAAACATGGAAATAACTGACACAAATTGCATTGTTGTCGGAGACTTTAATAGCCGTTCAGAAAGATGGGGATACCCAGATACTGACAAAAGAGGAGATGAAGTGGAGGACTGGGAAATAGACTCAAATCTCCATCTACTCAACAAAGTGGATGACACACCGAGCTTCTACTCCAGAAGATGGATTACCACTTCTACTCCAGACTTAGCTTTCTGCACAGGAGACATCCTCCACAAAATCGATCGCCATGTGCTGGACCAATTAGCAGGTAGTGACCACAGACCAATCAAGCTTGTAATAAATATGGAGTATGTTCCACAGGAGCAAAAGCCTTTGCCCCGTTGGAATTACAAACGAGCAGATTGGGACAGATTTGCCATACTAACAGACAAATATTGTGAAAACGTAAATACACGATATGGCAACATGAAGCAAATGGTGGAAAGTCTAAACAGAGCAATAATACAGGCAGCCACTGAGTCTATTCCAAGAGGAGCCAGGAAAAATTACAAACCATACTGGACTGAAGAACTACAATTTTTGGAGGACAAAGTTGAAGATGCTAGGAAGACCGCAGAGAGAGAACAAACAACTGAAGCGAACATCTCTCTCAAAGCCATCTCAGCAAAATATAAAAGAACAGTAAATCAAACAACAAGAGATTGTTGGAGGAAAAAAACAGAAAACCTGAATTTTGACAGGGATGGAAACAAACTATGGAAACTAGTGAAATCCATGAACAATGAAGGACCTAGAAACAAACAAATAACAATTAAACAAGGAAATTCCTTGCTTACAGGAAAAAAGGCTGCAAATGCACTAATGGAACACTATGCCAGTGCAAACCACATTGATATTACAGCCGAACAGAAGAAAGCAATCAAAGATAAACAGATGCATCATACATATACAGAGACAGCAGCAGAATATATGATGGCAAATCTAAAAATGGAAGAAATGGAACAGGCAATGAATACCCTAAAAAAGAAGACATCACCAGGAAAGGATGGAATCACAAATGAAATGCTAATAGGACTAGGCACTAAGGCAAAAAAGAAACTACTAGCAGTCCTAAATTACAGCTGGAAGAGGGGAATAGTCCCACAGGCATGGAAGGAAGCTATACTAATACCAGTCCCAAAGAAAGGAAAAGACCTGGAAGAACCAAATGGCTATCGACCTATCAGTCTTCTTAGCTGTGTAGGAAAATTAATGGAACGCATTATCAATGGCAGGCTAACATGGCATCTGGAAGAAAACCAACTCTTAACACCTCACCAAGCAGGATTCAGAAAGTACAGATCTACTGAAGATCAAATAACCTATATAGCTCAGGAAATAGAGGATGCCTTCCAAGAGAAAAAGCACACACTAGCAGTCTGGATAGATTTAGAAAAAGCATTTGATAAAGTATGGAAGGAAGGACTGAAAGTAAAACTGCAAAAAATGCATGTTTGCGGGAAAATGTACAAATGGATCAGCCACTACCTTGAGAACAGAACTGCCAGGACAAAAGTACAAGGAAAAACCAGCAAAATGATGCTGTTGGAGCAAGGTGTCCCCCAAGGAGGAGTTCTTTCACCAACATTATTCCTAGCATATATAAACGACATCACGGAAAATTTTCCAGCCAGAGTACACACATCATCCTTTGCAGATGACCTAGCCATATGGACATCTGAAGAATATATTAGTACAGCTAACAGCAGAATACAGCAAGCCCTATTAGCGCTAGAGGACTGGTCAAAATCATGGCTAGTGAAGATAAGTGAGGAGAAAACAACATGCACAGTGTTCTCCCTCTCAACTAAAACTCAGCAACCTAAGCTGGTATTGAATGGAAAAATATTGCGCCATGAAGAAAATCCAAACTATCTAGGAGTCACCTTTGATCGTCGCCTGACATGGAAGACACAGGTTGAGAAAAATCGAACAAGAGCAAGGCAAAGAATGGCAATCATGAAAAAGCTTGCTGGTACAACATGGGGAGCAGATGAGCAAGTTCTCAAGAAGTTATATACTGGGCGGGTGAGGCCAGTACTGGAATATGGCATTGCAGCTTGGGCAACAGCAGCTAAGTCAAACTTTAACAAAATAAGTAGAGTCCAAAATCAAGGAATGCGAATCATAACTGGAAGCCTGAAGACAACGCCTATTAATGAATTAGAAAAGATCACTTGTTTACAACCAATGCAGGATAGAAGAGATAGCAGAGCCCAGCAACAAGCAGAAAAATTTAGAAGATTGACAGACCACCCTATGTACAACAGATTTAATGGTTTTGGAAAGGGAAGACTGAAGCGTAGCAACTTTGTAGAAACTGCAAAACGAAGGATTAGGTCAGATCCTATTCTTAACATATCAACAGTCAAGCCCATACACAATGCACACAAGTTCCCAGCTTGGAGACAGCAGCAACTGCCTGAGATGATAGAAAACATTCCTGGTATTGAGAAAAAGAACACTCAGCATGAAACCGAAAGAAGAGAAATAACCCTAAACTACATAAAAGAACATTACCCAAGCAGGAATTGGACCCATGCATATACAGATGGATCAGCCAAAAATTCAATAGAGAATGGAGGAGGAGGAATTCTCCTAAATTTAAAAAATGGAGCGAAAAAAACACATTCAATGGCAACTGGAAAATTTTCAAGTAACTTCAAAGCGGAGGTAGAGGCTCTGAAAACTGCAGCAGAAATGCTCCTGATGGAGGAAAATAAAGAGAAGCAAATAGCTATCTTCACAGATGCAAAGTCAGCTGTCTCAATACTGAAGAGCAATAACAGCACAGAACTAACTGACCTAAGAGCAGCACTCCATGGTCTATGCCAGAAATCCAAAAAAGTTGTAATACAGTGGATCCCATCACATTGCAGTATACCTGGAAACGAAGAGGCTGACAGACTGGCAAAAGAGGGCGGACGACTACCACAGCCTGACATAGACATAACTTATAATGAGGCAAAGAGGTTGATAAAAAGCACTTATAGAACCAAATGGGAATCAGAGCATCCAGGCCATCAGAAGGATGATGCATATTACAAACTCGACAGAAGAGAACAAGTAGCAATCTTCAGACTCCGCACAGGACACAACAGGCTGAAATACCACTTGTTCAATAAACTAAAGATAGGAGATACCGATGAATGTAATTGTAGAACTGGAAAAATGACAGCAAAACATTTGCTGCAGGATTGCCCAACGTATGCAGAACAGAGAAAGATATTTTGGCCCACACCTGCTTCATTTGAGGACAAGCTCTATGGAGATATCAACAAGCTAAAGTTGACCGCAGATTACTTTAACTATATACAGGTTGACATTTAAAGGTGCATGAAGACCCAGAGGCATGAAATGGAATATTGCTTGGATAGCAAATCCATTACGTGGAAAGTCCAAATCAAAAGCCCATTGTGTGGGCTTCATAAAAGGTGGAAAAGTGTCCTAGTGGCACGAAATGGAATATTGCTTGGATAGCAAATCCATTACGTGGAAAGTCCGAATCAAAAGCCCACTGTGTGGGCTTCATAAAAGGTGGAAAAGTGTCCTAGTGGCACGAAATGGAATATTTCTTGGATAGCAAATCCATTACGTGGAAAGTCTGAATCAAAAGCCCACTGTGTGGGCTTCATAAAAGGTGGAAAAGTGTCCTAGTGGCACGAAATGGAATATTGCTTGGCTAGCAAATCCATTACATGGAAAGTCCGAATCGAAAGCTCACTGTGTGGATGTCATCTGCAGACTGCATACTTCTGGTTTCCGTAAGAACAGCCTATGGTGAACGGAAGGCCCAATATACGGAAGTGAGGCTAAGCAGCCATGTGCAGGACGTGACGATTCCTTGGGTGAGCCCAGTACCAGAGCGCTATGTATCGGCTCTGCAAGTATGGAAGCCTCCTTGGATGGCGGGGAATGCCCATGGTCTGCCCCTGCCTTCCCTTGAGGGCTGACCAGGATCTTTGGCTGTTCTATATGGACCAGCTGGGATGGGGGATAACACCACAACAGTGAGAGTCAAACGTCCTAAGAAACCCCCGGGAAGGTTAACCCGGTCAACAAATGCCCGCAGAAGTCGGATGTGTCGGCCTAACGGCGCAAGAACGCAGCTCTGCTGTAAACAGGCACAACGCAATCACATCCGAAAAAAAACTCCGGATGAACGAAGAAGAAGAAGAAGTATTAGAGTTGTTCATAGTAATATTAGTTATCATCAGCAAGATACATATTGCCTGGCATGGGCGAGCATACCTCGCCAATATATCGATCTCTGATGGTATGGTTCAGTAATACAAGTAGTAATAGCAATAGTAGCAATAGTACTAGTCATAATCATCATCATAACGTGTCTTACCGGCTGGCGTAGTCGATCAAACCGCCCCACATATTGCGATCTCCGACAGCATTCACGGGGTGACTCACGATTCAGGAATCCCCATTAACGGCATTATCTTCATACAATGGTGGTAGTCGTAGTAACAATAGTTCCAGTAGTACTAGTCATCAGCATCACCAAGAGACTTATCACCGGGCGTGGATGAGTGTCACACTCCATAAATTATGAGCTCCGACACCATGGATCAGTAACACAAGTAGTAATAATATTGGTAATAATAGTAGTTGTAGAAAGAGTAGTAGTAGCAATACTAGTAGAGATGGTGGTTATGGTGGTGGCGGTGGTGGTGGCGGTGGTGATGGTGGTGGTGGTGGTGGTGGTGGTGGTGGTGGTGGTGGTGGTGGTGGTGGTGGTGGTGGTGGTGGTGGTGGTGGTGGTGGTGGTGGTGGTGGTGGTGGTGGTGGTGGTGGTGGTGGAGGTAGAAGTAGTAATACTGGTGGTAGTAGTAGTAGCAGCAGCAGCAGCAGCAGAAGCAGCAGCAGCAGCAGCAGCAGCAGCAGCAGTAGTAGTAGTAGAATACCGATGGTGCTTGTTGTTTCACTGAATATTTGTATATCTTATGTACTATGTACTATAAAGCTAGTTTGTATTGTATGTTGTGTAATGTGTTGCTGAAATATGTCTTTTGTAGTTGAAAGAGGTGATGATGTCATAATCCCCCACTCTATCATAGTCGCCAATTTATTGATAGTGTCTTCATTGCCGCCAAAAAGGTTCATTGTGAGATATTGATAACTCCCTTCTCCACACTGAGTGCATCATAGGTGCATGACCATTAGGAGCAAACAATGATATGGCAATTAAAAGGCAACGAGAAGGCGAAATGGCGTCGGATATAGCGTAACATTCAAGACTTATGAGATCATCGATTGTCTGTTCCATCACGATCGATGTCGGCAACAAACAGAAATGTGTGTGTGTGTGTGTGTGTGTGTGTGTGTGTGTGTGTGTGTGTGTGTGTGTGCGTGCGTGCGTGTGTGTGTGTGTTGCAATAACTACGATCTCTGTCTTTCACTATGTATCTGACCCTTTTTTCGTGTCTTTACACTACTTTGTTCACTAAGGGCTTACAACCAATCAGGATGTTGGTCTTAGAATTGGTCCACGTATCATGTTATACAAGTACCGATTGGCTGGATAGTATATAGTAAGCGGGGCTTACTTTATGTAATATTTAATCCACTCACCACCTCTCACTCACTTTGTGATTTATACAAGAAAGTCGAACGATCAAGTCTTCAGTTTTGTGTTTATTCAACTTCTATTTGCCTTTAAGTGTAGAAAGTTTACCAGTCACCTATTTGTCTCAGTATCCACGGACTTAGTTTCTCAACCATATATGTACCAACAGCTTTAGCGGATCTGCCTTCGAGTTCTTGGACAATCACAGCTGCCTTGTAAGAATTATCAACTATTTGTTTACCCAGACATCCATTGTAAACAATATCAATATCCAGCCATAGTTTACAACATCATCTGCAAAGACGTCATCAGTGCTTGAAACAAAGACGGGACAACTTATTCGGGTTTGATACGGCTTACTAGACTAGTGAACAACATATATTGTTGTTTAGGTATTTGACTTACTAAACTAGCCACCGTCGAGCTATCTACCTATGGTTAATTGTAGAAACTAATTATATTCAACACCATATTCACTGTCTCAGTGTGAACATGTTTCAAGTCGATTGTTGCTTATCTCACTAGCAAACCACGAGCGAACGTGCCTAAAAATAAAACAAAAAAAGATGTCTACTAGGCAAACACATGAGAACCACTTATGTGCAACTTGTGGGGAGGTCTTCATTGAAACACGTAATCTTCTTTGCCATATTCAGAACAGCCACAGTACCAAGGAGCAAGCGTATTCATGTCACACTTGTGGTCATAATTTTAATAGGAAAGCCAATCTACAACGCCACATTACAAGAGAACCCACAACACCAGGACTAGCAGCCAGTGTAATACCAACAGGAATATCAACACCTTCTTTAGCAACACTGCGTAAGAGAACCCCGACTATTAATATTGATGTGGCAGAGAGCGATAAGAACACTAAACAAGACGAAAACGCATATCCAATCAGCAACACACAACCCAAGGATGAATCGGTTTCTCTACACAATATTCCAGATAATGTGAGACAAGTATACACTGACAACCGGAGTAGTGTTAAAACACAACACAAGATAAACAAATATATGTCTGTCTATAATTCTATATTAGTCCACACACAAAACACCATAAAGACTGGACAAAATCTTTTAAGTCAAAAGAGCATATTCAAAATCAACTTTAGTTATCATATAGTCCTTAGGCACAGCGAAATAATAGCTCTTCGATTTTTTCACTCATCTTCCAATAACTCTTCTGTCTTAGAACGTCCACAAATAATAAAAAATAGACACAACTTTGACGATTTTATCAAAACAGTACACGAACACGACATTCTTACCTACTCTATGCACCAACGTCCAAATACCAAATACACTACAGAGACAATTCCATCTATAAGTTTTTATCTCTACCATATCCCAGAATTCCGCCTTGTTTAATAAATAACAATCCTTTTATGGCCAACATTGGACACCACGGTGCATGCTGCGTATATGGTCATACTATGTATAATAGCCCATATTGCACCAACCATTCTGTGTACTGACATTATGTGTGTTTTTTTTTATTTTTGTAATACTGAAAAATAAACAGTTATATGTATTATAAGTACGTTCACTTGTTGGTTTTTAGTGTTGACGGAAAATATGGGTGGCATGTGGGGAGAGGGTGTTACATGTTGATGGTCAAGTCAAGAAATATCTCAACCAAACAACAGTAGGACCAAACTAAGAAATATGTATGGCAAAGTAAAAAAACATGTTTATCAGATTGAGAAAAATGATTGTCAAAATAAGAAATGTGTATGGCAAAGTAAGAACAACGTTTACTAAATTGAGAATAGTTGATGTCCTCTTTAGACAACATGTTACCCAAATTAAGAAAAAAAATATAGTGACCAAAAACAAGAAAAATGTTAGCCAAAATAGAGAAAAAATAAGGGTCAAACTAAGAAATATGTATGGGAAAGTACCAAAAAAAAAAAAAAAACGTTGTCCAAAATAAGACATATGTTAACCAAAGGAAGAAAATTATTAGTAGACTTCCCCTAACAATATCCACTTGCCCTAACAGCTGTTCACTTGCTCACACAACTTACCCTCTTGCATCTACCTCTTACAAACTTGTCCACTAGGCCTCGCAACTTCTCCTCTTACTCTTACAAACTTGCCTGCTGATTCTCACAATTTGTCCACTTGCTATCACAACTTGCCGAATTACCCTAACAACTTACCCACTCGACTTCACAACTTCCCCTCTTGTTGTTACAAACTTGCCCGCTGGCTCTAACAATTTGTACACTTGCTATTACAAATTTATCAACCTGCCCCATCAACTCACACACTTACTGTAACAACTGTCTCATTTCCCTAACAAATTGTCCACTGACTCTCTCATATTGTCGACTTGTCTTATCGACTCATCCACTGATCCTAACAATTTCTCCACTTCAACTCACAAAATGTTATTACAACTTGTTGACACCCTCACACAAATTACCACTTACTCTTACAAACTGTCCCAATTGCTCTCACAAAGGTGTCCACTTGTGATTTCATGTCTTCCCCACCGCATAGAGAAGTATCCCTCATGGTGCACATGAATGAACCTCACGTCATACAGAAAAGACCCTCGTGTCCTACATCTGCGTCCCTTGTTGATAAGCTCATGTTTTCATCACCATAATTCCAGATCTTTGCCAATTCATGTTATTGTTTTTGTAAGTTCATTTCGTCATAGATTGTTCTATAAAAAAAATATGGGTCTATCACCATATGCGCAAAATGCCTTAAGGCGTTACAAATATTCCTTTGCTTACGATTTTACTATGAACATGCAACATATTACATCTGTATTGTACATGTTTATATCATAGATACGTTTTCAAGGTGACCAACAGAGCGGTATGTTCTTCACTGCTGCTGCTATTGTAATTCAGTTTATGGATATAAACTAGTCTACTGCTGCTCGTGGCGATTCAAAATGCCGCCAAAGAAAGGTGGGAAAAAGAAGGGGAAGAAGAAAGCAAAGATAATTTCTCCCCCAAAACCTGTGTTCTGGTGAGAACTGTTTCGTTGTCATAGTTTGTTGTCATCTTTCTTCTTCATTTCTTATGTCTGTTTGTCATCTTTCTTCTTCATGTCTTCTGTCTGTTTGTCTTTCACAATTTCGCAAATCCCGACATACCGACTAGAGGGTTCGAAATTAGCTGCAGGCGATTTGGAAGCAGGTCGAGTTGTGTTGATTTCGAGGGTATGAGAACAGTCAACAATGGCAAACTACTAAACGTTTAATTCACTAGTAAATCACAAAGAGCTAAAAAATAAATAAATAGATGTTCGGTTAGGAAGAACGAAATACCACAATGTAATATACAAGTATCCCCCGATGTGTCTCCACCTTGCCGTGGTGGGGGAGCTTGCGTGTCCCATCGACCCATGTGCTTGCCGATGGATGAAAACTAGATATCGGACAGCTCTTGGGATAGGGACCAGACTAAAAGAGACACAACCTGCTGCGCTGCAGGTAGACTGAGGATAACAGTCAAAAGATTAAATCAGGTACACGAAGGCAGAAGACCTTGGTCCGGACAAAACTATAAGGCTCTCTGTCGAGGGCTGTGGCTGAACGCCTCTAAGTCTTAAACCCGCGGATCTGAGAGCCGGGCCGATACACACCTACCGATAAATAGAGGTGTGAGACTGAGCACGCTACATGCCCAGTTCTGATACTTGTTTGAAGGCTCTCAGCTGGGGGATTTGACGGATTCCCGGATGAGAGGTTCTGGCCGTTTCTCGCTCACTGCTGCACGAAGGTAAGGTGCTGAGCCGGCAGCACATGTAGCCTACCACGTGAGCGAGTACAAAAATTCAGAAAAGTGCTCCAGTCGAAGGAAATGGTTACGAAAACTGTCTGTATCTAACTCATAGAGAGTGTAGACAAAAGTGGAAAAACGTCTCAATGACGCGAAATGGAACGCACGGCGAGCGAACCTATTGCGTGGTCCGAAGTCAAAAGCAGAAGCTTACCGAGTGGATGTCGTTCGCAGTCTGACCGCTTCTGGTGTGTGCTTGAGCGACCAGTGGCAAGCGAGATGCCCAACACATGGAAGTGAGGAACTAAAGCAGCCATGAGCAGGACGTGGCAACTCCTCGGGTCAGCCCAGTCTCAGAGCAATATGTGCCGGCTCTGCAATTAAGGCCTCCTTGGATAGCGAGGGAATGCCCATGGTCTGCCCCTCCCTTCCCTTGAGGGCCGACCGCGATGTCGTTGATCGTTCTGTCTTGACCAGCTGAGATGAGGGCGACATCACAACAGTCTAACGTGCCTCGAAACCAGAGGAAGGCTAACCTCATTAAAAAATACCCGCCGGAAGTCGGAAGTGTCGTCCTACGGGTGGCAAACTAAAAATTGACACTACGCAATTACGTCCGAGTGAAATGTCTCGTCCGAATGTCTCTCGTGCTAGGAACAGCTCTGACTACCTAGTTTCCGAATGCCGCTCTTGTTCGGAACAGCTCTGACTAGGTAGTTTTCCGAATGTCTGTCGTGCCTGGAACAGCTCTGACGGGCGCAACGACAAGCACATGTCCGAAAACTCGCTGAGTGGATACCGTCTGCACACCTGTCTGGTTTGTGCGGGAATGGCCCAGGGCAAACGAAATGACCAATATATTGAAGTGAGGATTTAAAGCAGCCATGAGCAGGATTCCCTCGGTCAGCCCAGCACCAGGTCCCTATGTGTCGGCCCTGCAACTATGGAAGCAGCCTTGGATGGCGGAAAATGCTATGGACTGTCCCTGCCTTCCTTTGAGGGATGACCATTGCCTTCGACCATTCCAACTTGGCCAGCTGGGTTGTGGATGGCACCACAAAAGTGAGTCTCCCAGGAATGCTACCTGGTCAAAAAAGCACGCTGTAGCCGGATGTGTTGGCCTACGGGTTTCGGCCCAAGGGCGCATAACAGACACACCGCAATCACATCTGAAAAAACACTCCGGATGAACGAAAAGAAGAAGAAGATATACAAGTAAATGGGAATATTCTTCAACAAGTGAATCGGTACAATTATCTCGGAACAGTCATAACATCTGATTGGAGATGCCTTGTAGAGATTAGAACAAGAATCGCCATGGCGAAAGTAGCCTTTATCAAGATGAAAAACATACTGACCAATAAAAAGATGTCAATTGAAACGAGAAAAAGAGTGTTGAGGTGCTACATAGAGCTTGTTCTTTTGTATGGATGTGAAACTTGGACAATGAGCAGTCAAGCTGAAAAACATCTGATGGCTGCAGAAATGTGTTTTCTGAGGAAAATGAAAAGAATACCATGGACAGACAGAAAAACCAATGACCAAGTACTACAGGATATAAATGAAAATCATAAATTGATTAGAGAAATTAGACGTAGACAGTCAACATTTTTGGACATGTTATGAGAAGAAATGGGTTGGAGAACTTAGTGACAACTGGCAAGATCGAAGGGAACAGACCAAGGTGAAGACCGAGAAGTAAATACCTGGAAGGCTTGGCCACATGGCATGGTCGAGACAGGAATACTGAGCTGATCCACGACTCTGGTGATCGAGTGAAATGACGAGTCATGACCACCCACGCTTTCCGGCATGGCACATGATTGATTGATTGATTGAATGACTGCAAAATCCTGTAAATAGCACACATCAAATTTTTTTAAATTATTATTTATATTTTCAATTAATGTTTGCGCATTCCCAGCCTCAGCTCAGTTCAGTCTCATTTCGTTGTCTTATTCCACATCTTATTTTGTCAAATTACAAAGGAGGAAAGACCCGCCTGTGATGATCAGCGCTTACGACAACCGGCGATGGCACGACGTGCAGAGAGATGTGACAGAACTCATCGAAGAAGATGCTGAGATGTACAAGAAAACCAAGACAGGGGAAATTATTCCACCAAAGCCAATTACGAACAGAAACAAGGCGTTTGATTTTGTTGCCACCAGGTGTGGTCCTGCTTGCTATCTATATCAATGTCTATTGTTTAAAGGGAAGTTAGCAAACACCATATCACCGTTCTCATTAAAAAAATAAATGTTGCATGTCCCTTACAGGAAATTGCAGTCAACACCAGCATTGTTCAGCTATTGTTGATGATTTTGGCAAGATTACGCTCAGTAGTTTGCCATTTCTTTCTGAGCGACTGGCTCACATACCCCGTTAGTAACCAACGCCACGCGATCCGCTGCCGAATCTTGCACAGCTGTCTTCCTCACGTGGGTATATGGGATTACGGAGAAAGTCGTTAACCCCTTCGCCAGGGAGGGCGGCACCGTTCTCATTGCTTGACCTATTGCAATGATATAGACGCAGGTCAACATGGCCGAATAAATAAGAGCGCTCGTTCTTAAACATCCGGTGTGCTGATACCGAGGTAGCGGGTTCAACCTCTACACCGGTCAGTTGGACTAAAATGTTGACTTCTCGTCCTTAACTTGGGGACGTAAATTGAAGTCGGAGTGGATTCGTCTGATGGCGAGGGACGCTGGTAATAGGTAAAGTTAATTCACACGCAAAACAGTTCAGTGCTACTACAAGTAGTGTGTATGGACTACGATTAAGTTCAACGCGAGTGAGTGAAAAAAAAAATATTCTGAGGTTTTCTAATCATTCGTCCTATCCAGCGCTAGCCCCTTTTCCTTTACAGTTTGACTCACTGCCGTTACATTCAGCAACAGCTAAATGATTGTAAATTGAGCTTTAATATTTGCTAGAAACAATGCTGATGTACCCCACTATGCTATGTTAAAGACAAGCTACATGATTATAAGTTTAGCTTTAGCAAATTGATCATCAACGCATAAAAAAAAATCAATAAATCAGTCAGCCTGCTAAACAGCCAATTAATTAAATAGTATACGTATTGTTGGTTTATCATGATATGCGACTGTAAGTAGCAGACAAATGATTATAAATGTACCTTGAGGTAATTAAGTAATTATACATAATGTTTGGGTTATCACGATGTGCTATATCAGTAATAGCTGAATGATTATAAATGTAGTTATAATCAATCAATCGATCGATTAATCAAACAAGCAGAGAACTCAATCAAGCAATCAATTGGTGTATCACTATATCACGATATGCGTTATTCAGTAACAGCTGACTATATACTCGTATGCACATCTAACACAGATAGGCCGTCTCCCTGGCCTAGGAGTTAACGTCTTTCTCCGTAATCCCGTATATTCTCGTGAGTAACGTAACGTGCGTGAGAATCGGTAGCGGTTCTCGCCGAATTGGTAACTTACGGAGTATGTGAGCCGGTCGCTCAGAAAGCAATGGCAAACTACTGAGCGTAATCTTGCCTAGTACATCAACAATAGCTGGAAAATGCTGATGTTGACTACAACGTCCTGTAAGGGATATGCAATAAATAAATAAATAAATAAATAAATAAAACGGATAGCTTTAGACTTTGTTGCCACCAGGTGTGGTCCTAAAAGGGCAGAATGTCAGACGGGCCTGCGTGCCCAATTCTTAACCCTTTGGAAATAAAGATTTTCGTTCGTTCGTTCGTTCATTCGTCCTGCTTGCTATCTATATCAATGTCTATTGTTTAAAGGGAAGTTAGCAAACAGCATATCACCGTTCTCATTTTATTTTTAAATGTATGTAAAAATGTATTCGTCTACACCAGTGGTTCTCAACTGGTGGGGAATTTCTCCCCCCCCCCCCCAGGGGGAAATTTTAGGGTTTCCAGGGGGGAATTAAGATTATTTCTAGATTGCGTTTATACAAGAACTGATTACTTGATATTGTTTTTCCCTTCATACTTTACGGTTCTATGCGTATCACCCTTCTGAAATTCATTTTATAACGTAAGTAGATCTGCAAATCATGTTTTACGTAGATGTCTAGATTTGTTTTAGTATGTGCTATTAAATTTAGCTTCAATTATTACGTATACTGTGTAGGGGCAGGGGGAAATTTTTAGGGAGGAAATACGAAAAGGGGGGGGGGAGATGTTATAAAAATATGGTGGGGGGGGAATGGCGTCCTAAAAATATGATGAAGGGGGTTCGGGCAAAAAAGGTTGAGAACCACTGGTCTACACCCTTTCCACGCATCGAGGCGCACTGGGTATATGGGGCTGGTCCCATAATTTTAGACCAATTGGCACCCATTGAGTGCTGCGGTCAGTATCACTCCGGCTATTGAGTGCTGCGGTCAGTATCACTCCGGCTATTGAGTGCTGCGGTCAGTATCACTCCGGCTATTGAGTGCTGCGGTCAGTATCACTCCGGCTATTGAGTGCTGCGGTCAGTATCACTCCGGCTATTGAGTGCTGCGGTCAGTATCACTCCGGCTATTGAGTGCTGTGGTCAGTATCACCCCGGCTATTGAGTGCTGCGGTCAGTATCACTCCGGCTATTGAGTGCTGCGGTCAGTATCACTCCGGCTATTGAGTGCTGCGGTCAGTATCACTCCGGCTATTGAGTGCTGCGGTCAGTATCACTCCGGCTATTGAGTGCTGCGGTCAGTATCACTCCGGCTATTGAGTGCTGCGGTCAGTATCACTCCGGCTATTGAGTGCTGCGGTCAGTATCACTCCGGCTATTGAGTGCTGTGGTCAGTATCACCCCGGCTATTGAGTGCTGCGGTCAGTATCACTCCGGCTATTGAGTGCTGCGGTCAGTATCACTCCGGCTATTGAGTGCTGCGGTCAGTATCACTCCGGCTATCTACACTTCCCAAGGCATTTCTGGTACCCATTTTAGGCTGATTAGACCTGTTTGCTCAGGTCAATTTAAGAAATTAATCCGCCTCGAACATAATTCGAAAACCTGATCACTGGGCCGGCGGATATGCGTGATAACGCTTTGACTATTGCGGATCCCGATTATAAGTTTGGCAGTCGTGAATAAATATGTGTAATTTTGAGTTAACGTAATATTTTCTCTTTATTTTCAGATATGTAAGATACACGGCTATCGCCAAAAAGTTGGATGATATCTACAACTTCATGGTCCATCCTCAAAAACGCGCCCTTGTACGAGCAGTGTTGACCGATGCTTTAGCTAGAGTTCTCGAATTCAAGCAACAAATGGTTATCATTGATGAGAGCCATTTTCACTTTCTAGATGATGTTATTCAGGACTACGGCCTGATACCAGAGGATCTGGAGCTGAAAGTGCCCAGATTCTTTAGAGACGAACAGTACACCAATTTGCAGACCCGAGAACTACTGCTGGAATCAATTCTCAATAGAATAGAAAATGAACACCCAGAACCAGCTGACGAAATAGTTACGAAGAAAAATCAATCCACATCAGGTCAATCACTGGATAATCTTCTAGCTATTCGCAAAATTCAGCGAAACCATAGAGGATATTTGGGTCGGAAGAGTTTTGACCAGAAATTCAGGACTCTGATGATGATGCGAAATCGAAAGAGGACGATGGAGGTATTTAGAAAGTATTTTGACAAGTGGAGATGCTATATCTATCGTAAACAAGTTAATGTAACTAGAAAGGAAGAAATGCAGAATCTTGGAATGTCCCCACAGGCAGAAAGCAACTATACTGCAAAACTTGAAGACCATATGCTTCGGAATAAATTAAAAGCTGAAGCGTATTTGGAGAATTTGACAGAGGACAAGATCATTACAGAGGAAGCATTGCTAGACAAGGAAGGTCCAGATATGGCTTGGAATTTGAAGTATAATATCACGCAATGGCTGCTGGAGACCAAGGAGATTCTTGGAACGTTTCCCCTCTTTCCCCCGGAGGAGAAAGGCGGCAGCAACCTTCTGTTCAGTCGCAAGTCAATTGTACAGATAGAGAAAGAGCTGGAGGAATATATGGAACAGAAAGGCAAGAAAAAGAAAGGTAAAAATGGGAAAACAGATAAGAAGAAAAAGGAGAAGAAGAAAAAGGAGAAGAAGAAAAAGGATAAGACAAAGGACAAAAAGGGTAAAGGCGGGAAAGGAAAGAAAAAGAAAGGCAAGGGCGAAGAGGATGAGTTTGAGTGGAGTTTGCCGATCTCGAAAGTCCTGCCTGAGCTAACAGACACGCGGGACACGTATCAAAAGTACTGGTACTACAAAGATGACGCCGACAACACAAGACAAACCCACGACAGGGAACTCATGAAAGAAGAGATTCGCTTAGAAATGGCCGAATCTGTGAGATTGCAGGTTGATGAACTGATGAGATTCGAACTCGAAAACATGAAAGTCGCTATAGAAAGGGCAAAGAGGGCAAAAGGAAGTAAAAAGGGAAAGAAAGGCAAAAAAGACAAGAAATCCAAAAAGAAAAAGAAGGGAAAGAAAGGGAAGAAAGGGAAAAAAGGCAAAGATTTGACAAGTGATAGAAGCATGGATGAGCTATATGAAGAGCTTGTTGAGAACAAAATCATCATCAAAACTGATCATGCCAGGCTGACCGATTTTATTGGAGACTACAGTTACATAGGCTGCATCACGCAGAAGTCTGGGCTGAATCCATTGCCCTCCTTAGCAGACGTGAGAAAACTTATCTTAGAGTACGCTGTTCTTCCCCTGGGATCGCCAGAAATCCATCAGTTGTCTCCCATTAATAGGTAAGTTAGTTTAACACGCAAGAAAACTGAGTTTCTGTGTTTTATCTTGTGTGAGAACGTATGTTATCAGTTCCCGGGGGAGTTGTTACAATATTTGTCATTCGTCATGTAACGGGCCCTTTGCAGAACGTGGCGATTATCACGGCGCGTCGAGAAGCCTCTTGATCTCTGGTCAGTTCTCCTGCCTCATGCACCCTCATGCTAAAGGCGTCTGCAATGTCCTGTGTTTTTTCTGTTACCTGTCAGTTAAGGTTTAGGAATAGGAGACGAAAGAGGACAAAATAAATGATATATTGATTGGAAACACCTGGCTTAAGAAGTGACGGCTGTAGACATGGTAAATCCCTCATAAGAAAACATTGAATAAAAAAGTTAAAATAGTATAGGCATTTTATAGTGACCTATAAAATGCCTTAAAGAAATATAAAAGCTCACAAATGAATATCATAGTGGAAACTTTACTGCTAAAGTTGGAAATCAACCAGATGGATGTACCGTAGGTAATTATGGATATGAGGAAATTGATGACAAAAACCAGCCAAACTGAGATCGTAACAACACTGCACGATGAACAGAACACAGAAGAAGAACCAATAGCAAATTGCATTATTAAATAACTCATATTTTCATACGATCAAGCACTAATAGCAATATCAGAAGCAAAATTACAAGTCCACATAAATATTCTAAATGTGTAAGGAAATTAACATAAGAATTAGCTTCAGTAAAACATATGAATTGGCCATATCTAACAGGTAAAGAGCTTCAAGTACTTAGAAAGTATAATATGGGGTGTATTTTTAATGACTATGCAGTTGTTGAAAATATTGCCGTTCCAAGTTTTGTATTTACCTATTGTGGAGTTCATGCAACACAGTGCAACATAATAGGTAAATACAAAACTTGGCAGGCAATATTTTCAAAAATGCACAGTCATTAAAAATACACCCTGTATCAACAAATGGGTCTCCGTGGCTAAGGGTTTTCGGACGCGTTTGGTAAGCCCGCTTACCCGCGTTCGAAACACAGCTGCGACCGATTTGGCAGCAGACCGCGTTGCGCTGGGTTTAAATGAATTGGTATGGAGGACGGTCGTTCAGAAAGCAATGGTAAAACTACTGAACGTAAACTTGCCAAGACATCAAGAATAGCAGTAAAATGCTGGTGTTGACAGTGATGTCCTGTAAAAAGAATATGCAAAAAACAAAACAAAAAATTACCAAATAGCAAATCAGAAGACGAGTTCGAAAATAGAAGCAATAAGACAAACCAATTCATTGGACAAATGGCACCAATACAAAAGAACAAACGTGTATCAATAGATATAAAAGCACTATACAACACAATCTTCCTACCAACTCTATGCTACCAATGCCAAACCTGGACAATGACAGAACAAGAGAAAAGAAAAATGACAACAATTAGATTCATGAGAAGAATACTCAAAGTATTAGTAATAAGAAGAGAGATAATCAGAAATGAAGAAATCAGGACTAAAGTTGGGCTTATAGCAGCCTAGATTTCATCAGAAAACAGCACGTTAAATAGTTTGGTCATGTGAATAGGTTACCGACTAACAGAATACAACAATAAGCAATGATGTTCAGACCAAATGGAAACAGAATGAGAGGCCGACCGTGTAAGCGATGGACAGAAGGAATCTCGAAACATGAAGCCCATAAACGGGCACTCTCCCGCTGTGTATGCTTCACCTCGACACCGCAGGGTACAAGAGGATTAAGATAAGATGACATGAGATGAGATGGAAGAGGAGACAGTTTTGTAAAGTGGACAAATGAGAATCATACGATTGTTGGAAACACCTGGCATTAGCAATATTCAGGGAGACGTGTAGGCTTTAACATTCGCAACAACTGTATCAAATGTAGACTGCGACAGTGATCATAGATTCATTATAGACAATATACATATAGTTAAAGAAAGTCAAATATAAACCAAGAAACATTGAAATAGAAGAGAGTTTACTGAATAAATAGAAGAATATAAAAGACAAATTCAACATAAAAATAAAGTGCATATTTGATACATTGTCGGGTGTAGAAATTATATTTCAAGAGGTTAATTATTAAGCTACCAGCGCTTCCTCAATATCAAAGAAATCTGATGGGAGAGCAAGCGGACGCCCGATGAAACTGGATTGACAACAGCAAAAACATTATACAAACACACGGACTGACAATAAACAACAGAGAGCACCAGTTGATCTGGCCTACACTCAATACTCCCACGGAAGGCCACACGAACACATAATCAGACTGCTACTGGTACCATTAGTATTGGAACTCTTCGCGGGTCGTTGAAGTTGAGGACGGGGCACGTATGGCGATGTCCTGAGTGCTGTAATATCGGCTCTTGACTCAATTCAACACAACACAACAGAATGACACTATTAGTCATTAGTCGCGGTTCCAACATCACAGCAACGGGTCGTCCCCATTATGCTCCGTTCCCGTACCAGTGAATATCACATAAAATGTTTCCCAATGCCCCATGTGAAAAGTGGGAAAGACAGGAGTCTCGACAAACAACGGCACCGCTCCGGCACACTGTGCAAAATTCCACCGCCAGAATGTCACCACAAAGTCCTATACGAACAGTACAGTTCACCCCTGATGGAACTGGCAGTCACTTTCACAACCAGATGTTTACCAACAAAGTCTCGAAGTCTCTAGATATTGTTCCGTTTCTAGATGTTTTCTAGCCACCACGCCATTTTTCTCCGATACAAAACAACCTCGAACGGATGTTTAAAAAAAAAACAAAAAAACTTCACTGTACATAATGCCATCGCCAGAATGCAAACATAAAAGTCCTCCTCGAAACCACAGTTCATCATCGATGGAAACGGCAGTCACTAGCAAAACCAGCAGCCACACATTACTGCATAAGGCAAGAAAACCGGTCGCTTCTGCTGCAACACGCCAGCCGCCCTATTTGCAGATATTTCTGGATGTTGTTTCATTTCTAGATGTTGTCTAGCCAGCTACGCCATTTGAGCATGCAGATCACAACGCAAAACCTCGAACAGGTGTAAAACTAAAAAATAAAACATTTCACTGTACATAATGCCATCTCCAGAATGCCAAAACAACAGTCCTCCACGAAATCACGGTTCATCGTCAAAAGTAGTGGCAGTCAACCAGAAGACCAGCCGCCACACATTTCTGCATAAGGCACAAATACCGGTCAATTCTGGGACATGCCCTCCGCCATTGCTCTGAACATGCAGATCACGCTCCACAACCTCGAGCAGGTTTAAAAGCATTTCACTCGAAATTCACTGCTCACAGCGTCGCGCCACGCACTTAACTAGTAGCAGGGCGACCGAACTGCAACTACCAGTCCAACATGAGGAAAATGCTAATGCAACGGTAGCCACGAGCATAAACACCCAGAGGCATTAACCGTTACACTGCCTATCCGCCATGCCGGGACCGGAATGACACTATCCGTTGGAACGTCAGCATTCCTGCTCTCGACGCAGCTGTGGAACATGATGATGATGCTGATCAATTATTCAGCAGTGACCATACTACAAGCTTGGTGACGTTTCCTTCGTAGACTTAGAGTATTTTTGTGCCTAGGGAGGGAAGTATTTCTTATATATATATATATATATATATATATATATATATATATATATATATATATACACACACACACACACACACACACACACACACACACACACACACACACACACACACACACACACACACACACAAGGGGCTTCTCATAAGTCTTTAGCCCGACCATGAAGGAGTAGGCGGAGAAAATTGACATTTGGCACATGTATAGCTCATTCAATTTGTAATGGACATGTGAATTATGAATGTCCCACCTCAACTGGTTTTCTCGATATGGTGCATGGCACAACACCCCTATTGACCAGATCTGCACATCCAACGGTTTGTCAGAACAATGGAGAAATCAGACGCCAGGACTGTGATAAAATTCTTGATGTTACAGGGTAAAACACCTACAGAAATACACAGGGAGATGGGGGTCAGTGTTCGAGGAAGTCTGTCCTTCGTATACTTCTGTAAAACATTGGTGTTTGCAGTTTAAGTGTGGCCGTTCCCAAGTTGCTGATTTGCCAAGATCAGGACGACAGTCCTCAGAGTGCAATGATGCAAATGCTGCAAAAGTGAAGAAAATCATAGACCAGGATAGGAAAATGACAATTGCGGAGATATCGGGTTCAGCAAAACTGAGTAAGATTACAGTTTTTAGAATTTTACACAACAGACTGAACATAAGAAAAGTGTGTGCCCCGCGCCTGCTGACATGTGAACAGAAACAAACACGGTTTGATTGCTGTGGCCAGTTGCTCAACATGTGGCGGTCGAAAAAACATGTAAAATAACATGGGGACGGTAGATGAGACTTGGATTCACCAAATAGTAAAAAAAAAACAGCTGAAAGGAAATCGTCTTGACAGTGACGAATATGTCATACTGGCTTGTGATAACTGGTTTAGTTCGAAAAATATGTTGTTTTATTCTGAAGGTCTTTTCAAGGTCACGCAGAGATGGCAGAAGTGCATAAATTCAAGTGGTGGCTACATTGAGAAGAAATCAGCACTGTGCCAAATTTCAATTTTCTCCGCCTACTCCTTCATGGTCAGGCTAAAGACTTATGAGAAGCCCCTTGTATAATCTCATCATGTTCCTCTTGTACCTTGCGGTGTCGAGGTGAAGTATAAACAGCGGGAGAGTGCCCGCTTATGGGCTTCATGTATCGATATTCCCATGGTCTCTGTTATTCCCTGCGTCCATCGTTTACGTGGTCGGCCTCTTCCTCTATTTCCCTCTGGTCTGTACATCATTGCTTGTTGTGGTATACTGTTAGTTGGTAATCTACTTGCATGGCCAAACCATTTGACTTGCTGCCTTCTAATAAAATCTAGTGCAGCTATAACCCCAACATTAGTCCTGATTTCTTCATTTCTCATCTTATCTCTTCTTGATACATTGAGTATTCTTCTCAGGAATCTCATATATATTTGCGCTCGCTCAGTTTGAACTCAAGCGTAGTCCATATACACTATTTTCATAGTAGTGATGGACTGAATTTTGCTTGTGGGTTAGCTTTCCCTATTAACAGTGTCCGTCGCCATCAGGCGAACCCACTCCGACTTCAGAGGTACTTGTAATTTACGTCCCAAGTCAAGGACGACAGGTCAACATTTTAGTCCAGCTGTCCGGTGTAGGGGATGAACCGCTAACCTCGACATCAGCACACCGGATGTTTTAGAGCACCGTTCTTATCTATTCAGCCAGGCGGACATGCGTATTTCTTATATTCAGAACTTCTGTTGTCGTGTGCCTTTTATCCTGTAGATCAGTGCTGATCACCGGCTTGCGCGGTACAGGCAAAGATATGTTGATCAACGCTATCTGCACTGAAGTAGGGGCCAACTTGTTTTGCATACATCCCTCCAATCTGCTCGGGAAGTATGACACCAAGAGTGGCAAGAAAATGATCATGCATTTGTTAATGAAGGTGAATGAATACTGACCGTAGTTCGTCTCCTTGTCCTCTTCCTCCTCATCATCCTCCTCCTCCTCCTCCTCCTCCTCCTCCTCCTCCTTCTTCTTCTTCTTCTTCTTCATCTTCTTCTTCTTCTTCTTCTTCTTCTTCTTCTTCTTCTTCTTCTTCTTCTTCTTCTTCTTCTTCTTCTTCTTCTTCTTCTTCCTCTTCTTCTTCTTTCTTTCTTTCTTCTACTTTTTTTGCGTCATGTTTTAATCATCACACCCACGGTAAGTCCTTGCTTCTTATTCATCGAATCGTTTGTCATTGAGCTACCTCGCTGTCTTCATTGCACATCTCTCTCTCTCTCTCTCTCTCTCTCTCTCTCTCTCTCTCTCTCTCTCACACACACACACACACACACACACACACACGCACACGCACGCACGCACACACAGAGTTCCTCTCCCATTATCGCCCAGTGTGTGCGTGTGTATATTTGTACCTGCCTGTTAAGATATATTTTTTTCCCCATTTTGTTTTAGATCTACAACCGTTAACACCACAAACATTTATATTAATTATATTAATAATTTTCTTTGTCTCCACCTAATCGTCTTCTTTAGTTCCACTTTCACTATTTTTTTCTTCTATCCCCTCCTCTAACATTCTGTGTTTCCATGTCAGAAAGAGGTTTAAAATGGTTAAAAAAGCAGAAGGATCCACTTCATTGTATCGGGTTTTATCCCACATGGCTCAGCCTTTTCCCGCAGGGCGGCCTGCCGAAATCGTCGCACAAAGCACGAACTCCGTAGCTCCAGCGACGACTTCCCAGGAGTCTCCGAGGAAATTGCACTCGTGAACCGACAGACAAAACCCGGAATCGAACCCACAACCTCAGAGCGTGAGGCAGGCAGCGTAATCACGTTGACTCGGAGAATGTCTTTCAATGTCAGGAAGCACTCTTAGCAAGGAAGCATGGTGAGCACCTGCGATCCTACATGACAAAAAGCACCCTGCAAACAACCATGGTACACACCTGCGATCCTACATGACAGAAAGCACTCTTTGCAAGCAGCCATGGTACGCACCTGCGATTCTAAATAACAGAAAGCACTCTCTGCAAGCAGCCATGGTACACACCTGCGATCCTACATGTCAGAAAGCACTCTCTGCAAGCAGCCATGGTACACACCTGCGATCCAACATGTCAGAAAGCACTCTCTGCAAGCAGCCATGGTACACACCTGCGATCTTACATGACAATTGGTGATACCTCACTCTCAAGTGAATGCCTATAGTTCAGTCACAAGACAACCTTTCTCCGGAAGCATATCCCACATCCTAAAACACACGCCCTACTGTATTCTGTCATGGTTGGAAATATTAAAATGACACGAACGAGAGATGATCGCTGCATCTTATATACGGTGACATGGTACATGTGAAACCCTAAAATTTTACACTACTCCAGAAATATTTCGAATATGCTTATTAATATCAGAAGACACAGCATAGTTAATGTTTTCCTTCAATGTGTGCAGGTTGGAAAAGCACTGGAACCCTCTGTGTTCTGGATCGATGATTGTGAAGCTATGTTCCTGAAAAAGAAAGACAAAAAAGACAAATCCAAGGCCCATAAATGGATCAAGCTGTTTAAGAAAACGTTCAAGGTAATAGTGCGCCAGGTGCACAGTTGTGCGTCTGTATGTCATCATCATCATCATCATCATCATCATCATCATCATCATCATCATCATCATCATCATCATCATCATCATCATCATCGTCGTCGTCATCATCATCATCATCATCATCATCATCATCATCATCATCATCCATCATCATCATCATCATCATCATCATCATCGTCATCATCATCATCATCATCATCATCATCATCATCATCATCATCATCATCATCATTGGAGGCCCAACAGTTGACAGAACAAAATGCTGACAAAGGCGATGTTGTGATACGCACCGACATTTCCTTGCATGTGCTAGATCAATGGTCTTCAACCTTTTTTGACCCGTGCCCCCCTTCACCATATTTTCAGAAAGTCATCCCACCCCCCTTTCATATTTCCTACCTAAAAATCACCCCACCCCCCGCTCCTACACAATATACGTAATAATGGAAGCACATACTACTAAAACAAGTCTAAACGTCCACATAAAATGTGATTTGTGGGTCTACTTACTTTATAAAATGGATTTTAGAAGGTTGAGACGTACATAACCGTAAAGTATGAAGGGAAAAACAATATCAAGTAATCGGTTCTTTCTTGAAATAATCTTCATTCCCCCCCCCCTCCCCCGCCGCAGAGAGGGGGGAATTCCCCGCCGGTTGAGAACCACTGTGCTAGATTTTATTAAAAAACAACAAGGGAAATGGTTCGGTCACATAACTCAGCTACGAACTGAGATTATACCACAGCAAACAATGAATTACAGACCAAGTGAAACCAGAATAGAGGCTGACCATGTAAACGATGGACAGAGGGAATAACATAGTCCGTGGGAATCTCAATATATGAAGCCCATAAACGGGCACTCTCCTGTTAATTATGCTTCACTTGGACACCGCACGGTACATGAGGAACAATATGGGATGAGATTATTCCGTATATTGTGGAGACCAATCTGGCTTGGACTTCTCAGCCAGAAGCAGCAGCGCCTTTCTGCTGTCATCTGTGTACTTCAATATCAAGAGCTGGGGAGTGGCTATGCGTCGAATTACACCTTGCTCCTGCAGCACTGTAGTCATTTGGAGGTGACAGTTCGATTCCCGAATTGGTAACTAAAGCTATCCATTTTCATGTTGTCTGGTTTGTCCTCTAATCTCTACTTCTTTCTTCTACTTATTCCGTTGGTTAGAGGAGATCATTGCAGCGCACATTGCATTCATTGCGGACTCAGGGAATATGCTCGGTGTTGTGAAGGGGGAAACCTTTCGTGTGGAATGGTTATCCTCGCTTCAGAGGTCACAGATTGTGAGAATTGTATGGATTTTTTTGTCATGGCCATGCCTGAGTGCAGGGGGAATGAACAAGCTGATAGGCTAGCAGGGAATGCACCTCTTGGTGGTAGATTACCTATGGGTAAGGGAGAGGTGGTCGAGCGCCTGTGGGACCAGGTGGAGAAGGCGGGGGAACAAATTGAGAACCCGCATGTGAAAAGAATATGGCGGGGGATCGGCAAGGGTTCTGGAAGAATATCAAAACTGAGAGGGAAGACCAGGAGAACTTTAAATCAGATAGCAGTGGAAACGATTAGTAGTATGACTCTTCTCTGTCTGTTGAGCGAGGGGACGGAGAGCGTATAGGAATGTTCAGAGTGCAGAGATGTCGGTTCTTAGCTCATCTCAACTCTGCTACTTATATGAGCACCAATCAATACTTGCGAATGTGTTTATGTGCTGCCTAACTTGCCTCAGGAGTTCTCTAACAAACGATATGGGATATGTAATATGACTGCAACCTGTCGGTAGATGGAACAATCAACATTTACAGCTCACATTTGCTGAAGGAGGCGGGACGGTTATGGTTTTATGGACTCTAAAGACTAAGAACCCCGACTAAGAACTCATCATCATCAGTACCATGTACCATGTCGAGTGACACAGGTCAGCAGTGTCCTTCACAAAGATCCATCCTCTGTTCTTGATAAATTTTAGTGCCGATTGTATTGCGTGCCATGCTGATAATATACTCTGACAACCCACCCTGACAACCCACAATGACAACTCACTCTACCAACCCACAATGATAACCCACTCCGATAAGTCACCCTGACAACCCACTCTGACAGCCCACTCTGGTAGCCCGCCCTGACAACCCACGATGACAACCCACGATTACAACCAACACTGGTAACCCACTCTGACAACCCAACCTGACAATCCACTCTGATAACCCACTCAGCATGTTCTTCCTATGTTTCTCACACCACTAATCTTCCTGATTGTCATAACCTTAACCAGACCCTCTATTCTCATAACGTGACCATAGTGAGTGGATTGTCTTGTTCCTTGTTGTCTTGTTCTGTGTTGTATCGTTGTATGTTGTCTTATTCTATGTTGTTTTGCCCCGTGTTGTCTTATTTCGTGTTGTCTTGTTCCGTGTTGCCTTGTTTCGTGTTGTCTTGTTCCGTGTTGCCTTGTTCTGTATTGTCTTGTTCCGTGTTGCCTTGTTCTGTATTGTCTTGTTCTGTCTTGTCTTGTTCCGTGTTGTCTTGTTCTGTCTTGTCTTGTTCTGTATTGTCTTGTTCCGTGTTGTCTTGTTCTGTCTTGTCTTGTTCTGTATTGTCTTGTTCCGTATTGTCTTGTTCCGTGTGGCCTTGTTCTGTATTGTCTTGTTCTGTGTTGTCTTGTTCTGTCTTGTCTTGTTCTGTCTTGTCTTGTTCTGTATTGTCTTGTTCCGTGTTGCCTTGTTCTGTATTGTCTTGTTCTGTCTTGTCTTGTTCTGTATTGTCTTGTTCCGTGTTGTCTTGTTCTGTCTTGTCTTGTTGTATATTGTCTTGTTCCGTGTTACCTTGTTCTGCGTTGCCTTGTTTTGTATTGTCTTGTTCCGTGTTGTCTTGTTCTGTGTATTCTTATTCTGTGCTGTCCTGTTCTGTGTTGTCTTCCTGTTTTTGTTTTATTCTGTGCTGTCTTCTTCTGTTGTTTTGTTCTGTGTTATCTAGCACTGTTGTTTATTTCTGTGCTATCTTGTTCTGTTGTCTTGTTCGGGTATGTTTTACTCTATATTGTGTGTTCTGTATTGTCTCCATTCTGTGTTTGCTTATTATGTGTTGTCTTATTCTATGTTCTTTTGCAATGTGTTGTTTTATTCTGTGTCGTTTTGTTCTTTGTGGCCTTGTTCTGTTTTGTCTTCTTCTGTTGTCTTATTCTGTTGTCTTATTTTGTGATGTATTATTCTGCAGCAGAGATATAGTTCATGACACGAATGTTGCGAATTCCTTGGACTGCCGGAGTAACTAACGACGACTGCCTGAGACAGGCTAATGAAACTAGAACATTATATATGGTAATAAGAAAAAGACAAACAGCTTTCTTTGGCCATGTGATAAGAAGGAACGCAGTGAAAACATTGTGATAACTGGAAATATTGATTGTGGAAAATGCAGAGGCAGACCAAGAGAAATTATGCTGGATGGACCGAGACGGTGGCATGGGGCAAAATTATCAACAGAGTTGATCCACAACATCAAGGGCCGAAATCTGTGGAGAGACATGAACGCCTACGCCAGCTGGCAGGATACATGATGATGATGATGATGATGATGATGATGATGATGATGATGATGATGATGGTGATGATGATGATGATGATGATGATGATGATGATGATGATGATTCTGTGTTCTTATTCTGCGTTGTCTGGTTCTGTGTGGGTAATTACCTGGCTTTTTGAATGGGTCTATTGCAGCACCTGGGTAAGGAGAATATAAATTATAATAATAGAGAACCCATTTCCTCACGTCACGGGTGAGACCGATTGATAAGATGGCGCTACCCTCATATTTGGTAGATCAATCGGCGATCTGGCCTCAGTCAGTTCTAATTAATGATCAGAAGTAAGAAGGGAAATAAAACGCGCACTATCTATAGATCACATGTGTCATAATGGGACGCCCGTGTGTATT